>NW_020769335.1:11688135-11703189 GCF_900518735.1 Pseudonaja textilis
ATAGAATAGAATAGAATAGAATAGAATAGAATAGAATAGAATAGAATAGAATAGAACAGAACAGAACAGAACAGAACAGAACAGAACAGAACAGAACAGAATAGAATAGAATAGAATAGAATAGAATAGAATAGAATAGAATACTTTATTGGCCAAGTGTGACTGGACACACAAGGAATTTGTCTTGGTGTAAATACTCTCAGTATACATAGAAAAAGATATCAGCATACATAAAGAATCAAGACCACGTGAAGTTCTTGTACTCTTTTATAATGCCTTAAAGCCACACTTAGAATATTGCATGCAGTTTGAGTCACCACAATACAAAAATTATGTTGATACTCTGAAAAGAGCGCAGAGAAGAGCATCAAAATGATTGGGGGATGGATGGGTGGAGGCTAAAGCACCTGAAGAATGGTTGCAGAAATTGGATAGGTCTAGTTTAATGAAGAGAACGGAGGGTGACGTGATAGCAATGTTCCACTGTCTAAGGGGCTGCAACAACCCAAGAAGGCATCAACCTATTCTCCAAAGCACCCGAAGGACAAGACAAGAAGCAATGGATGTGTTGGAAGAATTATCTTTCTGGGTTCAGTTCCAAGTGGGGGAAAAAGACAGTGGAAACATGGAGGCTATTTGGAAAGATGGTTTAATGGTGGACAGGACCACATGGCTTGAAGCTCCAAAGAAGGGTGACCACATGCTCCAAAGTGAAGGAAAAGAGAAGGGAGGCCAAGATGCTAAGAGACCCTTATATACCCTCTGTTGGGCCCCACCTTAGCGTTTCCTGTTCCTGTGCAAGAAATGTATCCCATTGGCTGTCAGGCTTCCAGGGGTGGGGGTCTTCACTAACTTTGTAGGCTTTGTCTGGACCCCATGGCTTCACCTGAATGTTGGCTGATACAATCTTCCCAGGCCAAGTGGTGAGATGGGTAGAGGCCCCTTTGTTATGTAGAGTACTCTGGCCTAGACCTTAATGGCCCATTAGCAAAGGTGGGGGAGGGGCTGAGCTTCTGCCTCTCTGAGGTGAGTTTCCACTCTTTTCAGGGGGAATATTCTGCCTTTTTAATATTTCCCAGTATATTTCATTTTTCTAGGAGAGGGGTGGGTGCTAACTTCCTACAGTTGGAAGCTAATCAAGAAGAGAATCAAGTTAGCAGTGTTCTGATATCTCAGGGGCTGCCACAAAGGAGAGGGAGTCAAGCTATTTTCCAAAGCATCTGAAAGAGGGACACGAAGCAATGGATGGAAACTAATCAAGGAAAGAAGCAACTTAGAATTAAGGAGAAATTTCCTGACAGTTGGAACAATTAACCAGTGGAACAGGTTGCCTCCAGAAATTGTGGGTGATCCAACACTGGAGATTCTAAAGAAGAGACTGGACAGCAGTTCATCTGAAATGGTATAGGGTCTCCTGCTTGAGCAGTGGGTTGGACTGGAAGACCTCAAAGGTCCCTTCCAAATAGGCTACTCTGATATATACTGTTACATTCACGAGACTGACACATTCCTACAGAAAGAAACTTGTATTACTTGTAATCAAGCCATGCCACAAGTCAGAAGGAACTGAGCTATGCATTTTGTCCAGCTGAGGTGGCTTCAGAATAAATTCTTTTCTGTTGCCCACCTTAAACTAGTCCGTAGTTAACATTACTTGGCAGATACGGGGGGGAACATCACCTTCTCTGCTCATAATGGTCTTGTGCCAAACGTATTTATTATAATTAAAATCACACTTTTGCGTGCAGTATTCTCTTTAACAACATCATTTTCTATGTAGGTAGAACATTCATAATTTGAACATCGCTTCTTTTATGCTCTTCCTTGGCTTTGAGCTCCAGTGATGGATGTCATTAGATACCAAGGTATGTGTTAGCAGAAGGAAGATAAGATCCTTTGCATCAGATTAACTACTTCTTTTAATTATGTTTGCCTTTGATCATTTTTACAGATACATGTTTAGAGATTTGTTTTATATTTTCATCCAAATTAAATTATTCATGTAGGTTATCCTGAGTTTTACGAGGTGGAGAATGTGCCTCTCTTTTTCTCTGTAATGCTACTGATCTGCCATTTCCTTCCATTCAAAGGGGCCTCTTGTCTATTGAAGCAGTCTAAAAATATTGCTGAAAGTACCTCCTTGAAATGTCCAAGTTCTCCAAGGTTCTCCATGATCTTTGCACCCAACTGAAGCTTAAAAACAAAATTGAAATTGTATGTTTGAACCATTTTATCAGTGGTGGAATTCAGTTCGCACCACTTCGGGAGAACCGGTTGTTAACTTTCTGAGCAGTTTGGTGAACTGGTTGTTGGAAGAAATCGTTAGTGTAGAGAACTGGTAATTAAATTATTTGAATTCCACCACTGGCTTATATGCAAGTGTTGTGGCTCTGGGCTTGGATTCAGCTCCTGTGACTGATATGAGTTCAAGTGAGGAGGTCATGGCAGAAAAATATGAGCCGGCCTGGCTTACTGATTGGACTGATAACCAGGATGAGGAGATGGACGTGACAAAGAATGACAGACCTGATGTATTAGAATTGTCAGGACCTTTGACCTCCTCTGGTTCCTTATCTGATCAACAGCCGGGAATGGCTGACAGGGAAGTTTTGAGAGAGTCTTCTAGTGGAGATGAAAACTTGGAAAATTTGTGGTTAAATGTAAAAAATAGAAGACGGTTGAGAAGGCAAAATCAGCTGGAGCGAATGAGGAGAGCGAGTCAGTAAATTAGCACGTTGTCTCAATGAGTATAAAAGGACACAGCTGGGCTGGTACATTTTTCCAGGAACAAAATGACTATTTGAGTGAGGACGAAGCAAGAAGAGCAAACAGCTCTGAGGCTGGAGATTTATTGCCAGGACTGGTTTGCCAGACAGAGTAAAGATTTATGCTGTGGTTTCTGCCAGCCGTTATTTTGTAAGACTTCTTTCCGTTTGATTTAATTGTGAAACGGCTGCTTTCTGTTTTGTTCCTTTGAATTTTGAAGGGGAGTCATAACACGCAAGTAAAATGCATTAAAATAATTTTGAAAAGTTTATTCCCCTAAGTCCCTGCTACGATTACACTGTTTCATTGTTTAGCAATTTTGATTAAAATTCTGAATAAACGGAAAGCAACCAAACAAGGAGCAAATGACGGACTGGAAAAGCTGAACATTTTGTCTTTTTAAGCAGTCATTGTTTTGGAAGGAGGGAAAATAATGTTCTGCACTTCAGAGTATTAGCTACAAGAATATTGCCTAAAGCTTTCAAATTATGAGGAACACTTGGACAAAATACCAAAGAATTAATCATTAGTCACTCTTTTATCTGAGGGTTTTGCAATATCATTTTCTCTAATTATCTCGGATGTTTAGCTATCGTGTTAAGAAGCCTTTTGCTATGAAAGGATGGGGAAGAGGCAAAGTTCTTTTCAGACCTTGTCTCAAGTGGCTGGCAAAGCGCGTTAGAAGGTGTAAACAAAATTTGGTATTCTTGGCATTTGGAGATGAAAGAGACCTAAGGCTGAGCTGGCAGCAAAAAGCCCTTGAGGAAAGTCCTTCTGCCAATTCAGCATTGTAAGAAGGATCCCATTGTTTAAGTTCCATGCCTCCCAGCTCCTAGTGCACAAATATCACCAATTTTAGAATTCTTGTTTTGTTTGCCTCGTCAGTTTGTATGACACACTGCGATGCACACTGCGAAGGCGTCTCCAAAGACAATTTATACTGAAGCCAATACGGATTATTGCACTTATCAGGTAGGAGCTAACCGCTAGCGTTGGAGCTGAGAAATAGAAAGTTATCAGAGTTGAAAAGTTGTTTTGTTCTTCAAATGTAAAAGTAAACAAAACACAAGTGTCAGCGTTCCAACTAACCAGCTCCAAACCAATAAACTCTGAGACAGACTTTTCCTTAAAGTTCCATTTTATTAGAGTTGTCATATTGGCACATCTGGGAAACCGTGAATCTGAGAATTCCGGGTTTTCCCTTCCCCCCCCCCAAAAAAAAATCAAAGATTCATCCCCTGCATCCATCAGTCCATCACATGGCCCAATTAAATATTTGTCCCAACTGGAGACATCCCTCCAGTCACTACCCTCCAGGTGTAGGGCAACCCGTCCTTGACTCTCTGAGAAAGAATGTTGTTGTGTCTAATCTTCCACGTCACTATGAAATCTCCCATCCCAAATTCCCACACACTAAATGTAGCTTCAAAGACTTGAAGCTTCCAATAAAATAATGGCTTCTAAGGCTGACAACACAATCCATGTTTGAACGGAGTAGGGATGGGTTTCTTTTATTGCAAAATCAACAAGCTTGGTGCTAGTCCAACTAGCAATAGTATTTAGACTTATATACTGCTTCACAGTGCTTTCCATCCCTCTCTAAGAGGTTTATAGAGTCAGCATATTGTCCCCAACAATCTGGGTCCTCATTTTACTGACCTCGGAAGGATGGAATGCTGAGTCAACCTTGAGCCTGGTGAGATTTGAACCACCAAATTGCAGGCAGCTGACAGACAGCAGAATTAGCCTGCAGTACTGCACCCTAACAACTGCACCACCACAACTGCTCTTATGATATTTAGAGAGTAGATACAGGATAATCTGCCCACTGGCCCCTTTCATCTTATGAATACATTTGTCTAAATAACACAAGTGGAAATAATTCATGTACCTCAATCTTCAAGGATACTGGAATATGAAAAGTTGCACACTATCTGGTCTACCCATGTATACAAAGAAGCATTAATTTCTCTATTAAGAGAACAATGAGACACCATCATTTCCTCACTGAGAAGTACTGGAAAATATGTCTGTATTTCATTGTATCTTCATGCATACTCAATGAGTTGAGTTAGAAGTAGCACTTCTATAAATCAAGCATTTTACTTGTGCAGGGTAGAACAACTTTCGATCCCAGCTGTAACTTTCACGATGGAAAGATTTTCAGATTCTAGCATAATTAAACTACTTATTCAGTGATGAACAGTCTGGATTTGTTTAATATTTGTCTCCTTTTCACATGCATAATCATACATTTTCTGCATCTGGAAGAGCTCAGGTACATGATTTTTATTAATAGTTTTGCAAACGTTGAATACAGATACCCAGAGACTCTTTTCATAGAGGTTGATCTGCTCACTGACTGAAATAAAGTGATTAGAGTGATTAAGATTATAAAACTCTTGGAAGAAGTAAAGTAGCTCGGATATAATTAGACACAATTCTCCATATTAAAAAAAGCAACAACATACCAGCATTTGTTTTCCATTGTTCACAGTTAAGAAATAAATTTCTCAAACGTTTCTGAGATCATGAAGCATTGCAAATGCTACAATTCTCTAATGTAGGGGTCTGCAACCCCAAGTCCGTGGAGTAGCACCAGGCCTCAACATGTGGATTGTCTCCCTTGGATGACTCCTCTAACTTTTCCTCAGAGGCCACCTCGCGGGAGAATGAGCTCATTCCTAGCATGTCAGGAACATAGTTGATTACTGACCCTGAATGGCCAGCAGAAAGAAAATTAAAGTCCATAAAATAAATAATGAGCTGAGTGAACAAGTAAGTCCAGGAGTGGAATTCAAAAATTTTAACAACTGGTTCTGTGGGGGTGGCTTAGGTGGTGGGCATGGCTCGGGACAGCTTGCAGGCCAGTGAAGAGGAAGGGGAGGAGCTGCCTGCTGTTCTAGATCTCAGAGCACGCAGAGCAGAGAAATGGAGGTCTGCCAGATTGCTCGGGAGAAAGCCCTGCCCAGAAGCTATTTAGCATAGCAGGCAGAGGGAAGTGTTGTTGGGAACAACTCATGTGGGTCATGGCCATGTGTTTATTCATGTTTCCTGCTTGACTTTTGAGACTCTGAACTTCTATAACCAGTGAGCTAACCTGGATGGGCTTTCAGTTTTTTCATTGGGGCTTTTTGTTCATTTATTTGACTTATTCAGGAGTGGGATTCTACCAGTTCGCACCTATTTGCTAGAACTGGTTGTTTACATTCTAAGCAGTTCGGAGAATTGTTTGTTAGAAGAAATTACTGGCCTAATCCTGTAAGGAAGGCAGGAAGGAAACATTCTGGTGTTGCTTACAGAAACTGCCTCTCCGTTAACCCTTATTACATTCTTGGCAGGACTAGACTTCCTGTCTCTGGAACTTCTCTAGAGTTTTTTCCCTCCTTTGCTTGTGTGGAGTGACCATTCAAAGTTACAATGGCACTGAAAAAAGTGACTTATGACCATTTTTCACACTTCTGACTGTTGCAGCATCCCCGCAGTCCTGAGAGGCCAGGTGAGGAGATGTGTGCCTCAATGTGAGTGATATTGAGTTGGCCACACCCAGCCAGTCACATGACCACCTAAGCCATGCCCACCACCTAAGCCACCCCCACAGAACCAGTTGTTAAAATTTTTGAATTCCACTCCTGGACTTACTTGTTCACTCAGCTCATTATTTATTTTATGGACTTTAATTGACCATTGCTTGGGGGATTAATCTGAGCTGTCCCATGGCTAGCTTTGTTTGGAACAGTTCAAAAGCTGAGTGAAGAGAACAGCTGGGGAATACCAGTAAAACTCTCCATAAACCATACTGACCTGTATGTGTGAGTGAGTGGGGCAGCACAGCATGCCGGAAACTGGATCACACAAACAACGGAAGCCCCATCCTTGGGATGCAGGCAGCACGTGAAACTCCACCCCTTCCTGATCCATAGAAAAATCTCTCTTCACAGAACCAGTCCCTGGTGCCCCAAAACTTGGAGGCCATTGCTCTAGGGTACTTGTTCCTTATGATGTGTAAAGTCTGTTTTCAAAATTGGGGTTTCAGGTTTTTAGATGAAAACAAATGTCATCCAACCTCTTCACGTATTCCCAGGATCATTAACAACTGCACAGGAAACCCATGTTAAGTAAGGTTATATAAATCTTCACTTCAAAGATTTGAGTGGAGACCAATTGGGTTGGACCTCTAATTTGAATGGACTCAGATTAGCTATTAAAATGGATTTGGTGAGCCCAATGGCATTCCGATGGATTTTTTTTTTCTTCACTCCTCAGCTCGCAACAGATTACTTTATGCCACCAGGTTTGAAATTTTGGACCTAGACAACTTAGAACTACGCTGCATATGGTCTGACCTAAGCTTAGTACACAAAATTGTCTGCTACAATGTCCTACCTGTCAATTACTAGTTCAGCTTCAACCACAATAACACACGGGCAAACAATCGATACAAACTCAATTGCAGAAAATACGACTCCAGCAACAGAATGATCAATGCCTGGAACTCACAACCTGACTCTGTTGTTACATCCTCAACCTCCCCAAAATTTAACATTACACTGTCTACTGTGGACCTCACTCCATTCCTAAGAGGTGGGTAAGGGGTTGTGCATAAGTGTACCAGTGTGCCTACTGTCCCTGTCCTACTGTACCCATTTATTCGTACTCATTTATTATGTATACACTTATACTTGTTTATACTTATATGTTTATATATTATGTTCATACTTATACTTGTTTTCTCATACATGCTTGACAAAAAATAAATAAAAAATAAAAATAAAGCCCAAACTGTTTCTCTGAATCAGTTTGGAAAATCAAATCAAATTAAACCATCACTTTGATGCCTTAAATCAAAGTAAAAAAAAATTTAAAAAAAAAATCATTTTTTTTTAAAGAACTGAACCTTAAAATTGTATTGGAGTCAACCCTCATTAATTTTGTTTCTATTTTGCCAACAACTATGGTATCCCTGTCGAGGATTGTCATCGTGCTTCAAATCTTTTCTTTCAAAAATATATTCTATGAGATTATTGTGCCCTAAAGTGAATTATCTAAATCACTTTTTAGACTGAGCAATTTGGAATTTCTTAAACAATGTAACATCAACTGGTTTCATTTGATACTCAATACATCTTTCTCCATATTTTTCTTATTGCTTGCCATCTTTAAATCTACATTCCAATTAAGTTCAAACTTATCCAGTGTAGTTTGCTCCTCTTTATCTTTAGTGACACACCATCTATCTATCGTATCAAATAATTTTAAAGAGCAACTTTCAAAAATATCCATCCATCCATTTTTTTTATTAACAATTTATTATCCTCTGGCTCCCTCTAGTGTCGAACCTTCAAATTCCCATTATCACATTTCTTCTTAAAACCCAAACAATCACCATTTCCCATGGGAAGGATTCTTCAAATTAATTTAAAATTCACACGAAGGACTCTTTTAATTAATTCAAAATATAGTGTCAAGTCCACCTGGATACTTAAATCATTATTAGCTGTTCAAAATTAATACTCTAAGCAACCTTTTGCCATTTAATCCCCCAAATGATATTTTTTTCCAAAATTTTAAAATTCTATTTGTGAATTTATGAATTCATGAGCAGCAGCTGTATGGACCCACGTGAGTTGTCTCAAGATCTCCCCTTTCTCCAAGGAGAATATGCCAGCCAGGATCCTATGTCTAGCTGCTACTCTCAATCTTAAATACCATCCCTTTGCAAGAGGAGCATCAAGCTTGCCATAATGCTATCATTGGAAGCAGTGGAGGGATTCAATTTTTTTTAAAAAAAATACTGGTTCTGTAGGTGTGGCTTGGTAGGCATGGCAGGGGAAGGATACTATAAAATCTCCATTCCCTCCCCACTCCTGGGAGAAGGTTACTGCAAAATTCCACTCCCTCAACCACTAACCTGCTTTCCAGCTCCATTCTCCTGTGCAGGGCAACAAAAGAAGACCCAGCCAATCAGCTGGGACTCAGGAGGCGGAGAATAGATGGGGGCAGGGCCAGTCAGATGTGGTATTTACTGGTTCTCTGAACTACTCACAATTACTGCTATCACTGTTCCAGAACTGGTCAGAACCTGGTGAATACAACCTCTGATTGGAATTCCCATATGGGTGGTGGATATTTGTCTAACCTACCATTTTATTGTACTTATTGCTGACTGCCCCAAAACTCTCCAGGATAAGAAGAGGTTTAAATGAATTTTATAAATATGTATCTAAACAATGTCTAAACAAATGGAGGGCATATTTGGGGGATTATGGTATTTTACTTACTTGTTGGGCTCCTCTGAATCTTCAGAATTGGAAAATAGGTTAGCCCATTCACCCCAATGTCTTTATGTTAGAGCATATGTTTTATTGACTTCTTTCTCAGTGGCGGGATTCAAAAACTTTTACCACTGGTTCTGTGGGTGTGGCTTGGTGGGTGCGCTTTGCGTGCATGCACACACTTTGTGTGTGGGCGCGCACCAAACACGCACTTTGCACAGGCACAGAGGCGTTCTAAGTCACCTCCTGCAAACCTGCACTCTCCCAGTCACTTCAGCAGCTGCCACTCGGCACTCTTCTGTGTCGTGCAAAGCAGTTGCGCTTCGAAAGCAGAAGATAAAAGTGAGTATGGAAGCCCGGGCAGGCGAGTGGGCCCAACAGCAGAGCAGTGGAGAGAACTGGGCTGAACCAGTAGCATACCACCACTGTTCTTTCTTCTCCTGTTCCTGTTGGAAAGAAGGAAACAAAACAATTAAAAGTGGCACCCAATAATATAAATTGGTCTCCCCATTTTCAGTGTTGAAAGGGTGTTGAAAGGATGGATCCTAAACCTTTTATATCTATGCTTGGGTGATTGAACTCTCTGGCTTTTCTGTCATTATTCACATGGTCACATAACTAAATCTGATTTGTGGACCTTTTTTTTTGGTCTTGAATAATTTGAATAGCAAGAGCAACTGGATTTACTGTATATACCACTCCATAGTCCTTTATGGTGCTCTCTGAGCAGTTTATAAATGTCAGCTTATTGCGCCCAACAATCTGGTCCTTATTTTACTGATCTCAGAAGGATGGAAGGCTGAGTCAACCTTGTGTCAGGGTTCCAAGTAACACATCCCAGTTCAATATGAACTCAGAGGCAAGCAAATTCCTCAAATGGCATTTTGTTAGGATATATCAAATTGACACATTCCTGGTGGAAAACTGGCTGTAGGTTGGTGCTAGTTGTTCCCCCCAATTAAAAGTAAAACTTTATCGCTTCCCTTGAGAGTCTCAGTCACATGATCCAATCAGCATACAGCTCAGTGTTGTGGCCCGACAGCGGCCAACGGAGCTGGCAGCAGATTCAGACAGTGAAGAAGTTGGGGGAGGAATGTGGGCCAGCCTGTTATGCCTCTGTCAGGGTCTGAATCCAAGGAGGAAGACAAACAGCTAACAGGGGGTGGGAGTGTGGCTCCATTGGCTGTGGAGGAGACTGAGGAAGGGCCAAGTCCAGCTGGCAGAGCAGGAGAGAGGTAGAACAAGGGAGAGGGAATTCAGAGGAAGACTCAGGGCCACCCCCTCTTCATTCTAGGGCATTCAGGGAGGAACGGAGAAGAGAGCAACATGGGTTGCATGGCTTATAGGGGAGGAAAGGGCCCTGATTCCCTTCATTAGGCACACCTGGGAATGAAAGGTTAAAAGAACTAAATGCTGACTGTGGCAGCTTCTCTTAGCAAATGTGACTTTATCCTCTGTTGTCTTTGTTTATCTGTGTTCCTGGCATCTTTCCAACCATGTGAGTTTTGCTGTGCCTTCTTGTCTATAATTCCTTCTCCTGCCCTGCTGGACTAATTACCTCATCTTGCCTTGATCGGACTTATAGTTACAGGTTTTGTTGACCATGTTTTGGACTTAATTTTCTGCAGTCAAAGGCTGTTCCTGGGGGAGTTTTTCTCTAGCCAGAAAGTAACCATGACATTGGGGGTAAAGTTAGAGCTATTAAAGGGACTCTTATTGGTTATCTGACTATTATCTTTGTGCCATGCCCCAGCTTACCACACAGTCCTGCAATCTGGGGAAGGCTCAGATGAGGGCTCAGCATCAGAGGCAGAGATGGGGCCAGGTCTATCTGACAGTTATCATCTGCCTTCGGAATCAGACATTAGTGAGACAGAAGGACAGCTAGAACATGTTCCCAGTATGTGCATGCACAGAGTTGCCAGAAGAAGGGAACAGCTGAGGAACAAGGGCAGACTTGGGAGTAAAGCCACAGGTGGATGGTGAATGGCCCAAAAATTTTATTTTGATTGCAACACCCCAGCTAATCTCTACAACCCCTTCCCTGGCTCCTTCACTCCAGGCACTATGGAAGCCACCCTACAAAAAGAAAATGGCCACAGTTCAGCCAATTTCAGGGTTGACACCTTGAGCCATTCAGGATCGAAGTCCTGGCTGTGGGCCTGTTAGCCTGCACACACACACACACACACACACACACACAAAATCTGGGTCCTCATTTTTCTGACCTCAGAAGAATGGAAGGCTGAGTCTACCTTGAGCCAGTCAGGAACAAACTTCAGGCTGTGGGCAGAGTCAACCTGCAAGACTGCATCCTAACCATGCTTCCTATGATCTGGAATAATCCTGATAAGTCAACTGTCTCCTTTAGACCAGGTGGTAAGGAACTAGCCTTATCCAACCCTCCCTGCGTGCACTAAATGAAAGTCATATAGTAGCTCACGGTTATTAATTATTATTTTTTAATCTTCAGCTTTATTTAAAGATCAGAATCTGGAATGCTTCCAGATCCTTCAGATTTTCTTAAACGGTTCCTAAAACATTTCCTGTTGGAGAAAGGGTGGAATAATTAGCTGTGTACGTTTTTTTCTCTCACAAGCCTGTGGTTTCAGGGCTTCCTAAAGCACTCACACTTAAATAAAATGCCCTGCAATCCAGTCACTTGCATCCACTTGTTAAGCTGTTGACCTTAAGGGGATACGCTGTGCCCTTCCCTCGAGATCTGCTTATGGCAGTCACGAGCGAGCACAAGGAGCAGACAAGTGCAATCACAAAATGGAAATGACTCTCATCAAGTCCGTGGCTACGCCTATGCTTGTCACAGGAGTCACGATTTGGAGCGCAGAGCCTGGTGAAAGACGATCATAAATTAATAACTCAGAATATGTAAAAAAAAAAAAAAAAAGAGTCACCGCTCCACACCAAAGATTTTTGGGGAGAGAACTTCCTTCTTTCTGTTCTGATTCTAGGTAATTAACATTTATATTATTGCTGGAATTAGAAGCAGATTCTGTTTAAAACAGCGAAATGCACACCAGGCTAAAAGAAGGCAATTTTGAAGTCCCAGAATATTGCAGAACTATGAAGGAAAATGATATTTATTCTTCTATATTTGACTAATATTTAACAGTTGGCAGCATCACTTCTTTCCCCCCCCCCTCTCTCCTTCACCCCACTCTCTCTCCCTCCCTTGCTCCCACCCACCTCCTCTCTCTCTCATACGTTTCTAGGACCCAATGATGGAAAGTACATCCCAGTTACATCTTAACAACAGATTTAAACCTGTGCTATTCCTGCCAATTTCCTCCAGTAGCCAAGAAAAAATTGAATTTCATCTAAATTAAATTTTATTCATGGAGAGGTAGATAATTTTGTGTTTGTCTGTACCTGTATCACATGATGTTGTAGTACCACTTTACAAATCCTTAGTAAGACCACATTTGGAATACTGTATCCAATTCTGGCCACCACGATACAAAAAAAACAGTAGATCTCGTAGATTTATTTATTTTATTTATTTATTTTGTAAATTGCTTACAAGATAATAGGTACAAGTAAAAACATAGTTATGAATACATATAAGAAAAAAAATAAAAGAAACAGTAGGGCAGGGACAGTAGGCACGTTGGTGCGCTTATGCACGCCGCCTACAGACCTCTTAGGAAAGGGGTGAGGTCAATAGTAGACAACCTAAGGTTAAAGTTTTTGAGGTTTGGGGAAGAAACCACAGAGACAGGTAGAGTATTCCAGACATTGATCACTCTGTTGCTGAAGTCGTATTTCCTGCAATCAAGTTTGGTGCAATTAACCTTGATTTTTATCTATTATTTGCTCTAGTGTTGTTATGGTTGAAGCTGAAGTATTCATTGACAGGTAGGGAATTGCAATGTATGATTTTATATACTATACTTAGATGAGACCGAAGACGGTGTAATTCAAGGTTTTCTAGGTCTAGAATTTCAAGTCTGGTGGCATAAGGTATTCTGTAATGAGTAGAGGAGTGGATAACTCTTCTTGTGAAATGTTTCTGGACTTTCTCAACTGTGTTAATATCAGATACGTAATGTGGGTTCCAGACTGATGTGCTGTATTCGAGTATTGGTCTAGCAAATGTTTTGTATGCTCTAGTTAGTAGTGTAATATTACCAGAGAAAAAGCTACGTAAGATTAGGTTAACAACTCTTAATGCCTTTTTGGCTATGTAGTTACAGTGGGCTCTAGCACTTAGGTCATTAGAGATGAGTACTCCAAGATCCTTGACAGAGTTTGGATCATCAACAAGATCTTGACTATTCAGCCTGTATAATATTTTCTGATTTTTGTTTTTGCCAATATGTAACACAGAGCATGTATTTGTTGAGATTTGAAGTTGCCATTTGTCTGACCATTCTGATACATAGTCAAGGTCTTTTTGAAGGGTAGCAGTATTGTCTGTGGTGTTGAATAGCTTTACATCATCAGTGAAGAGGACATAGTTGCTCTTAATATGATCACAGAGGTCATTTATGTAGAGTATGAAGAGAGTTGGTCCTAAAACACTGCCTTGGGGGACACCACTATTGACAGGTACAGAATTTGATAGGATGCTCCCAATTTTGACCATTTGTTGTCTGTTTGACAGGAATGCTTCTGTCCAGTTATGCAGGTATCCAGAGATATCATAAGATTTTAGTTTTAGGAGTAGTTTGTTGTGTACCACTGAATCAAAGGCTTTACAGAAATCTATGTAGATTGCGTCTATTGCTTTGCTCTGATCAATTTACCTAAGATCTCTTCCAGATCTACTATTCTATGTTCTATGGTTGTGTAGCATTCATTCTCAGAGATCTCTCAGGGCTCGTTAGACCTAGAGTTCTACAGAGTATCACTACAGATCAATACCATTGTATCAACACAATTCCATGGAAAAAATTCACGTTTGAAAAAATCCAATTTGCAACAATAACAACAATGATATTTAGAGAGTCATGCTTCAGTTTTATGTGATGTAATGTAATGTTTGTAACGTTAAAGATTTTATTATTATTTATTATTTTATCCTTTAAATTACTATTACTAATAGTTACTATAAAGGTAAATTTTATATCTTGTGAGGTCAGTCGTTATGAAAATAATATTGCTAAATCTGCAGTCTTGGTTAGAAATGCCTGGTATTAAGTACCATTTAATTAGGAAAGGCTCCACTTCAGAAGAAAGTAGAATTGTATGTAAATAATCAGCTTTATCTTCTGTGATCTGTACTGAGAAAAGACATTCTTACCAATCACTTATTTTTTTCCCCCCTGATGAACATTCATTTCTTATTGCATTATGTGCACTTTAATGACCTTGTAAAGATTCAGTTTCATGGTATAATGAATTATAAATTGAACAACATGTCACAGCCAAGTGGTAGAAAAGTATTTGCTCATTGATTTATTAACAAAAGTCATTTTCTTTTTCATGGCAAGCACACAGCGCTTGGGTGTCAGGGCCACGAAATGCATTTGGAGAATTGAAAAACGTTGCATGTGTGCCAATTTGCCAAATATGCAAGTGGGTTTGTAGCATAAGGGGAGGAAAAAGGGGGAAGGGGCAGAATGGCTGAGGGAAGCACTGAAGGAGAAGCTTACAGCCTTTCACCAAAACTCTGTCTGGGAAAACGCTGCGAAATATTCAAAAATCAAGAGTAAAATTTTGTCCCGCCCTCGTCTCCCTTTCTCTTTCTCTCTTTTCCTCTTTTCACTGTCCCTCCCTCCCTCTTTCTTTTCTGCTGACCCTCCCTCTCTTGTTCTCTCTACCCCTCCTTCTTGTGTATTCTCTTTCTCTCCTCCCTCCTTCTCTCCATTCCTCTTTCTCTCTTTTCTTCTTTTTCTCTGACCCTTCCACCTTCTCTCTTTTCCTCTCTCTGTCCCTCCCTTTCTCTCTCCTTCCTGCCTCTCTCTCTCCCTCCTTCCCGCTCTCTCTCCCCCCTCCATTCTTCATCATCCCTCCTTCTCTCCCTTCCTCTTCCTCTCTTTTCCTCTTTGTCCCT
>NW_020769335.1:11703199-11721361 GCF_900518735.1 Pseudonaja textilis
TCCCTTCCTCTTCCTCTCTTTTCCTCTTTGTCCCTGTTCCTCCTTCCTACTCTCTCTGTCCCTCCCTCCTTCTTTATTTCTCCCCCCCTCCCCCCTCCCTCTTGCCTTCTCTCTCTCTTCTCCCTCCCTCCTTCTCTCCCTTCTCCTTCTCTCTCTCTCTTCTCTCCTTTCCCTCCCTCCTTCTCTCCCTTCCTCTTCCTCTCTTTTCCTCTTTGTCTCTGTTCCTCCTTCCCACTCTCTCTCTGTCCCTCCCTCCCTCTTTATCTCCCACCCTCCCTCCCTCCCTCCCTCTTGCCTTCTCTCTCTCCTTCTCCCCTTTCTTCTCTCCCTCCCTCCTTCTCTCCCTTCCTCTTCCTCTCTTTTCTCTTTATCCCTCGCTCCTTTGTCTCCCTGTCTCCCTCTTTCTTTCTCTCCCTCCCTCCTTCTCTTCCCACTTCTTGCTTCTCTCTCTCCTTCAATTCTTTTCTCGTTCTCCCTCCCTCCCTTTCCCCACTCTCTCACATCCACATAAACACACACCAGGTATAATAATTTCCACTGGCCATTGGCCACGATTCCCTCTACTGAGGTTTATATCAAATATTTGTAAGGGATAGGAAATAATAATTTCAGAAGGAATTTGGTTAACATCGGATATGCTTTGCATGCTGCAAAGAGCTTAATTCTATTATAGTTGAAAGTGTTGGAGTGCAAAAATCCAAGCATGCTTATTGGCTACCAAGAACCAGCAGCCCCAGATTCTAGTTTAACTGACATGGTGGACAATATACCAGAAGAGAATTTGATAAAGGCATCCTTTGAAAAGGACACGGAGACTTGCAGGTTGATAACAGAGCTGTGCAAAGTGACTCTGTCTTGGCTTGACAAGCAACTTTTCACTACAAAAGTGAACTGGGAGATTCCCTCTGGAAATTGTTCTTAGCTTCAATATTGCTTCTAGCTTATCTACCAGGTCCATGTAGGCAGATACCCCACCCCCCTTTCCCGCATTTCTTGGAAAATTGCATGACTTCTGCTAAAAATGCCGGATGAGGCTTCAATGCAAAGAAATGCAACCACACCACTTTGTGTGTGTGTGTGTGTGTGTGGTTTTTTGTTTGTTTGTTTGTTTGTTTGTTTGAGTGGCAGTGGTGCTTCACAAAAGAACTTCAAAGTATTACTCCTCTGGAACTTCCATCAAAGTGAAGCACTTCTTTGAAGCATTGTGCGATGCTAACAGGGAGAGCAAGCAGCAAACAACATGGTTATTATTTGCCAAGGTCATTAAATTGGACTGGTTCATTGGATAAGAAGGAGCTGAGGGTTGCAAAAAAAAAAAAAAATCTTCTTGCTTGCAAAGAAACGAATATTGAGTGTGTCTAGTTTAATGAAAAGAAGAGTAGGGGTGACACGATAGCAGTGTTCCAATATCTAAAGGGCTGCCTCAAAAAAAAGAAGCATTAAACTGTTGTACGAACCAGATAATCAGAGTTGGAAGGGACCTTGTAGGTCATCTAGTCCAACCCCCCCACCCAAGCGGGAGACCCTACACCATTTCTGACAAATGGCAGTCCAATCTTTTCTTGAAGCTGAAGGCAGAACAAGAATCAAGGGATGACAACTAATCAAGGTTAGAGAACCAACCAAGAGAAAAGGAGAAATTTGCTGCGAGTGAGAACAATTAATCAGTCAGGATGGTTTGCCTTCAGAAGTTCTGGTGTTCCATCACTGGAGGCTTTTAAGAAGAGATTGGACAACCACTTGTCTGAAATGGTATAGAGTCTCCAGTTTAACAGGGGGTTGGACTAGAAGACCTCCAAACTACCTCCCAATTCTGTAATTCTAGGTTGCTTCAGGTGCCATGAAATCTACTTGACTAAAGACAAATCACAATAAAACTTTTTTGTGATATAATGTTTCAGTTTTACTCAACGGATTCTCCCAGTGCACCAGCATATGAGTGACAAACTCTGACCCTATTTAAAAACAAACAAACCCTATACTCTAATACTCCTCAGTCTTCTTAAGTTCTAATTTTTGAAGACTTGATGTTAAATTGATATTTTTTTTTTCATGGGTAAGGATTTTTTTCCCTTCTTTCTATTTGTAAGTATATATACAAAGCACAATTTTTCACAAGATCAGAGGAAGAAGTCCGATCTTTGCTTCTGAGGCTTTATGGTTTTTCATCAAGTGGATGAAAGAATTTTAAAAAAATGAAAGGCAAAGCTCTTCACTCCTTTCATCCTTGAAACTTGATCTCTATTCATAAACCACGGTCAAAAATAAAACCAAGGTCTTCTAAATCAATTAATGTCAGCTTTCTGACCAATGCTTGTCTTCCATAGCTGAATGAATGAATGAATGAATGAATGAATGAATGAATGAATGAATTTGTTATTAGCCAAATGTGATTAGACACACAAGGAATTTATCTTGGTGCATAAGAAGCTCTTAGTGTACACAAAAGAAAAGATACATTTGTCAAGAATCATAAGGTACAACACTTAATACAGTCATAGGGTGCAAATAGGCAATCAAATCATACTAGGAAACAGTCAATATAAATCATAAGGACACAAGCAACAAAGTTACAGTCATACAGTCACAAGTGGGAGGGGATGGGTAATAGGAGTGAAGAGAAGATTAATAGTAATAGTAGTGAAGACTTAGTAAATAGTTGGACAGTGTTGAGGGAATTATTTGTTTAGCAGAGTGCATTCAGGAAAAAAAAACTGTTCTTGTGTCTAGTTGTTCTGGTGAGCATTGTTTTGAGGGAAGGAGTTGAAACTGTTATATGTCCAGGATGTGAGGGGCGTGTAAATATTTTCACAGCCCTCTTTTTGACTCGTACAGTATACAGGTCCTCGATTGAAGGCAGGTTTATAACAAAAAAATTTTGTGCAGTCCTAATTACTCTCTGGAGTCTGAGTCTGTCTTGTTGGGTTGCAGAACCAAACCAGACAGTTTTAGAGGTGCAGATGACAGATTCAATGATTTCTCTTTATGGCATATTAAGGAAAATATGGACTTGCTTTCCATTATTTTATTCTTCTTAACACCTCTCCTCAAATCTTTGCTTAGCTGATCTTATTCAGGAATTCTGGGTCCTCTTGAATTTTATTAGATCCTTTCCATCTGTGAAACTGTGCATCTTTGTTTTGTTCAACTCTTGCACACTAGAAAAATATAATATGGAAACATGAGTAAAGTATAAAGGATCCTTTATACTTAAGACCAGTGAATCTTTGTTAGTATCTTTGTTTTATCTTTGTTTATTTTCAAACCATATTCTTCTATTTTTTCTATTAATTAAGTACTGTTTCCAATGGGTTTTCTAATATAAACACCAGGTCATCTGCAAAGGGTTGCAATTTATACTCTTCCTTTTGGATTTTCATTCCTTTTATTTCTTTATCTTCTCTAATATTCCTATTCAACACTTCCAATGTTAACACAAGCAGCAGGGGTGGAGACCAGTGAATCTTAATGATTAGAGAAAGCTTTCTGCATAGGGAATGTGATGCCAGGAAGAAGAAAAAAATTAGGATAATGTACATGTTCCATTGAATTGACTCTGAGTGATATTATAGAAGGTAATTATGATTGTCAGATATCCATTAGGTTCTCAGGTTTTCTCCTTCAATTGGAATTCTTAATTATTCATATTAATTTCATGTCTTAAATGACAGGGAAGAATCTTTTGGCAATACGACTTTGTCTAACTTAATACAAATTCCCCAGGTTTAGTTATTCGATATAATAGGATACCCGCAGTTGTTTGGATAGGATAAGTAATTCTGACATGTCTATGGAGATTCTCAGTCATTCAGGACAGGATTGTCCTGTTGGAAGAAATGTTCTTCTGGGTTCAGTTCCAAGTGGGGGAAAAGATACTGGAAACATGGTGACTGCTTGGAAAGATGGTTTAATGGTGACAGGATCACATGCCTTGGAGCTCCTGGGTGAAAAAGGGAAGAAATACTGAGAGTCCCTGGCTTTTATGCCCTGGGTTGGGATTTGAATTTGAGCTTGTGTTATGATTGGTTGTCACACTCCCATGGGGCCATGCAGAGGCAACTCTGTAGACTGTCCTAAGTCCCAGGTTTGGTTGAGCCTTGCTGGATGATGTAATGAAAGGCTTTGGAATTCCTATTATGGGTCTGCCTGGAGCAGGCAGATCTTTGTTATGTAGAATAGATTGGCCCATTGACAAAGATGCAAAGGGGATGAGTTTCTGCCTCTCTGAGTTTCTACTTCTCTTTGTAAGGGAAATATCTTAAAATATTTCATTTGTATAGGAGTGGGGTGGGTTTTAACTTTCAACAGCCCCAAAGATGCTTCTTCAAAAGGCAACTGGACTTCGCTTTTCCTTGAAGATGTTTTGCTTCTCATCCAAGAAGTTTCTTCAGTTTGGAAAATAACAAAGTCCACATTCTGGACTTTGAGAGGACTGCTGGTTTGAAAGAGGGGGTCAAAAAGTCCATTTTTTCATTAAGATGGAGCAGCCCTCTCGAGAGAGAGAGGTGGAGGGATATAACACCACCCATACAGAGGTGGGATTCTACCGGTTCGCCCTGGTTCTATAGAACTGATAGCTGCAAAGAGCAGCTGACACCGAACCGGTTTGGTGTTTGGTCCATTCGCCCGTCCAGTCTCTAGGCTGTCCTTTATTCCCGCCTTTTCCCTCCTCAGCTGCTTTGCGCAGCACAGCTGAGGTTGAAAAAGCAGGAAACACAAGGATTTTCAAATGCTGCACACCCATGCGCAGTGCTTGTCAGCTGTCCCGGCAGCACAGCTGATGATTTCTTGCAAACGCTGCACACACGTGTTATAGTTATCCACAGTTTGGAGAACCAGCAAATAGCTCCACTGGCTCGCCCTACCTCTTTCCATTCACTCACTCGTTACCTGGCATGTGAGCTATCCGACTTGCCTGGTTTGGTAAGTTGTTATTGTTCCTTTTTTTTCCCCTGACTATCAGCTGTTCTGATCTGCCAGGAGATTTAGATTAGCTAGAAAGCAGGAAATCCTTGGATTTCTTCTTTTCTAGCAAATCTAAAAGCAGAGCCGAACCTTCCTTAGGACTGAAGCTTCTACTTTTCAATGAATACTCAGGTAGCCAATGGCAGATAGATAGATCTCTGAATGAATCTGTGATTCTGTGAGCAACTCAGTCTGCCTGCCTGCTTTGCCTGCTTTTGGGTACAAGATGCTCTTTTCTTAATTAAAAAAAAAGCATTATTTAAATAGATGGTATGTTGTGAGTTAATTTTGTGAGTTTGCTTGCTAGCAAATTTTATATGACAGACTCAGGTAGCCAATGGCAGATAGATAGATCTCTGAATAAATTGGTGATTCTGTGAGCAACTCAATCTGCCTGCCTGCTTTGCCTGTTTTGGGGTAAAAGTAGCTCTTTTTTATACATAGATAAAAAATCAACATTTACACAAATATTTGTAATATTTACATACAAGCTACTCCCACTCAGTCACATGACCACCAAGCCGTGCCCAGTCAGCAAGCCACACCCACAAATTAGGCCACATCCACAGAAGTGGTTGTTAAGAAATTTGAATTCCACCCCTGCACCCATCTTCCATTTACAGCAAAGTCCTTTATGAAGTTCTGAGAAGGTTCCAAACCCATTTTCACTGTTCAGGTGACCCTGAGAGCATAGATACATCTCCAGGTGGCCTCAATAATTCTAAGAAAGAGTGCTAATGACCAAAGGGTTGCAAAGAATACAAATCCTTCCATTCTCCACCATTCAGTCAGAACTGAAGAATCTTCTTGGAGGAGAAGCAAAACGTCTTCAAGGAAAACAAAATCCAGTTGCCTTTTGAAAAAGCACCTTGTGGATTATTCTGAGATGAAAAGATGAAGATGAAAAAGAGATGAAAAGATTCCCATTGCCTTATGGCTCCATCCCAGTTGGCTATTCATGAATTTGGAAACTAAAAATTAACCAAGAAGGGTGGATCACATGGGATGAAGAAAGCTAATACTGAAGGATTGGTAGGATATGTTGTCAGCTTATCTCTTTGAGTTTGTCCTATTTTTCTTTTTGGAAAATGTATTTTTTGGGCAGCTGGTCTCTGATCACAAATGAAATTATCTGCCAACAGAATGGCGTGCGACCTATTCCCATTGCTTTGTCTGCCATCTTCTTTTTTAAATTCTAAGTGGATCTCTTATTGAGTAACTTTATGTCATTCCTCCTCCTCCTCCTCCACTCTATTTTCCCAGTTTTCTGAAACATCTTTGAAGTAACTGAGCCAATCACCACTTGTAGAGTTGCAGATGGAATTTTTCAATATAGTCAGAAGTAAGCCATATGCCTCACTGTGTCCATGAGGGTGTGATGCAAACATGTCTGTGGAAAAGAATAGTGGCAACGTCTCAATTCTGTTAATCTCAGGAACACTTCCATTGCCTTCTAGAAAGACAGATGGCAGAGAAACTTTGTAAAAACCTTTATTTTAAGGAGAAGAATGGAGTGGCTTTCACCAAAGCACATATAAGGATTTGTTGGATTTATATCCCAATTTTTATCCAAGCGCTACAGGTAGCCTCCATGGGTTTTTCCATTCCCACAAAAGTGACCTCCATGAAGGAGGTTGAGCTAAGAAAGAGAATAAACCAAAGTCACTAGGTTAATTTCCATGATGGATGGTGCATTTCAGTCTGTCTCTTCTGGATCCACAGTTCAGAGCATTCTGAAACCTAAGTCTATGGAGTCAGGTCCAGCACTTTAATAATTGTATTACCCTGATTATAGTTCATTGTGTTGTGGGCATCCAAATATTGCTTTCATGTCTCTTCTCTTCCTTCTCTTCTCTCTTTTAAAATGTTTAATAGGTATAGTGGCCTAAGGATGAAGACAATTGCTTCCCACTCAGAAGGTTGAGAGTTCAATCCTAGGTAGTATTTCTTTCCTAGGGTGCAAAGAAAAAAATTACTTGCGGTGAACTCCATGTGGCATCAGGAATGGTGTTTGGCTAGTAAACACTTGGCTCCACCCAATCATCCCAACTCTGCCCTGAATTAAGAGATTACAGGGTTGTAAAAATGGAATTTTCTTTTTTTTAATCGGTTGGCATGTCTTTTAGTTTTTTTCTTTCTTTCTTTGCAAAATGATAGCAACTATTGGACTTAGAGAAGATATTGTCTTGAGCTTGGTGGCAGCTGTCATTGCTCATGAAAGTCATTGTTAATATCACAACAATCTTTGAAGTTAAGGAATCTTCAACACTTTTTTGATCCATGCCAATATTTATTCCACAATATTTCCACAAGAAAACATGGAAACAACAGGTAAAGGTACCCCTCGCACGTATGTGCTAGTAGTTTCCCACTCTAGGGAGCAGTGCTCATCTCCATTACAAAGCCGAAGAACCAGTGCTGTCCAAAGATGTCTCTGTAGTCATGTGGCTGGCATGACTAAACACCGAAGGTACACGGAATGCTGTTATATTCCCGCCAAAGTGCTCCCTATTTTTCTACTTGTATTTTTTTGTACATGCTTTTGAGCTGCTAGGTTGGCAGAAGCTGGGACAAGTAACAGGAGCTCCCTCCATTACACGGAGCTAGGATTCGCACCACCGAACTGCTGACCTTTCTGATTGACAAGCTCAGCATCTTAGCCAGAGCCACCACGTCTCTTATGGGAATAATAACATAAATATATAACACAATTGACAACGTAGTCTTTTTCTAGCTATTTCTTAACCATGTTTCCAAAATATGTTCAAGACTGTAATAATCACACTTGACTGTACTGACCATATCTGTTCTATAGCCAAAAGAGAGGACAATACTTGCCATTATATGCATAAATGAATAGGCAAACTTTTAGATACGTTTCTGTTTCCCTAAAACAATCCCACCCATCATTTCACTTTATGCTGCAAGACAGTTATAAATAAAACAAACAAAAAAATGAAATAAAATCCAGTATGCATCAAAAATCAATCAAGAAGCATTCTGTGGGGGAGAAAAAAAATGCAGACATCAAAGATAAAATAATATTACACTTTTAAATATAATTATTGTAGGTTTAATTGATTCTTGTAGTAGAAGGACAGGCAGTGCCTGGGGTGGTGGAGTCAAGAAAGGAATCAGAATCATTGCTTTCTCACAAATGATCTATGTCCAACCTGTCTTGGATTCCATTAACACTTATCTAGTATCAATTTAATGCTGACCATTACTTGACTAGATTCTTATCGATAGCCATGAGAAATAATCAGCTTAATTAATTAATCAATCTTTCCTTCAATATAGGTGGAGGCCTCAGATATAACCCGTCCCTCATTTTTTTAAGCTGTTCTTTCATCAGTTCCCAGGAAGATCAAGACTACTTCACAGATTCCTCAAGGACATCCATCCTTAGTGAATCACCTAAGCGAAGAATTTAGAACCCTATCCAGATTAGGTGAGGATATAGATGGGGACCCTCTCCTTTAACTAACTTTGCTCAGATTGAAGAAATTACTGGGATAATCAGTGAAACATTTCAAACCAAAAAGGAAAGACGTCTAGTTGTCATAACTCAGCTTCCAGACAAGTCTGCCTGGGTGACTGAGAATCTTCATTGATATATTACAATTCTTGGGTATTTGTGGAAAAGTTATATATATATACATATATAACATACACATTCATGGATGTACATATGTATGCAGGTACATATGTATGTGTGTGTGTATACATATGTGTGTGTGTGTGTGTATCTCTTCCCGCCCTCTACCTACCTACCTACCTACCTACCTCTATCTATCTATCTATCTATCTATCTATCTATCTATCTATCTATCTATCTATCTATCTATCTATCCAGGAGTGAGAATCTATCAGTTTGGACCAGTTAGGTCGTTCCGGTAATCATTTGGCCCTGCCCATCTGGCCCCGCCCTTTTCCTATGCTTTATTTCCTTGTTTTTGAGCAGCTGATTTCAGAACAGTTTGCCATGATTCAGCTGTTTTACTCACCGGAGATGCAGCAGAAGGTAAGTATTATGTTAAAAATGTACAGTATTTTTTAAATGCTGGACACATTTGGTGCATGCACGCTCACCAAACCGGTTGTTATACTGATTGAATTGCACCACTGTATTTCTCTCCCCCCTCTCCCCAATATATTCCAGTATTGCTCTAATAGTTTGGTTCTTCCAGAGGATTATGCAAGAATAAGAGAAGCCACTACATTTGATAATTATTTGGTTCAGGATATTAATTTTTGTGTGTTCTAGCTTGGGTTGTCATCCACAAATGTCTCCTTTTTTCTACATGCTCATTTATTGTATCTTATTCTTATTCTTCATGCTCTGTTTTCTACTACAGCAGGGTTCCAGGAACCAGTGATCTTGGGTAGTACCAATTCTCTGTACATCCCCCTAACCCAGCTCTGATGTCTGATGTCTATAGAGAGATCAGTACTCAGTTATTTCTGGAAAAAAATAGTTGAAAGGGTCCTAGTGTACATGGCACATACTAGGGGGATCCTTGGTGGTCTCTGAGCTTGGTTGTTTTCTTGCAGACATTTCATGATCCAAATTAGGTAAGACCATCAATGCTAATTGCTTCTAGCACTAGTCCTGATGATGTTACCTAATTTGGATCATGACACATCCACAAAAAAACAGCGAGACTCAGAGACCACCTCATCTCACCCTGGAGCTAGAAATATTCTCCTTTATTGGTCACCTTAGCAAGGATTGTTTGCCAGGATAGAAAGAGATGGAAAGCAAATGAGGTTTTTTACAAACTAGATATAGAAACTGTTCCTTACTTTTGTTTCCACCCCCCTTAAAACTTTCGTTCTTTGGATTATTGTTTCTTTCTCCTTTTCTGAAGTTTACACACCACTGGTTACCCTGAAAAGGAACAGTGTTTTGGCTATGTATGAATACACACATGGACATGGGTTATTGGTCCCAGACAGTGTCTAAAAAGGCAAACACACATACAAAGAACAGTAAGGTTACATTGGCAAAGATATGGAAAAATGAGCTCAGCATCCAATGACAACAGAACAATAGTAGGAAACACAGAACAAACTTAGGGGTTATTTGGGAAACAGCCAAGGTGCTGCTCAGATTCAGAACTTGGACTGGTGTTGAGATTTCTCACAGGGCTTTTGAGTCACTGTCTCTTTGCAAACTTACCTCCCCAAGACATTGTTATGGAGACAGAACTGGAAGAAAGGCAGCATAATTACATAGCAAACCAACATGTTGGCTCAAGCAGAGTAAATTAGGGGCTGTTGTGACATTTGCAAGTTAATTAAGAGTCTCATTATTAAGGATTGTGCAATTGCAAACGAAAAGTAATAAATTGATTATCTCACCATGGTCGTCCAAGGTAGGTTTTGGAATCCTTTGCAAAATTAAACTAGTCATTGTTCATTGTTTGGTGTGGGCACCAAGGGCCTACTGCCAAGGGGAAATTGTGTGACCCATAATAGTATATGAATTCTATTTTCTATAATTTAATTCAGGGTTAAACTGGAGCAACTGAAAATGTTATATTAGGTTATTGATGTTACTAGCAACAGGAAGTGGGTTAATTCATGTGAGGGCCATCACCAGAGGAGTGAATAAATCACCTTCACCTTTCTTTTTACCCTTTCTTTGAAAAATTTCTTGCACCTATCTATTTTTTTAAAAAGGATATTTGATTATCAACTTTGCATACTCCAACAACAGAGATTGCTTATTTTCAATTCTTACAGATTTATTACAAATCTCAAGCAATATAGTGATGGTTATCCATGCTAGGCTAAACTTGCATCTTCAAATGTGTTAGTTCGTAAAGATAAAATAAGCCTTCAATACATTAACATCCAGGAGATAGAATGGCAGTTAAAGACACTGAACTTGTCAGCTAGAAAGCTGACAGTCTATGTTCGAAATCTGAGCACCAGACAATGGGTGAGTTCCCGTTCCTTGCTCAGCTTCAAAAGCATGCAAATGGGAGTAAATTAATAGGTACCACTTTGGTGGAAAGGTGACAGTGTTCTATGCACCTTTGGGGAAAAGTCATGCTGGCTGTATGACCACAGAAAAAATCTTCAGGCAACACTGGCTCCCTTGGCCAAGGAACAAAGATGAGCACCGTGTCCTACAGTCAGACACAACTGAACAAGGAAAACTTTACCTTTTTATGTTAATATCCAGGCTATCTATCAAACTAAGTGTGGTATTTGTTAGTTGGAGAAAGACTGCTTCTCCTCCTGCATAAGTTCTCAGATGGCAGCTAGTCACTGTATGATCTAGTGTCTGCCAGGGAGAAGACACGGAGTAAATAGGAACATTTCACGAAGAACAATTTGCACATGATTTTATAAATAAGATAATAGCTCTATTAATGAAAAGCAAACTAATTTAAGTGAAGACTTATCATATTTAGAATGAGAGCAGTACCTTATGTGTATCACTAGAATTCAGCAAAATATTTTGAATCCTAGACTGCCCACTCTGTCATTTTAATGTAGTTCTGAGCCTTCTTTGAAAATACCACTGTTTATTTTCATCTCCTGTCTTATTGTCTCAATTCAAGCTTGCCTTAATTTTTTTTACATACCTCCAGGAACAACTCCAGTAGGTAAAAAAAAGCTTTCTCATCACAATGACAAATCATATTCACTGCCTCTTATGGGCATGTTTTGATCACTTTTCACAGTAAAGCTTTTTTTATTTTTTTAACAACATAAATGCAAACATTTGGTGCCTTCATTCATGGGTTACTATCAAGCATTTATCATCCAGCGATAAGACAAGGAAATGTTTGAAAACTTTGCAGATTATCTTCAGTCTTCTCACGTCTACAAAAAAAAAAAAAAAGTGGCATAGCCTTGGTGTATGGTTGGATGTGTAGTAAGCAATTCTTTCCATCTTTCAAATGGAAAATCATGAGAGGAAGCTGTTTTGTGGGAATGCAGCTAAATATACCACAATGATTTTATGTATGTATGTCATTTAAGATTGGTTCTAAATTACAAACAAAAACAGCAAATAAAATGGTTTGCTCACCTGGATGGGATGTTGTGGGATTCCACTCTGTACAAATCAAATAGAAAAAGAGATGGTCGAAGAACATAGACCCAGAAAAAGGTGGAGAGACAACATCAAACACACACACTACAACACCAATTAACAAAGGATGAAACGGCTAGAAGAACAAGAACCAGAACCTTCTCTCTCAACATCTGAAATAGGAGGCGGAGGCGGAGGCGGAGGAGGAGGCGGAGGAGAAGAAGGAGAAGGAGAAGGAGAAGGAGAAGGAGAAGAAGAAGAAGAAGAAGAAGAAGAAGAAGAAGAAGAAGAAGAAGATCCTCATCCTCATTTCTGAAATAATGTTTTTTTATGAATCCTCATTAAACCTAAATAACACCTATTTAACCCAGGTGAGATTTCATCTATTCTTTGTACGTTATTTTATGGTGGTTTTAAGATTTCATGGAAAAACAACTCCTAACACACATGAGCATGAAAAGAAAGGAGAGGGAAAAGAAAATAATTCAAGCAGAATATTTTATTTATTTATCTATCTATCTATTTATTTATTTATTTGTTTATTTATTTATTTATTTATTCTATATTTATTAAGCAAGTATTAGATAATAGGTATAAGCATGGTTATGAATACATGAAATGGATACAAATAAAAAAAGAAACAATAGGATACGGACGGTAGGCACGTTGGTGCACTTATGCATGCCCCCTACAGACCTCTTAGGAAAGGGGTGAGGTCAATAGTAGACAGTCTAAGGTTAAAGTTTTTGGGGTTTGGGGAAAAAAATCACAGTCAGGTAGAGTATTCCAGACATTGACCACTCTGTTGCTAAAATCATATTTCCTGCAATCAAGTTTGATGCGGTTTACCTTGAGTTTGTATCTATTGTGTGCTTTTGTATTGTTGTGGTTGAAGCTGAAGTATTCATTGACAGGTAGGACATTACAGTAGATAATTTTATGTACTATACTTAGATTGGACCGAAGGTGGTATAGATCTAGGTTGTCTAGGTCTAGAATTTCAAGTCTGGTGGCATAAGTTATTCTGCTATGAGTAGAGGAGTGGAGAACTCTTCTCGTGAAATATTACCTACCCTGGAACTAGCTTTGAATGCACATCCCTCACATGCATGTAGCCACTGATTATCAAGAGTGACCCACAAACTACATTGAGAAAACTCACATCTTCTACAGTTTATCCTCTGGCACTCCGTGCTGGAGTTGCTGTACAAGATGCAAACCCAACATTTCTTCAACTCTTTTTTTCCCACTGAAGGATGCCAGAATGGTATCCGCTCCATAGAGTATGCATCACAGAACAGGTCAGATTTCCAGGCATTGCAGTGTAATAGCAGATAGAATGAATTTAGAAGAGTTTTCAAGCATAGCCGACAAATTCCTGGCTCTCACCTGAATAAATCCCTAGTTGCTGTTTATATTATATTATTGCAAACCGCTAAAGCGATTGCCTTCAAAATTCAGCCTTTGGATGATATATTTGCAGAGCCCTCACATCTCAAACATAAACTCCTACCCTCAAAATGACGCTATAGAGCACTGCACATTGGAACAACCAGACACAAGGACAGTTTTTTGCCGAATGCCATCACTCTGCTAAACAAATAATTCCCTCAACACTGTTCAACTATTTACTATGTCTGCGCTACTATTACTGTTGATCTTCTCATCACTCCTTATCACCCACTTGTGACTGTATGGCTGTAACTTTGTCGTTTGTATCCTTGTGATTTATATTGACTGTTTCCTAGTATGATTTGATTGCTTATTGTAACCTATGACTATTATTAAGTGTTGTATGTTATGGTTCTTGATTCTTAACAAATGTATCTTTTCTTTATACTGAGAGTATTTACACCAAGACAAATTCCTTGTGTGTCCAATTACACTTGGCCAATAAAGTATTCTAGTCTATCTATTTTTGTTTTCAGACTTTTTTTTTTTGTATATAAAAAGGGTGAAGGTGTTCAGGTTCACAGTTCCGGCTGCCATTTTGACTTTTTTTTTTTTTTTACATCTCCCCTTCCCTTATGCATCTCCTTGTTCGTTACCCAATTTTTTTTTCTGATAAACCTAGCAATTAACTAGAGGACTTTGAAGCATGTCTTCTAAAGCTAGCAGTCATTGAATTCAAGTGAAAATGCTTAATGCTTTTACATACTACATTCAGGGGTCTATCCAATAGTTCAGGATAATTATTTGCTTTGATCATTTGCGTCTTAAGGGATTACGCTGTATGTATCCAGTTCTTACATTTGGAGATGTATTATATGTATCCCTTGATTTAGTTCAATGACCATTCAAAGTTACAATAGCACTAAAAAGTGACTTATAGTTGCTTTTCACATTTACAACCATTCCAGTATCCCCATCAGTGGTAGTATTCTACCACCACTGATGGGGATACTGGAATGGTTGTAAATGTACATAATTTCAAGAGAAATTGCTTTTGCCCCAGGTGAGTTTTCTGCCAAGCTTTTCCAAAACTGGAATTCTGAATTGCTTCCGGTTCTGACAGCATAAACAAAACTTTGACAAATTTCATGAAAAGTAACCTCAAAGCAAATATTCCCACTGAAGTAGCATACTTTCAGGGGGGGAAAATGTAATTTGTATAGACTTCCCTGTTTAAGATTCACAGTCCAGCTTCAAGAAGTAACATCTTGCAGACTAATTAGAGTATGGCAATGAGCCAATCTCATTGCTGTTTTTCAGTTTTACCCTGAATTTTATATTTAAAAAATCAAAACAGATTAATAGATACCTGTCTTCTCACTGAACACTTAGAGGACAATGAATAATAACACAGCAGTCTGAGACCTGACACAACAAGCTTAATAAATTATTTGAGCAGCTGTAGGATGGAAAATAACCCCACCACGTTTTCCCATAGCATTGCAAACAGTGTCAGACAAATAAATTGCAAATTTTAATGCTGAATCAAATCAAAATGATATGCAAAATTGATCAGAGCATCTTCTCAAAGATGAAGCAAAGACCTTTGAGGTGCATGAAGAAGAAAATATAAATGCACCTTCTTGATTGCAAAGTTTGAATACAGGTGCTTAAAACTAATTGTTATCCTCTCTTCTGTCCCGCCTCCTCATACACATACACTGTATGGTATAACCCTACAAAAATGCTGCCTGTCTAGGAATTCCCATCTTGATTGTTCTCACAGGGTGTGAAAGCGGAGTAGAATAAAATTCCGACATCTCCCACAATAGCATTATTCTGCATTCTGATAAACTTTATTTATTTCCCACTATTGTTTGTTTGTATCCTGTCTTTATTATTTTTACAAATAACTCACGGCAGCAAACGTATCCAATACATCCTATTTTCCCCACAACCACCACCCTGAGGTGAGGGGGAATTGGGCTGAGGGAGAATGACCGGCCCAAAGTCACCCAGCCAACTTTCGTAGCTATGGCGTGACTAGAACTCATGATCTCCCAGGCTCAAATTCACCCAGATGGCTTTCCTGACAAAAGCAGGACTAGAACTCCCAGTCTCCTGGTTTCTAGACCAAGAATTTTCACTACTATATCAAACTGGTTCTCTTTTATGGGATAAAAGTGAAAAAGGCAGAAAATGAAAAGAGAAGTGAGAGTCTCTCAGCTTTATTTACATGTACGTGTACTTGTGTGCGTGTGTGAGAGAGAAATACCACTCACGCATCATTACAAAATCTCCCACCAGAGCATTAGTATTTCCTATATTATTATTACATGCTCTGATGCTAAGGTGTTCTACTCCCGCCTCCCCAGCTGAAGAGAAATCTGTTTCAAATGCAAAACACAAGCAGAGGAGAGGAGTTTCAGTCTTAGTTTCACAGCACCAAGCAGCTTTAGTACAGAACAGTTGAGCTAAGCCATTCCCAGGCTCCTTGCTGTATCCTTCTTGCTCACACCGCAAATACCCTTTCAGTTTCCAAACAACCCTCGACTCTCTCTCACACTGACAGAATGCTAACCAGATGAATATCAATGGATGCTGGTAGGCAAAGACAGATTTTTTTTTCACCCTTATTTTCCTCCCAAAAAACTAAGCCTGACCTCATAGTTTTGTAGCATGGGTTTCAAGTTTGACAAGACATTCCTCCTATGAATATGGTCAGAATATCCAAAGTACAATGGAACTCCAACCAGAAAAAATTAAAGTGAATTTGTGTCCGTTCTCTGTTTTTTTTTTTTTTTAATAACTGATATCTATCCAATGCCTTCATTTAGACTATGTGTTATTCTTCATCTTTTCAAACAACTCAGGTATGACAGTTCTGAAATAGTTATTTGCTTTATCAGTTGCAGGAATAATAAGTTCTGAACTCATTCTCCAAGTGGAAAGATCTGGAATAAATATGAGGCTAAAAAAAACACCCAGTCCACTTGCAATCTCTTCACGAGCTTCATTTCCAATTCTCCAGTCCTCTAAACTGTATTTCCCTATCTTTACTAAAATTAAATGTAAAACAATGAAAGCCCCCCATTATAATATTAATAGCTGATACCAATAACAATAGCTCAGAGATAGCAGTCAAGAAGCAAAATAATTATTTTTAATTAATTCAGGCCGCTAAAAAGGATCAAGTCACAACAGACATTAAAATCTACACAAAGCCACAAACAAGCAATCTGACAAAGTAGCCTCATTTATCCACACTGAATTATTTCATCTTGCAAAATCAATAGCAGATTAACACTTGGTAGGAAAAATAAAAATTTAAAAAGAAAAAGGTTGGAAAATGATCTCATAAGTAGAATGAATCCGAAGTATTGGATCAAAAACCTACTTCCTTGCCCCCTTTTCAATAAAATATAAATAAATATACTGAAAATAGGTCAAAGATTGGCAAAATATAGGTAATTTATTGATATACAGGAAGGGTCTTCAAACTTGGCAACTTTAAAACATGTGGACTTCAAGTCCCAGAATTCTTCCTCCAATCATGTTAGCTCAGGAATTCTGGGAGTTGAAGTCCACAAGTCTTAAACTTGCCAAGTTTAAAGACCCTTGTGTTAAAACCTTAAAGTTGCTAAATTTGGAGAGCCCCTGGTATCTACAGTAAGTGGAGATTTTTGCTTTGGTGTTAATTTATACAATATGTTTGGCAAGAAAGTTGATGTTTTAATGTATTTCATAAATTGACACTGTAGCTAAGAAGAACATAAGTATCCTTGAAGGGAAAGAGTAATTTTAAGATCAAAAGAGAGTAATTTCTTATTCTTTAAGGCAGCTTTTCACTAGTTTATTGGGACGTGATGTTCAAGTTCATAACTTTGGAGGTTATGCAAATAATTAAAACTAACTTCACCAATTCTCTTCAACCTTTTGTAAATGTAAGCTACTAGCTTAGGAGCTTCCGTTAATTGTTCCAAAGCCTTCACAGCCCAGGGAACATCAAAACAACAATGATATCAATGCAAGGAGGCTGAATAAGAAGTGTTTGTACTTTCAAGGAATAGTCTGAAATAAATTAAACTTGTAGTTAAATTAAAATAAAAAATAAAAATACAGGGGAATTGAGCCAGTTCAAAATACTGCTTTTATTAGAAATTAGATTTCGCAATTTGTTTAATGGCTATGCACTATACAGTGCACTACACAGATTAGTAGAGATTAGTAGGTTTCTTTTCCCCTGCAGAAAAAAAGGAGAAAAAAATAATATAAAGTTTCAGTCCTGTGGAGCTGGGCTATTCTGTGGAAGGACAGAGGGCAATTCTAATCATGCGAGGTCCAAATGAGTTTTTCTGAATTATGATTCCAGGATTCACAATTCTACTGATTGATACCTTTGCTGCAATTTCCTTAAGGAAACCTCTTTCTTCAATAGAACCTTTCCTACTTTGTGTCTTGTCCTTGTTGTCATCCAGACACACACACACACACACACACACACACACACACACACTCATGTACATGTTAGAAATCAGAACTTGGAGTATATAATGGATTGAGAAGATCTAGAAACATATTCAATAGGATGGAATGGGATGGGGATACGGTAGGATAGGTCAGAGTGGAATGAACAGAACAGAACAGGAGAATGGAACCACAGGAAAGAAGGGAAGGGAAGGGAAGGGAAGGGAAGGGAAGGGAAAGGAAGAGAAGAGAAGAGAAGAGAAGAGAAGAGAAGAGAAGAGAAGAGA
>NW_020769335.1:11721371-11733313 GCF_900518735.1 Pseudonaja textilis
TAGAGTAGAGTAGAATAGAATAGAATAGAATAGAATAGAATAGAATAGAATAGAATAGAATAGAATAGGTTGTGGTAGGTTTAGAGAAACCTTAAAAAGTTGGGAGTCATATTTGCTTATTATTATTTTAATATTAGGCTTACCATGTGTGATCTGCAACATCTGGATGCCTATTAGATCACACAAAAGATATGCAAAAATTAACTCTTTGCTGGCATGTAGTGGTCACCCTTTCCTCCCCTTGACAAAATATATGTACAGAGTTGCCTTGGCATAATAGGATTGTAGTAACAATCAGGTTAATTTATACAGAATGGGACATATTTCCCGAAGCACTTTCCAAATTTTTCACAATAATTCTGCAAGTCTGAGATGGTGGCTGTGTTCACTAATTACCAGCCTTATTGTTGCAAAACAGCCCCATTCTTCTTGAGAGGAATATCCCTTGACTTCTTATTTCCCCACTTTCCATCCTAAGAGATAACCAAGTTATTGTAATATTCTCAAATATTTTTATCATGACCTTTTTTTGGGGGGGGGGAATAATTAATTCTTCTTTGCATGACTTGGTTGATAACATGTCATAATGGAACTTGCCAAGTGCCAAATGACTCTGAAACTCATTCTGGCATTAAAGGCAAGGGAAAAAAAACCATTCATCTAGATAAAATCTTGTTTGACATCTCAAGTAGAAGAAATCTTGTATAATTATATAGTGCTAATGAAGGCCATGTGTATAGGCAATTCTCACTATTAACCTCAGTGTTTTCCCATCAAAAGTAATGTAGATCAGTCATTTTAAATTAAAGCAAAGAAGCACTGCCAACTTTGTATAAAATATTTCTGGCTAAAGGTAATTATCTTATTATTTCCTTCATTAATATATTGTTGTTCCATTTTACTTTGCTAAAGACTTCTACGAGCATTATGTTAAATTAGACGTTCACAACTCACAGCTCAAATATTGAATGCATGGTCCAAGATATACACAGTATATAGGCTTGCAACGAACTTGGTTTAATGTGTGCTATCTGTGGTAGAATTGAAGGAAGGGAATTCTTAAACAACTAGTGGCTAATGGAAAAGCATAGGTAGGTGGATACCCAAGCAAATCAACGCCTACTTAGATTTTAGTATCTAAATGTATTTTAACTAACATCAATTCCACTGGCTTTATTTCCTAATCATAATAAAGATTAAAAAGAAAGACTCAGGATTTCAGAACCAAGTGGATAGATAGAAAGATAAGATAAGGTAAGGTAAGGTAAGGTAAGGTAAGGTAAGTAAGGTAAGGTAAGGTAAGGTAAGATAAGATAAGATAAGATAAGATAAGATAAGATAAGATAAGATAAGATAAGATAAGATGGATACATAGACAGAGAGACAGATAAATAGAATATCATGCCACAAGTTAAATTAAAAAAAAATCTTATTTATCTCCAGAAGCATCTTGAAAGATTGCCAAGATTTATTTATTTAGTCAAATGCTATAACTAACTATTTATTCAGTTGTGCCTCTAGGGACACAGAGAGAGAAATAAAAAAAAAAAGAGAGAGAATTTGCCATTTTATTATTTGACATGTGAAATATTGCTCTTAAACTTGGTAAAAGTTGATCTCTTTGGTGGGTTAAATTTTACTTTACATACTTCCTTCTATTATTTTGTTGATCTGTGTAACCCACAGAAAAGGTGTTAGCTAACTAGGACAGAAGGCATCTATCTGGCACCTGAGGAGAACAGTATCTGTAGGTGGGGCCCAGGGGAACAAATAAGAAATGGGTGTCAAAATGCAATTAAAACATGTACATTTGCACCAACCACTGGAATGAAAGTATATACCAAACAAAAAAAATATCATTAAGCCTGTTATCATGGTGGCTTCATACAAATGTAGTGCAATGGATTGTGTCCATGCAGGAACAGCATGGCAACACTCTTTTTTTCAGAAAGAGGCCCAGATTAAAAGACTGTGCAATCCTGAGCTTGACAGGAGAAAGATGTTCAGGTAGATACCCCTTAGAATCTTCTAGGATAAGTCTTGTATTCAGTTAGAATGTTATAGCTTTAGCTTGGCAAGATTCTGTCCATTAAAAGTAAAGGTTTCCCTGCCCAGTCATGTCTGACTCCAGCTCATCTTTGTTTCTTCACCAAGGAAAGTGTCACTTCCATGATCCTGTGGCCATGGGTACATGCCAAAGGTGCATGGGATGCTGTTATTTTCCCACCGAAGTGGTACCTATTGATGTACTCACATTCACCTGCTTTTGAACTGCTACATGGGAAGGAGCTGGAACAGGATGGGAGCTCACCCTATTACATGGCACTCGAGTCTTGAACCCAACCTATCAGCTCTCCCACTGACAACCTATCATCTCCCCATCCTTTAATGGCTGAGTCATCCTTCCCCCTCTGTCCTTTAGGCACAAGCAAATAAAAGATCAAATTCAGTTAGATTTCACTGAGCCATCTCTGAGCTCCAGCCCGGCCTGCTCTGTGCATTCAGCCTTCCACTAAAGATCCTCATTGCTCAGTCGCTTTTCAGGAGGGATTTACAAAACACCAATAAAGGACAATTGCAAGATGTTTCCACCAGCAGGTGATTGGACTGATTCACAATCTTCAAAAATAAAATAATAATAAAGCATTAAATTGTGACCACAATGCAAGCTATTTCCTTGCTGGATAAAAACATAATTACCAGTAGCATTACTATTATGATTATAAACAGCATCCACCAAGAATAACATCCACAGACTCTACTCAGACCATTATGAAGTTAGGAAAGAATTTGAATAATGCATTAGGATCTAAAAAGACCATTATGTTTTCATTTTGTTATCCAAACACGATTAAAAAAAAAAAACGGGAAAAAAAAGAAGTTGCCTGAAGTTGGAAAGTGAGAGGGAAAGAAAAGAAAGTGAAATGGGAAGAAGTTAAATTTTTGTATGTATGCTATCTCAAAAGCCTATTACAGAGATAAGGAGGCAGAAATGGTGGAGCTGAACGCTTATAATACATAACTAAATGTTACACTTGAATGGACTTTGGCTGAGAATGAGAGGTTGATCCCCCCTGGAAGTAACAGAGCAGACTCTAACCCATATAAAAGATTTACATCAGATCACTGTGGTTTATGCTGTGGGGATGAAATGAGTTTTATTTTATTCAAAGTCTTTCATGCCCATATTTGGAGTCTGCTCTGAGTAAACTCATATTTGAGGTAGAAACTGAATGTTAGAAACTGAATGCATGGAGTCAAGGAGTAGAGCCGTCAAGGAGTAGAGCCTTCCTATGATTCCCCTTTCTTGAATTATCTACGAGAGAAGCCTTTAGGGTTAGTGTCAGAGTGTTTACAGTGTACTTCTATTGTGAGACAACCCAGGAGCAAAACACAGGACACAGAGGTTTTGTCTTTTAATAGTGGTTTATATACAAGACTACTATATACATACATGTGTCAGGCAAATACCAGGCAAGCAATCAATCTTGAACTTTATATGGAAAACTACAATGGAGACAGTACATGAGGAGAGAGAGAGAGAGAGAGAGACCCTCACATGGCCTCCCTTATATAGACAGCTTCTTAAAGCAGCAGTACCCTGCTAACTCATCCTCAGTTCATCATCTTGGCTTACAACCTTACAGCAGTTGATCAGCTATTAAATCTTCATTACCTTAACAGTTAGATGTCAGTAGCTTTGCTCCTCTGTCATAAAGTTGCTTTTTCAAAAGGCAATTGGACTTTGTTTATTTTTTCCCCTTGAAGATGTTTCGCTTCTTATCTAAGAAGCTTGTAAAAATGCACATGTAAAAATCAATCTAGGACTTATTTTCAAGGTAGGTCATATTTTTGGAGAAACACGGTAGCTATCATTTTTTATCATCTATTTTTCATCGATCTAACTATCTGTCATCTATCTATCTATCTATCTATCTATCTATCTATCTATCTATCTATCTATCATCTATCTACAATTTAGACCTTGTTCAATCAAAGAAATATGAAGTTAAAGATGAAAATAGATATTAGACAAGACCATAAAACCTTCATGATTCCTCACCACCAAAAGAAAAAAAAACCCAACAAAAAGAACATTTCCATTCTCTTGTGCTCTGGAACCCTTTCTGGAATCACACTCAACCATCACTGAACTCTAATATTTAATGCACTATTTGTTCTTAATTTCAAAGCATCAGTACACAGCATATAAGGATGACGTGAATCACTACAGATGTTTGAGAGCTTAGCAGATGCCTTCTGGAGCAATCATTAATATCTGCAGATGCCCACAAAGGAATGAAATAGAAAGTTAAATGCTATTTTAATATGTCTTCCTTGAACTTCCCAAAGAGTATAACATCGATTTGGTAAAAAGGTAATTTTTCTACCCAATATTTCATTTTTGCAGAGATTCAACATTTCCACCCAAGCAAGTCCAATTTCAAATCTTGCTATCATCTTCATGCATGGCAGAGTGGAAAATGGATACATTCCCTATTATATTTCCTAAAGGAAAAAGAAAAAAAAAAACAGGCTCAGAATTTATTTACTAAAAGTTTGAACCTTTTCATTGAAATTAATTTCGGTTTGTTTCTGACTTGGAAACGAATACATTTTCCCTAGGAGCCAACTTAGTCTGTCCATCAACAGACAGTAATATCCTCTCTCTTCTTTTCTCCTCTTCTCTTCTGCCAATTTAACACATCACCAGGATTCTTAGTTTCCAGTTGTTTACGTCTTTTATATCTGCAGCACAAATGCTTCAGAAAAATGAAAACCAACTCACTCGGTCATAATCAAGACACTTTAGTCTTAAAGGGTTTCTCTAACCATAAATACGAGAGCGAATCATGCTTCAAACTGACTGAGTATTTTCTCTTTAATTTTCATAGCGCAAGATAAACATTGATGTCATTCCATGCTCTTTAAAAGTTGAATTCATCAGGGGGGAATATTTGGTTAAGACAATTATGAAAGCAAAAAAAAAAAAAAAAAACTTGCAGGGAGGGAATAAAATGATAAATGATCAGAAAATATCAGCCTCTAAAGAGGGCCTTAAAAGGCACAACAATCTGCCTCCTTTGCGAAACACACTTTAAAAAAGTAGTCTGGCTCTATGTTGTAGCCCACCAGCTGCTAGCGGAGCTGGCTGCAGAGTTGGACAGTGAGGAGGTTGGAGAGGAACCTGGGCCAGTCCCAGAGGCTGAGGAAGACTCGGACAAGGGCTCTACATCAGAGGCAGAGATGGGGCCAGGGCGGTCTGGCAGTCATCAGCTGCATTCGGGCTCAGACAGCAGTGAGATGGCGGAGCAGCTGGAGCTGGTTCCCAGCCTGCACATGCGCAGAGCTGCCAAAAGAAAAGAACAATTATGAACTAAGGGTTAATGTGGGAGTAAGGCCACAAATGGACAGTAAAGGGCCCCTCCCACAGTGATTAAAAGATGAGCAAAAGGGGAATGGGGCTTTTGCAGGAAACAATTTGTTCATTGCAGCAGTGTGAAGATCTGTCTATGCATCTCAGAGACTCTGTACTGAGACCTTCCTTGTCAGCACCTTGTTTGGAAATAGTTACTTGGCAGCTCTCCAAGCTAGATAAGATCTGTGCTCCTAATTATACCCTTGAAAGACTGGTTGCCAGGCCTTTGGCTGGAGGTGGATGCAAGAAATTCACCTTCATTTTATAAAAGGGGTTTTGCCGGGACAAAGAGTCTGCTTAGTGCTTTTTGGAGAAACCTAGGTTAGAACACTTTATAGTAAAACTTTATTGTACCTATTTTATTCCCTTCTCCTCTTTCTCCAGCAGCTGCTCCTGATGGGAAGATGTTTGGCAATGAAAAAAGTGATGTGAAGTTGGTAATGAAAAAAATGCAGGAAACATGCTGAACAAAACATATAATAACACAGTTGGAAGGGAGATCTTCTACTCCAGGGGTGTCAAACTCATTTCATTGAGAGCCCCATCAGGGTTGTGTTTGACCTCAGAGGGTTGGAGGGTCATGGCCATGGGGGCATGGCCAGCTCAACATCACTTGTGTTAGGGGCACCTGCAGTGGCCACATACTAAGGCAGGACATCCCTCAGACCCTCCTTCTCATTATAATCTCCTTCCTTCCTTCCCTCCCTCCCTCCCTCCCTCCTTCCTTCCTTCCTTCCTTCCTTCCTTCCTTCCTTTTCATCTTTTTCATTCTCCTTTCTTCTTCCTTCCTCTCTTTCCTTATTTTCCTTACTTGCTCTCTTCCCATCTTTTTCTTCCGTCTTTCCTCTTTCCCTTTCTCCTTTCCTGCCCCTTCTTGCAGGCTCAAATGCGAAAGGGGAAACATTTCTCCTTTTGTTTTGTTTTCAGTTTGTTTTGATAGACTTCTGCCATCGAAAACAGAGGCTGGGAGAGCTGCGTGCAGCCTCCTGTGCCTCATTTTTGGCCGTGATGGCCTCCTGCAGCCCTCTGCCAGTGAAAATGGAGTGCATGTCCCACAGAGCTCTGTTTTCGCTGGCAGAAGCACTGCTGGCTGGTCCTTTGCTGTTTCCAGGCCGGCTCCATGAGCCAGATCTAAGCACCCTGCAGGCTGGATCTGGACTGCAGGCCTTGAGTTTGACCAACCATTTCAGACAGGTGGTTGTCCAAGCTCTTCTTGAAAACCTCCAGTGATGGAGCACCCACAACTTCTAGAGGCAAGCCATTCCACTGGTTAATCATTCTCACCATTCAGAAATTCCTCCTTAGTTCGAGTTGGCTTCTTTCCTCGATTAGTTTCCACCCATTATTTGCCTTTGAAGTAATTCCCTGTATAAGGGGAAAACAAAACAAAACACAGCCCTTCAAGAATTTGCAATGTGTGAATGGCAAAGCCATGGCATCAGAAGGGATAAAGTGAATGAGTCAGAGAGCTTTTTTAAAAAAAATAAATAAATAAATAAAAAATGAAGAATAAATAATGTGGTGCTACATCAGTTGAAGGGAAAGTCTCCTTTACGGGGAAACATAGAGACTTCGTAATGCATTTATATTACTCTCGTAGAAGCAGATGAAAGTGTTTCATCTTTTCTTCTTCCTGTGTGCAGTTCAGTAGACCTAAACTTACCTTGTGGTCTCCCATGGAAATAATAACCAACCCTTTGTCCTGCTTATCTTCCACACTCAGTTAAGGTTAACTAAGCGCTAAGATGATACCACAACCCCATATCAATGGTCAGCACATCCACCCAGGAAAAAAGATAGTTTTCCAGAACGTGAGACATTTCCTGCAGATAATGTGATGGTTACATACCTTTGTTTTGTTTTTTCCAAGGACTACTTTTTTTTTTTGCCAAATTCCTTTCCGGTGATACAAATCCAACTGGCAATCTAATGATCCAATTAGTTTGCACAACAATACTATAATTTATGCAAGGGTTGTATGGAAATCTTTCCAATTATTCTGAGCAAAAGTGAAGAAGGCAGTTTTGAATGTGTCTGCTTCACATAAACGTTGGTTATATTACACGCAATGCCACTGTGACTAACCGTGGTTCGAAGCTGAATACAAATTGCATTTATCAACGGGCATTTATTAGACTAGCGATTGTAGAACATTTCTTCTTTTTATCTCTAAGACGTTCTTCTCACTTGTCCCCAGAGTCTCTGGCAGAACAGATAATACTGACGGCATGTCATCGTAGTAACTGTTCAAAAACTTCCTGGGAGACTATGTTGTTCTAACTAGCCAGCAGGAAGCTGTACCGTTTCAAATTGTGCTTTGGAAAAGAGAAGGCGATGTCCAAATTTTGTAGTGAAAACACCATTCATTTTCTTTCTCTTTTTTTTTTTCCTTCCTGCAGGCATATAGTTCCTGGCAGCTTTTTTCAACGGTTGCTGAAAAATATGTGAAAATACATATAACGATTAACTTTCTTTCTTTTTTTATCAATTGCAATGTGTCAACCACCACCACCACCACCACCCCAAAAACACTACGGAAAGTATAAACACAAATGGAAAGTAACTCTGGCGTGTATTCTGAATTTCTTCTTCTCAAAGACAAACTTGGTAAGGCTTAAAGGGGGAGCCGGTTGAAATCAATCAGCCTCAACTTCGTCATTAATAAATTAAGTCATATTGATTGCAGTTAGTCTTTTCTAAGCATGACTAAGTCTGGATCCAATCCGTAGTCAGATAATTATTCCTTAATATAGATCTGCACAATTTATGGTTTGTTTTCTGTTTCAATGACTCTCCTACGTTTGCTCTTTCATACGGACTGAAAGAAACCAGTTGACAAATATCTGTCATGATCTGGACAGCCACAGTTGGCTTCCTAAATTGCAAGTGTTTCTGACCTATTCAACCCAAAACTCCACAGCACCAATCTTTTATAAGGTTTTATCATTAGTTATTATGTGTTAGGAGAGCGTCTGAACAGAATCAGCCACATAGAAAATCTTTACAAATTACTTTTGATGCCTGAGAAAAACAACAATTCAGTCAAGCCTTCAGCATCAAGAGGATGATGGGATCTCTTGATCTCTGATTTCGGTGAGGTTTGTTGGGCGTCCTTGTGGGGTTGGTGTTTTGAATTTTAATCTCCTGCTATGCCAAATCACCAGAATCTCTTGAAAAAAAGAAGCACATAAATGTATTCACAAAGAATGAAATCACTATAATTGCTTATCTGGGATTGCAGTGGACAATCTATTTCTATTCCTAATTTTTTTGGGGGGAAAGGAAGAGTCTCAGAACATCCCAGTCTTAACTATATTTGATAAAATGACACTATAGAGCACTGCACACAGAACAACTAGACACAAAGGTAGTTTTTCCCCTGAATGCCATCACTCTGCTAAACAAATAATTCTCTCAGATAACAGATAATCAGAATTCGAAGGGACCTTGTAGGTCATCTAGTCCAACCCCCCACCCAAGTGGGAAACCCTATACCATTTCTGACAAATGGCAGTCCAGTCTCGTCTTGAAAGTCTCACGTGATGGCACTCCCACAACTTCCAAGGGCAAGCTCTTCCATTGGATGATTGTTCTTACTGAGAAAAATTCTCCTTACTTCCAGGTTGAATCTCTCCTTGTTCAGTTTCCATCCATTATTCCTTGTCTGGCCTTCAGGTGCTTTGGAAAATAGCTTGACTCTTTCCTCTCTGTGGCAGCCCCTCAAATATTGGAAGACTGCTATCATGTCTCACCTAATCTTTTTCTTCACTAGACTAGCCAAACCCAGTTCCTCAACACTGTCCAACTATTCACAAAGTCCGACTACGATTACTATTAATCTTCTCATCCCTCCTTATCACTCATCCCCTCCCACTTGTGACTGTATAACTGTAACTTTGTCGCTTGTATCCTTACGATCTATATTGAGTGTTTCCTAGTATGATTTGATTGCTTATTGTACCCTATGACTATTATTAAGTGTTGTACCTCATGATTCTTGACTCTTGACGAATGTGTCTTTTCTTTTATGTACACTGAGAGTATTTGCACCAAGACAAATTCTTGGCCAATAAAGGTTCAGGTTAGTTCCTAAGAAAGACCAAAAGAAAAAAAAATGGATAGTGGATGATGTTCTACTTGGAGTTAGCAGAATAAAATAAAATAAAAAAAAAAAGAACTGGAGAAGGTAACAAAATACAAAGACCTACAAATAGAAATAGAACGACTGTGACAAAAGAAAGCAAAGATAGCATCAGTCATCAAAAGCTCCTTGGGTGCAATCCCAAAACATTTGGAGCAACACTTGAATAATATTATCAATAAAGTAGAGCGAGGCTTTGTTTGATGTTGTAAGCTACCTAGAGTCACATTGCAGCAAAATGGGTGCAAAAAAATTTAATAAACAAATAATCATCATAATCGGCACTGACAAAATCGCCCTCAGTCAATTGCAAAAGGCAGCTTTACTTGGAACAGCTTACATCCTGTGATAATACCTTTAATATTTTTAATATTTTCTAAACAGCATCATATATTGGGGTTCTTGGGAAGTACTCGATAAGTGGACAAAAAAAGCCAAATCCAGTCTAAACCTCTGTCTGACTGTGTAATCAAACATAATTATAATCCTGATAATGATGCAGAAGTAAAAAAAAAGAAAAGAAACCAATGACATTGAAAATAAAAAGGGAATATTGATGTAATCCATTACACCAATCTTATAAAAGACATGTGTATGTTTATATCTGTGTGTAGAAAAATAGCAGCCATCCTAAGAAACCTCAAAGATAAAATTGACCTGGAAAACCAAAGCATAGAAGCCATACAGATTGAAAAAAGATCTGAAAGCATGAATAGATGAGAGGATTCCACCAGACTGTCAATTATTTGGAAGCCTGCACTCACAAACAAAAAAATCTCCACACCACAAGCCAGGCAAACACCTGGGCACAGACAGATCCCCCCTGATACCTCCAGTTCAAACACACCCCAACCAGGCACCCAGATGAAACCTAGCTTCCTAACTAATGATAGTCATCCATTTACCCAGAGCCAAGCTGCACTAAAGGCCTCCAATAAAGTAACACAACGTTGCCAGCCAATCAAGAGACAAAAAGAGCCAAAAAACAGACAGGAGATATCAGAAACACCAATCAAGCAGAACACAGCAAACTCCAAGACCAATAAATACAGACCAAGACTCCCAACCAATCAGGATGAAGAAAAAAACATTCTGGCACATCAGCAGGCTAGCCCCAAATTTAAAACTGAAACAGCTCTGAAAGTCTGACTCACAGATGAACACTATACAGAAGCCTGATGATGGCAGATGAGATTTTGCCGAAACGTTGCTACAACTTTAAAAGCACAACTATAATGACATGGGAAAATACCCAAACAAAGCTGAATACCATACATGTAAGTACCCACAAAAACGTAAGAAAACACACGCACACACACAGACATACCTAGATGGAATTAAGGAAAAAATATAAATATTTTAAACATTCATCTCCAGCATTTCTCTCCAAAATGATATTTGTGGGGTAAGGTTAGTAATGACTATAATAAACATACACAACAAATTGCACTCCAAAAAAGTCCTTCACTGTAGCTTAGTCCTCCTAGGAAGCGAAGTTAAAATGATTGACCAAAAGAAGTTTGGAAATAACACTCAGCTAACCAAAAGCCTTTTGCTTCGAAAGACAGAGTCACAGCAAACAGCAGCAGCTCAAGAGAATGGAGCAGATGTGAGACACTGAAGAAAGAATGAGACATTTATTAGACATGAACACTTCAAATTTCTCCCTTGGTTATCAAACAGCAGCGAGAAGGAGACTAGGCAATAGGCAATCTGCAGGGGAGAAGCAAGAGATGTAAACTTCAGCCTTTCCTTCTCCATAAAACCTGTCCTATCAGAGGTAAGCATCCCACACAGCAGCTTGTCTGCTGGAAATTGTGATCCCTGCAAAGCATAGGGAATTTGCAGCTATTTCTAGATCCATTACCTGTTTTCACAGTCTAATTCCCCCTGCCGTCAAGTAAACATTCATGCCGGAATAAGGAGTATTTTTGTACTTGGCACCTTTGGAAAGGTTCCAAAGATTCAATTTGATCTTTTATCTTTTGGATATCACCTTCCTAAAGATGGCAATTGTACTTTTTAATGTTGTTAAACACCTCACAAACTTCAGGAGAATGGCAATGAACTGAATATACTTAAACATGATCAGTCAGTGGTACTTAATTTTCAGAGAGTTATTTTTCTCGTTTGATTGACTCCATCTTATCACCCCTCTCTGTATGTTTTTCTCTGTCTGTCTTTTATTCTCTCTCTCTCTCTCTCTCTCTTTCACACACACCCTCTTATTCTCTCTGTATCTGTTTATCTATTATTCTCTCTCTGGGTCTTTGTGTTTCTTATTCTCTCTCTCTTTCACACACACCCTTTCTTATTCTCTCTTCTCTTCTCTTCTCTTCTCTTCTCTTCTCTTCTCTTCTCTTCTCTTCTCTTCTCTTCTCT
>NW_020769335.1:11734951-11749881 GCF_900518735.1 Pseudonaja textilis
TCTTTCTTTCTTTCTTTCTTTCTTTCTTTCTTTCTTTCTTTCTTTCTGACAATTTTCTCCCAATTTTCTGGAGATTCTGATTGCATTTTTTTCTTGTTTTTCTGTACTGTATTTTCCCAATCCCTTTCTTAAATGTAGTTGAGCATGAAAACAATATTCTGTTCCTCAGTCATTAACCCTACATCGGTGTCTCTACCCACCAGGTGAGTATTTAACGTGAGCCACAGCTGGATGATGTCATTTTGCATACTAAATTCCACTTTCAACCTCAGTGAGATTCTCAGCATTGTATGGCTGAATGATAAGAAATTTAATCCCAATTCCCAGAACTTTTTGAATCTTAGTAAAACAAAGTTTGCAATATGCCATTATGCCATTATGCCATTACTGGAGGAGTTTTATTTTGTTTTGTTTCTAAAAATTGTTTGTTACATAGTAACTGAGATTATTCACAAACCTATGAATAGCTAGACTCCTGTTAAGTTTTGACAGTTGAGCTGCTTGGGTGAGTGCACTAAAAATATTGCCAATACAGACTAGGCCCATATTTTTCATTACATTCTTCCTAAATGACTTGAATAACATCTGTTACATTGCTTAAATGCAAGCAAGTTCATAAATATAAGCAAATCGGGTGATCTGGTTTGCTTAATTTTTCTCTGAATTAGCTAGAATTATTCTGATTAAACAGAAGGAAGAAGGAAAAGTTGAAAGAAGGAAAGGAAAGAAGGTAGGGAAGGAGGAATAGAACACCAAAGTATGTTCCCAGGAACTTACAATGGTGAGAATTTAACACTGCCCTGTTGAATACAATTTATAAAATTCTGCAGATCACTTTTATACAGATTTAACTGGGGAGTTGGAATTAGTTCAGTCCATCAAGATAGGACTTATTGACTGTGGAGATTCTCAGTCATCCAGGTCATGGTCGTCCTTGACAAAGAAACTTCTTGGATGAAAAGTGAGACATCTTCAAAGAAAAACCAGAAAGTCCAGTTGCCTCTTGAAATAGACAACAATTGGACTTATTGTTTCAATTTAAACTAGTTCATTTCAATTTGATTTTGCAAATCATTTCAGAGGTGATGTAGGAACACCCCAACTTTTCCAACAGGTCAGTTCAGTTTGGAGTCCTTTGGCTATTCTGCTTTGATATGGATACTCAGTTCCATTGTTTCCAAATGCACCTAAATATCATTTCTCCAACTCCTCAAACTAATAGCGTGCATTGTTCTTCTTTTTCCTGCAACATCAAAAATTACAGTTTGTGTCATAATTGTTCTTTTTAGAAGAACTCCAGAAGCCACACCCAAAGCTTCTGGGGACAGGATAAACCTTTGGGGCCTTAGGAAGTCTAATCTTTAAATATTCAATTATATTTGGCCACATCTAGCTGGAGAGAATGATTTCTCCAAAAGAGAATGGCAGAGAGAACGTGCCAACTTCTTAGATTTATCGGGGCTGCATATCCCTTAAAAACAATTCAGAAACATTTCAAAAAGAAAAAACTACTGTCAGTTTAATCAACTGACCTCTCTGCCCTTTATTAAGGAAGTCCTTTATGCTTCTCCATGAGCCTCAGACAAGGTTTGCTTGCCTAAAGTTAATGTCACTCTTAAAGTAATTGGGCCTAGTGCTTATGCTCACCTGGAAGCCTGGAAAAGCTGAGCTTGCTTTCATAAAGAACAGGGAGGCACGGTAGATGTCCGAGGTCCAAAGCTCTTCCTTCAAATTATTTGCAAACCTGCACAAACTTCTTCTTTAGGGCCAAAAGTGAGATTTGAAATAGAAACCTTTTGGTGCATCCCTAAGTCTCTTGGCCAACTCCATTAATACCTCTTCGAAACTTGGACTGTGAGTTTGCTCCTTGTTTTACACTTTCTTTCACTAAATTGGCAGGAATGGATTTTCAATTGCATCTATTGCTTTAGACCTGGCCTGGTGTCCGAACTTCCACATCTGGCTTAACTAGCAAACTTCGTTAAATTGATATATATATATTTTTTTTTGCGTTCTGCAAAATATGTCAAGGGGTCCTTGGTGCTCTCTGAGCTTGCTTGTTTCCTTGCAGATGTTTCATTACCCAAACTAGATGACATCATGTCTAGCACCAAGGATCCCTCATTTCAACCCTTAGCTACAAATATTCTCCTTTATTGGCAAAATATATATATATATTATGCAGTTTTCCCACAACTTTCATCCCCTTTATTTGCATTTTTTAAAAATGTCTGATAAACTGATCTACTTGGATGCATTTTAAACCAGCTGGGGGAAGATCTGCTGCACAGGAAGCAAAATGGATCATCCTGTGTATAATTAGAGAAATCCAGGGCATGGCCTCTGCCAGCGAAATCGAGGCTTGTGAAATAAATGTCACCTATTTTCTGCAGCCTACTCATCAGCGTTCAAGGCCAAATTAGACAGAGGTGGTCTTCAGCAGGTTCGGACCGGTTCTGGAGAACTGGTACTGGAAATTTTGAGTAGTTCAGAGAACCGGCAAATGACATTTCTGACTGGCCCCGCCCCCATCTATTCTCTGCCTCCTGACTCCCAGCTGATTGGCTGTGTCTTTTTTTTGTTGCCCTGCACAGGAGAATGGTTCTGGAAAGCAGGTTAGCGGGGTGGGGAGGAGAGGGGATTTTGCAGTATCCTTCCCACAGGAGTGGGGAGAGAATGGGGATTTTGCAGAAGACTTCCCCTGCCACACCCACCAAGCCACACCACACCTACCACGTCACACCCACAGAAAAGTAAAAAAAAAAAAAAAAGAATCCTACCACTGAAATTAGAGATGATATGAATGGGGTAGACTGAATTTTTAATTGAATTAGCATCCTTGGGGATGTTTGAGCTGCTTCTGGATATCATATGTGGTACCTCGCTCAACCTTAGTAACTGTAAGAGGGATCTTGAAGTCCTAGTGGACAATCATGTAAGGAGCAGCCATCCATGTGCGGCAGCTGCTAAAAATTGCCAACACAGTTCTAGGCTGCATTAACAGAGGGATAGAATCAAGTGTTAATACCACTTTATAACGCCTGTGTAAGGTCATACTTGGAACACTGCATCCAGTTTTGGGCACCACAATGTAAAAATAAAAAAAGATGTTGAGACTCTAGAAAGAGTGCAGAGAAGGGCAACAAAGAGGATTAGGGGACTGGAGGTTAAAACATATGATGAATGGTTGCTGGAACTGGGTGTGTCTAGTCTAGTGAAGAGAAGGACCAGGGGTGACATGATAGAATAAGAATTAGAATAGAATAGAATAGAATAGAATAGAATAGAATTCTTTATTGATCAAGTGTGATTGGACACACAAGGAATTTGTCTTAGTGCAAATGCTGTCAGTGTACATAAAAGAAAAGATACATTTGTCAAGAGTCAAAAATCATCAGGTACAACACTTAATGATAGTCATAGGGTGTAATAAGCAATCAAATCATACTAGGAAACAGTCAATATAGATTGTATAGCCGTCTTCCAGTATCTCAGGGGATGAGAGATTGAAATTTATATCCTCCACCATTCAAACAGAACTTAAAAAGCTTCTTGGGTGAGAATCAAAATGTCTGTAGGGATAAAAAGTCCAGCTGCCTATTAGAAAAAGCACCTTTGGGAGAAACGTGACCTGGAAGACAGAGAATCTCCATAGACAATTCAGTTATCAATTAACAGTTGCTGGGGTGCATCCACAGTTTTGTTATACTTGTACAATGACAATAACATTCTTCTAATTCTAATTCTATTGTTATTTGGATCTAGAAGGACAAATTATTCAAATTGTAGTTGAAAGTGAAATTACTATTCTCTTTAAAGTGCCTTATAATGTACTGTACATGATAATGTGTATATATCATACATTCTATTTTTGATGCATTGGTCTGCCCTCTAAATGGGGCACCACCTAGTAAGCTAAAAATAACATTGGAAAAGAACTCCCCTTTGAGGTTGAAGAAATATCCTACAAAGTAGATGTCGCATAATGCTCATTAACAGGTTTCTTAAACAGAGCTTGGGTGTTTGCATCCATGCTATCTGTATAATTCACATTATTTAAAAAGAAGGAATAAAATTAAAGCAAAATTAAATTCCAGACAAAACAAAGAGGAAAAAAAAAAGACTAATTTTCCCTTAGTCATATCTGATATAAATAGTACAAGTAAGGATATTTTTATAAGAAAGCAAAGGAAATGTGGCAAAAAAAAAAAAATACAACATCTTTGGATAATTACAAAAAAGTCAATAGGCTGAAATAAAGAATTTCGGAGATAGTCTTGGATGCTTTGTCATGCGGCTATGATTTTGTTTTTATTTTGTCTTATTAAAAAACAAACAAACGATGGAAGTAGCAGCCACATAATAATGATAGCAACCAAAAGGAGAACTGTTCAAAGTTATCTTTCGGTGTAAATTCTTTTAACCTTTTTTTTTTAGAATCCTTTCTATCATTTATCCAGTTAATGCATACTATTAAGAAAATCTTGGTCTCAATACCAGTTTTCCTACTTCCTTCCTATAAAATCTTTTTTTTTTCTTCCAGCATTTGAAATATATCAATTAATAAATATATTTTCCCTGTTTACTTTTTTTAAGCGTCTGTACCTCATAAAAGTTTAATTCCCCAAAATGATAACATTTGATTGTTTTGCTCTAAAAGAGAAAATTGAGATACCAATTAATGGGAATATTGTTCACTAAATAGAAACCATTACAGAATAGCAATAGCAATTAGACTTATATACTGCTTTACAGTGCTTTACAGCCCTCCCTAAGTGGTTTACAGAGTCAGCATATTGCTCCCAACAATCTGGGTCCTCCTCGTTTTACTCATCTTGGAAGGATGGAAGGCTAAGTCAACCTTAAGCAGGTCAGAATTGAACTCTTGACAGTGAACAGTGAATTAGCCTGCAATACTGCATTCTAACCACTGTGCCACCATGGCTCTTATGTAGCATGTAACCTACTGTAAACCCTTAAATTATGTAGCAAAATTGTATTAGTTTTTGTTGATTACAGTATGTGATATTGCAGCCCTAGGATTTGTGGGTAGGTTTTCCTGACTCAAAATACTCCTTATTATGCTTAGCTTCCCTCCTTCCCTCCCTCCATCCATCCATCCCTCTCTCTTTTAGAATAGAAATAGAATTCTTTATTGGCCAAGTGTGATTGGACATACAAGGAATTTGTCTTGGTGCAAATGCTTTCAGTGTGCATAAAAGAAAAGATACATCCGTCAAGAGTCAAGAGTCATAAGGTCCAACACTTAATGATAGTCATAGGGTTCAATAAGCAATCAAATCGTACTAGGAAACAGTCCATATAAATCATAAGGATACAAGCGACAAAGTTACAGTCATACAGTCACAAGTGGGAGGAGATGGGTGATAAGGAGTGATGAGAAGATTAACAGTAATAGTAGGGCAGACTTTGTAAATAGTTGGACAGTATTGAGGGAATTATTTGTTTACCAGAGTGATGGCATTCGGGAAAAAAATGTCCTTGTGTCTAGTTGTACTGGTGTGCAGTGCTCTATAGCATCATTTTGAGGGAAGGAGTTGAAACAGTACATGTCCAAGATGTGAGGGTCTGTCATTATTTTCACAGCCCTCTTTTTTTCTTTCTTTCTTTCTTCCTTCCTTCCTTCCTTCCTTCCTTCCTTTCTTTCTTTCTTTCTTTCTTTCTTTCTTTCTTTCTTTCTTTCTTTCTTTCTTTCTTTCTTTCTCTTTTTGTTTTGAAATCTGGCTTAAATCTAGAAAAGTTTTACCTTTCATTAATTCTTCTTCTTTTAAGAAATTTATAAAAAAACTCCTTCAATCAGTATCTTTGCCCACCCATTAGATTAATATATGACAACATGAACAGATGTATTGGCAGGTATCAAAGGTTAGGAGGATGTTAGTGCAATGACCGTATATTAGAACTGGCATTTTTAATGCCTGTAAATTGTCAAATATTAATCAAAGCTCAAGCCATGCTTCAATGATACATTTTAATCCATTTAAATCAGATCATATTCACATTTTTTTAAAAAAAATCCAGGATAGTTTATCTTTGTCTGCTCTCCAATGATCATTGGATTCTCAAGCGATGACTTGGACATCTAGGTGCAAATATGTTTGGCTTAACAATACCAGTTAGGCTATCTTTGTTGTCCAATATTGACAGGAGCATAGGAATGTCACAGTGCATTGTGTTTCTAAAGTAAATGGTATGCCATCTGTCCAAAGTCTTCCTTGTATTAAAATAAAGGCAATTAAGAGTGTGCCACCCTGCCTGTTATTTAAAATGCTATTTGTACAGTTGGTGATTGTTGGAAATAATAATAATAATAGTAATAATAATAATAATAACAACAACAACAACAGTTTCAGTCTCAGATGAAAATGACATCCAAATTATTTATTTTTTATTTATTTATTTGATTTGTCAATTGCTTACAAGATAATAGGTATAAGTATATACATAGTTATGAATACATGAAATGGGTACATATAAGAAAAAATAAAAGAAACAATAGGACAGGGACGGTTGATGCTCTTATGCACGCCCTCTATAGACCTCTTAAGAAAGGGGTGAGTAGTAGACAATAGTAGACAGTCTAAGGTTAAAGTTTTTAGGGTTTGGGGAAGAAACTACAGAGTCAAGTAGAGTATTCCAGACATTGACCACTCTGTTGCTGAAGTCGTATTTCCTTCAATCAAGTTTGGTGTGGTTAACCTTGAGTTTGTATCTATTGTTTGCTCTTGTATTGTTATGGTTGAAACTGAAATATTCATTGACAGGTAGGACATTGCAATGTATGATTTTATATACCATACTTAGATGAGACCGAAGACGGTGTAATTCAAGGTTTTATAGGTCTAGAATTTCAAGTCTGGTGGCATAAGGTATTCTACAACGAGTAGAGGAGTGGAGAACTCTTCTTGAGAAATATTTCTGGACTTTCTCAACTGTGCTAATATCAGATACGTAATGTGGGTTCCAGACTGATGAGCTGTATTCGAGTATTGGTCTAGGAAATGTTTTGTATGCTCTAGTTAGTAGTGTGATATTACCAGAGAAAAAGCTACGTAGGATTAGGTTAACAACTCTTAATGCTTTTTTGGCTATGTAATTACAGCGGGATCTAGCACTTAGATCATTAGAAATGACTATTCCAAGGTCCTTTACAGAGCTTGGATCATCACAAGATCTTGACTATTCAGCTTGTATTTTATTTTCTGATTATTTTTTTGCCAATATGTAAGACAGAGCATTTATTTGTTGAGATTTGAAGTTGTCATTTGATTGACCATTCTGATACATAGTCCAGATCTTTTTGAAGGGTAGCAGTATTGTCTGTGGTATTGAATAGCTTTACATCATCAGCGAAAAGAACGCAGTTGCTCTTAATATGATCACAGAGGTCATTTATGTAGAGTATGAAGAGAGTTGGTTCTAGAGCACTCCCTTGGGGGATACCACTATTGACAGGTACAGAATTTGATAGGGCACTCCGAATTTTGACCATTTGTTGTCTGTTTGACAGGAATGCTTCTATCCAGTTATGCAGTTGTCCAGAGATACCATAAGATTTTAGTTTTAGGAGTACTTTGTCGTATACCACTGAATCAAAGGCTTTACAGAAGTCTATGTAGATTGCATCTATTGCTTTGCCCTGATTGAGTTGTGTAGTCCATATGTTTTTGCGGTGTAAGAGTTGCAGATTACAGGATAGTTTTTTCCTGAAAACAAATTGTTTATTGGAGAGAAGGTTGTTTGTCTCTAAGTGGAGGATAATGGATTGGTTAATAATTGATTCCATGACTTTACAGGTGACACAGCATAGGGAGATTGGTCTGTAATTTTCAACTAGGCTGGGGTCTCCCTTTTTTAAGATGGGGATGACTGTGGCTTGTGACGATACGTTAGGCAAGGAGCTGGTCCTGAAAGATTTTTCAAAGATTATGCTTAGAGGTTCGGCTATGGCAGTGGATAGCTTTTTTAAGAAGTAGGCACATATTCCATCCAGTCCAATAGATAGAGATAGTTTTAGATTGCGTAGTGCTTTTTCAACATTGTCTTCTGTAAAATCAATATGTATTAGATCATTGTAGTTGTCTGTGGTTCAGCTAGGAAATACTGGGCATGATCCATTGCTGTTTACAAATACTGAGCTGAAGAATGTGTTAAAGAGGTTGGCTTTAATGGTGTCCTCGTTGCAGTCTTCACCATTAGGTCCTGTCAGGGGTGGGATGGACCTTGTGTCTTTTAGTTTGTTGTTTACAAAATTGTAAAAAGTGCAGGTGGAATTGGTGCATAGAAGGTTTTCCTCTTGTTTAATGTGATAATTGGTGCATTCAGTCTTTATCTGGTGGCATAAATTTTTGTATCGGCTTTTGGAATTGGCAGCGTGACCAGATTTGTTTTTCCCCAGAGTGATCTCTTTTTGGATTGAAGTTTCCTTATTGTTTTGGGTAATCTGTTTTTTGTTTTTGTTTTGGGAGTTGTTGTTGGTACATACAGTTTGATGACTCTTTTGACTTCAAGTAAAAATATGTTGTAATGGTCTTCAACACTATTGCATCCAGTGAATAGAGATTGTCAATCAAGGGATGAGACATCATTGTCTATAAGATCATAATTGCCTTTTTTGAACTTATAATTGGGGATTATGCCATTGTGATGATTTTTGTGTGGGCGTATGTTGAGACAAAAATCAATCATATTGTGGTCACTGATGGAAAAGGGTTCTTTAGTTTGTATTCCGTAAATTAAATTCAAACTATTGCAGAAGATGAGATCGAGGCAGTTGTTTAGTCTAGTGTTGTTGGTTACTAGTTGTTCCAGTCCCAGATTTGTAACAGCATTGTAGAAGGTTGCGTGTATGAGTTCAGTTGTACATTCATTTAGGGTCCAGTCAATATGAGGTAGATTGAAGTCACCAAGAAAGATAAAAGTGTGTGGGCAGGATGCTGCCCATGTTAGTAGTGTATTTAGCTTGTTTACATGTTCGATGTCATAATCAGGTGCTCTGTAACATAGTAAGAATCAAAATGTGATATTTAAGGATAGTTCACAGATGATGGTCTCAGGAAGAGCAAGCTCTTGGGTAACTTGGATATTTTTTAGATGTAGGGACTTTTTATAGAAGATAGCAACACCACCTCCTCTACGAATTTCACGATCTGATAGGTAAACATGATAGTCTCTTACTGTGGCAATGGAGTCAGGAAGAGATGCATTGAGCCATGTTTTACAGACAAATATGATGTCAAATTTAGCCATATTTAGTAAGAGGAGAAATTCAGGTATTTTATCCGCAAGGCTTCTTGCATTGAGTAGCTTGCATTTAAGGCCAGCAGTAGTTGGAATTGAGGTAATTAGGGGCATGCATGGACTATTCCAAAATGGTTGGGCAACCAAGAAATGGACAACTATTGGGAAGGTGGATATTTTCAATGTTTAGGCTACTTAACCCTCTCTGGAAGAAGGAAGGGAAGGGGGGAAAATGTGCTGTTAAGACCAAGAAGTATATTTTTGGTATGAGATCTACTCCTCTCCATCTCTCTTTCTGTTTCCCTTAAGGGAGAATATGTTTAGTCTGCCACATCATGAGAGCAGATGCTTTGAGAAGCTTCTGCTCTTTTCAAATCATTTCCAGAACTGAAGAGCTTCTTTTGGACATTGTGCTGGTTCTTTGTTATTTAGAGAAAGAGCAATCATTTCATGTGAAGAGAATAAACAAAACACAGCACCATTTATTTATTTATTTTGCAACAGGGTTCCTGGACAACTTAAATGCTTTAAGTCCTCATGGCATTCCTTCCTTTTTTGTTTCCTTTGTAACAAAGCAAGATGTGGAATGTTCTCAGATGAACATCTACCTTTTGTAAGATCTAGGAAAGAGGGGGACCCTCATTGGAGTGAAAGATATTTAATTGTTCTGCAGGCATTTTGAACAACATTGAATCATCATCCTAGCTGTGCCCTTGAGCAGATTGTAGGTGCTTCTGTTTGTTTTTAATCTTTTCTTCCTGTAGAAGTGCTCTACACTTCTGCTATCATGAAAAAAAAAAATAAACAGCATTGATCTGTGGCTTGGCTTAAAACACATCACCTGGAAACATGATTTAGCTTTTAGTCTTCTTATTCCATTACTTATTCAAAAATAACATCTGCCCCAAGATGGAAAGAAAAGAAAAGGAAAGAGAGAGAGAGAGAGAGAGAGAAGAAAGGAGGAAGGGAGGGAGGGAGGGAGGGTGAAGGCAGGAAGGGAGGGTGGGAGAAAGAGAAAGAAAACAGGGAGGGGGGAAGGAGAGAGAGAGAAAGAAAGAGAAAGAAAGAAGAAAGAAAGAAAAAAGAGAGGAGGAAGAGAGGAAGGGAAAGAGAAAGAAGGGAGGGAGGATGGAAGGGAAGGAGGGAGAAAGAGAGAAAGAAAGAGAAAGAGAGGGAGAGAAAGAAAAGAGTGAGGTGGCACTGGTAGGTCTTCATTGTTATTTTTCATATTTTGTGTATTAAGGATAGTTGGTTTTGAATTGATTAAGAGAAACTCTTGAATGTGGTTGAGAAGACATCATGGGTAGGTTCAAATGCTTTTTTTGTGGGAGCGTATAGTGCCATTTGCATTGAAAGAAATGCTGGATCATCCTTCCCTCAAGAGGCCATCATTGTTATCTAATAGCACTGAACAACCTTCATCCAACCTTTTCTCACAAAGCCTTAAAACTTACCAGCTTTTTATGGGAAGTTATTAAAAACTTGTCCCACTTATTTATTCCATGTCCAGATCAAACAAACTGCCAAAATGAGGCCACCATTTTGGCTTTATCATTAGACAGAAAGAAATCACTTTCGGTGCATTTTACTGGCAATACTCAACAGATCAACAAATGGACCAGATTCTGGGTGTCTCCACTTCCACACAGCATGTTATTATCCACCAAAAACTCCAACTTGAGCCTATTGGTCTTACATTTTGACCACTCTGACTCTAAGGGAGGTCAGATCCTCAACCATGTTCTCTTTGGGGATTATTCCTTGTTCCATTAATTCTCTCTTCCGTCGTCTAATTGGGTTTTGTTCCCACAGGCCTTTCCGCAAAACTCTTTCTAGATCTAAATCAACAAGTTTGGGGCACATCTCCATTCAGAGGAATGTTGGGGATCTGTTCTGACCCAGATCCCCAAACACAACATATCATCTGTTGTTAATTTAAAGATTCCTTCAATAGAAGTGCCAGCAGCCCTGGCAAAAAAATTTCTCTCTCATCGCAGACTAACAAGTCTGGCTGGCTGGAAGACAAATATTTGTCTTCCACATCTATTCATCTCTCCCCCTGCCTTTTATCTCCAGAGCTAGGGTGGGGCTTCACTAGCAGTGGTGGCTCTTCCTTCCCAAGGATTGGCCCATAGAGTCCCATTGCTCTCCTCTCCTCGGCCTTCTGCACATCCATGTGTCAGGCACTGGACCCATATGTTCCTCCTCTTCCTCATCAGACACTTCCAGACCTGGGGGCTGTTGACGCTCCATCGGAGGGCTGATCCTCAACCATGTTCTGTTTGGGGATTATTCCTTGTTCCATTAATTTTCTCTTCCATCTTCTAGTTGAGTTTTGTTCCCACAGGCCTTTCTGCAAAACTCTTTCTAGATCTGGCCTCCAGCTCTCTTTCTCTTCCAGCTCCACTCCCTCTTCCCCCTCGAAGCTCTCAGGTTGCCTTGATACTGATCATGCCTCCTCCTCCTCTGATTTGGTTGCTAGAGGGGCCACCGGCAAACTGGCCACAACAGAAACATTCTCTTGTTAGGTTCTCTCAGAATCTGTGGTTACTTTTCTCCTAATCCGAGGGGGAACAATACATGGAGGATATATTTACAAGAGGATACATTTTCTCAATTGGTGTGGGTTTCAGGCAACATGTCACCAGGCATATTGCTTCATTGACAGCCATGTCAACTTTGTCCCACTGATTTAGATGGAATTAAATAGAACTTTTATAAGTTGACATGGAACAATGCTTTCTTTGTCTAGTGTTCACTGGCCAAAAAAAATAAAAAAAAGATATTTTTTAAAAAAGTGATGCCAGGGAGAAAAGATAGATGAACTCAACCCTTGAGTTGCTTCATACATTTTTACAGAGATGCACAGCAGGAGGGAATCCATTAGAAATTCCTCAAGAGGTTTACTTGACCACACACACACACAAAAGAAATTTTGCTTCCCTGAGTAACAAAGACAGATGCAAAGAATTTAGGACATTCTTTCAAAGCCTACTGCCAGTAATTGCACAGTATGTCCTTTCTTATGAACATGCACAGTACTTTAGAATATATATTTAAGAGAGCAGAATGTTGAAAACCTCTGGATTCTCCATTCATTAGGGCTGAATGCCTCCCTTGTGTGACAAAACCAATCAGTTTTCTTCTTAGGTAGCTAGATGACAGTTTCTTCAGTCCCTTGAGATATTCCTACTGGGTTTTTTGTCTCTGATCTGAAGGATTCCCAGAAATAAAAAGAATAAAGAAGACTGTGACTTTCCCCTAACAGCAGCAGTGATGATAACGAAATAGAATATTTACACATTTCTTTTTAGGACCTTCGATCCTAAACGTCACTTATTGAATTAAATAGGAATGATCTTGTCCGATGTGAAGAGTTATGCTGTTCTGTCAACATACTGTCATTGAAGGTGACATTAAAACATTGCCTAAAAGCAGATTTTACTAGTTATTAGAGGTTAAACTGTAGAAGATGTGACTTTTCTAGATGTGGTTTGTGGGTCATTCTTGGCAATCAATGGTTGCATATGAGGGATGTGCATTCAAATATGAAAAAAAAGCTATTTCCAGGGTAGAATATTCTGCTTGAATTCCTTTCTTTTCCTCTCCTCATACTCACAGATGTTTGAAGTTGTCTTTCCATTAAATCTTAAAACTGCAATAAAGTAATGTACAAAGAATAGAGGAAATCTCTGTGAGTTAAATAGATGTTATCTAGGTTTAATCAGGATTCCTACAAAGCATTATTCCAGAGATGATGATGATGTTCTTCTTCTTCTTCTTCTTCTTCTTCTTCTTCTTCTTCTTCTTCTTCTTCTTCTTCTTCTTCTTCTTCTTCTTCCTCCTCCTCCTCCTCCTCCTCCTCCTCCTCCTCCTCCTCCTCCTCCTCCTCCTCCTCCTCCTCCCTGTGACCTTCCCCTTGCCCTTCTCTACTTCCTTTTCCTCCTCCTCCCTTTTTTTCCTGGAGGGGACATGAATGCCTTCCCATTAGCAACAGGTAATCCCTCAAACTCAGCTGCTGTTTCACCTTCTGGGACTTCATTTTTTAAAAAGGGAAAAATCATATTCATATTTCTAGTCTCAGTAAATTATTGCTAGAGGCTGTTCACAACTTTGTGCTAAACTGGGTTAAATTAGCTTGGAGAGAGCACTAAACGGAACTTTATAATTTTACATATTTGATGCAGTGCAGTTTATATATTATTTAGATTTCTTTTGCCACAAAGTTATTTTTTGGAAGAGCCGTTAGGGGATAATTTTGTAGGATAGAAATTGTTATTTCTGCTATGCCAGTGGAGACATGCTACTCAGCTGACATGTTGCATTTTCCAGATCTGATCATTCCTTAGATATATATGCTGAAGCAGCAGCTTCACATGTACAAAACTCATACCACCTCTTGGAAATGATCAAAGATCTACACGTGCAACAAGAAGATCTGCTTGTAAGTTTCAACGTGGTTTCACTATTCACTCAAGTCCCGATAAAAGGAACTTTTGGAATAATCAAAAATAAAAACCAACCAGCTAAACACCTCATGGAACTAGCAGAACACTGCTTAACCAATGCATATTTCATATACAAAGGACAAAGATACAAGCAAATTGAAGGAGCCCCTAAGGGATCACCACAGTCACCTGTCACTGCAAACCTGTTCATGGAAGAATTCGAATGCAGAGCCCTAGCTAATGCCACCCACAAACCCAAACTATGGTTAAGATACATCGATGACACATTTGTGATTTGGCCCCATGGAAAAGAACACTTAAACCATTTCCTAATACACCTAAACTGCATACACCCCAAAATCAAATTCACCATGGAAACGGAAACAAACAAACAATTACCATTCCTAGATGTATTAATCTACAAAAAAACAGATGGCACACTAGGACACACCATATACCAGAAGAAAACACATACCAACTGCTACCTCAGTGCCAAATCCCATCACCACCCAGCACAGATAAACTGTGGCCAAAACACTAATTGGCAGAACCAAATGCCTGACAGACAAGACACACATAAAGACTGAACTATGCACCCTGTCTAAAGTACTGACAGCTAACAGCTTCAACAAAAGCAAAATCACCGGCTTGATCCACAAAAACACACTGAGACATAATAGAGACCCAGAAGATGAACAGACCTATGGAACAGCTGTCCTGCCCTACATAACAGGTACTACAGACAAAATCAGTAAGATACTACACAGGCATCACATCAAGACTGCCTTCAAAACAGACAGAAAAATAGCAGCCATCCTAAGAAACCTCAAAGATAACATTGACCTGGAAAACCAAGGCATATATGAAGTCCCCTGTGCATCATTCCTAGCCACATACATTGGACAGACCAATTGAAAAATAAGTACCTGCCTGGATGAGCACAAAAATGCAGTAAAAAAGGTGGAACACATTTCCTCACTAGTCCAACACATGAAAACAACAGGTCATAGCATCGACTTAAATGGCACCAAAACCCTAACCACTATAGAAAAGAGAAGCACAGAGCCGAAGACACAAGCCTGAAGATGATGAATGAGACTTCATCGAAACGTTGCCTAGATACTTCCAATGTTACACGGGAGAAAACCCGAACAACCAAAGATAGATAGATATATATATATATATATATATATATATATATATATATATATATATATATGT
>NW_020769335.1:11756531-11778660 GCF_900518735.1 Pseudonaja textilis
TATATATATATATATATATATATATATATATATATATATATATATTTGTTTTCTGAGGTTCTCGCGGGTATTTGTATGTGGATCTTCATCGAAACGTTGCCTAGATACTTCGAATCTTACGCGGGAGAAAACCCGAACAACCAAAGATCCATATATATATATATATATATATAAATAATATCAAACTGAATCACTTGAAGCCAAAACAGAAATTATCACGTCATTTATAAAAGAAAAAAGACAGACAGTACAATAAATAAAGAGCTTTTTTTGTGCATTGTTTCCCAATATAACCACATCCTTGATTTCTGACAGTCTTCCTATCAATTTGACAAATAAAATTTCTTTGAAAGGTTTACTGTAAATCTTTCCAGCTTCTTCCTGAAGGAACTTAAGAACTTATGCCAACAGAGCTGTTGAACCAAAGTCTAACTGAGGCAGCTTCAACGATCACCGGCTCCATGCTGATGGAGTGTTAAATCTCTTTTATGTGAATCCACAGGGTTCCAAATTTATCTTCCCAAAAAAAAAAAAAAAAAGATAAAGGTACAGTATTTTTCAGACAATAAGATGCACTGGACCATAAGACACACCTAGATTTAAAGCAGGAAAACAAGGAAATAGTTTTTTGCCTCCACGCATCCCATTTTTGCCCTCCCCAGCATCCAGAAGCACTCTGTAGACTCTCCCCAATGCTGGGGAGGGCAAAAACAGGATGCACAGAGGGATCAGGAGGCCAAAAACAGATCTGTATTAGCTGTATAAGATATACAGACATTTCCACCCACTTCTTTTGGAGGGGAAAGTGTGTCTTATAGTCTAAAAAATATGGTAAAATAGGGAGAAAAGGAAAGAGAAAAAAAGTGTAGGTTAGAGGGGGAACAGACTTCGGATTCCTTTTGGTGCAGTAGAATAAGATAATAACTTATGTCACACCCCAGCATATAACTTTTATATACTGTTGTTGCTCTCTAGCCCCATCTAGTGGCTGGAGGGTCAAATATACCCCAACATACGATCTTTATATACTCGTGTTGCTCTCTAGTCCCAACTAGTGGCCAGAGAGACAAATATGCCCCAAGTATATTGTTCTGAGGCTGACCCAACCTCTTTACCCATCAGCCCACACTCTCAAAACAAGTGCACACTGGAAGCCAGACTCCATTTCCTTTAGCATTTGGAGAAGGCAGAAGCACAAAGAAGAATACACCTTAATCTGTGGCACATGGTCATCCAAGGACAAACCCACATTCCACACACACAGAGCATTGCTGGTGATATTTAAATTGCTTGTATTCATTAATTGTTATGTTCAGCAATAACCCAGTACTGCCTATCTTGCATTTGGTTCTCATTGTATGTATCCCTATTTTTGCCAGTTTGACCGTATCCTGTTCTTTTAGTAAAGCATTCAGATCTATGCACACATTCTGTTTTATTGGAAGATGAGTGGGTTTAGCTGCATGTTGAGCTGCACACAGACTAACATTAGTGAGGACAGAACAACATAAAACCTCAACTTTTTACTTTTATTTAATAATTATATACCAGCACCAAGCCTACAGTATCTAATCAACAAAACCTAAAATTTTGAGCAGCTGTGCCTATAATAGCATTGGTAGAAGAATCTCTAATGTAATGGAAAACACAGACACCAGCATGAGTTTCATTTTTCCCTCACCTCAAGTTCAAAAGCAGTTTCCAAATAGAAACAAAATCAATTCTTTCCTTGAATTTCTTTTATATGAATCATCAACAACCCATAAAACCATCTCCTTTCTGATCTTCCTACTGATCTCCTACTGTCCTGGTAAAAACACCGCGAACGAAAGAAATAACATTATGCAAATATTAACAACTTAAAGGTAATCACCCTTTACACTGAAACTGAACAGGGTTGAACCTTAAACTCTGTTCTTTGGGGGCGGTGGGGAGGAGAATAATATCTTAAGAGTTCTCATGATCTCTCCAGGTGTGTGCAGGTAGATTGATTAAATATGTACCCCAGTGGTGGGATTCAGTTTTTTTTTTACTACAGGTTCTGTGGGCATGGCTTGGTGGGCATGTCATGGCTTGGCGGGCGTGGCAAAGGAAAGGTACTGTAAAATCTCCATTCCCACCCCACTCCTGGGGGAAGGTAACTGCAAATTCCCATCCCCACCCCACTAACCTGCTTTCCAGCTCCGTTCTCCTGCGGAGGGCAACCAAAGAAGACCCAGCTGATCAGCTGGGACTTGGGAGGCAGAGAATAGATGGGGGTGGGGCCAGTCAGAGGTGGTATTTGCGGGTTCTCCAAAATACTCAACATTTCTGCTACCGGTTCTCCAGAACTGGTCAGAACCTACTGAATACCACCTCTGACGTACCCCAAATGGTTTCATAAAGGTTTAACAGTCTAGCTCTGGTCAGCTTCGTTGGAAGCTACATATCTTTGAAAACTTTTAAAAGCTTTCAAAGTCTGTGGGAAACTAGTAAATGGCTTTATTTTCTCCATAAACTGCTTTATTTCAGTAATTTGTCCAGTTTCCTCTTGAGCTCTTCTGCAATGCATTTCTCCCTTTGTAGGTTTTGGCAGACTCTCTTTATTTTACTTAGTCTTTTTTTGTTAGCATCAAAGAAACATCTACCTAGAAGGCCAAAGGACTCGTGCTGGCATCTGTGTTTTCCACCAGATTAGAGACTCTTCTACCAATACTATTACAGGCACAGCTACTCAAAAGTAAGACCCTTCAAACTCAAAAAGCTTGTGTGTGTGTGTGTGCGTGTGTGTGTGTGTGTGTGTGTGTGTGTGTGTGTGTGTGTGTGTGAAGGTATATGAGAATTGCTCTGTAATGGACTTACATTTCTGTATTTAATGTGTAAATATGGTGAATAGAATAGAATTTTTATGATGGTTGCTGACCAGAATTGCAAACAGAAGCAGTGAATTTGTCAATGGGCAGTCAAAACCTGCCAGATTTTTTACAAGCAGCATAATAAAAAATTAGCTATGCTCAAAGAGCTTGAATCATACTGATCTGATACAACCACTACGCATATAAAGAACATAATTTCCCAGATGTTTTATTAGGAAAGGAGTTACAAGTTACAAGCTTTGGCTGGTGCAAAGTGGAACAACTTGCCTCCATCAGTTGCGGGTGGTCCAACACTGAAGGCTTTTAAGTTAGACAAACATCTGTCTGAAATGGTATAGGGTGCCCTGCTTGAGCAGAGGGTTGGACTAGAAGATCTCCAAGGTCCCTTCCAACTCTGTTAATTCTGTTATGTAGAACAGAGTGCAGCAGCAAGACCAGTCTTTGGAGTGGAAAGGAGAAATTTGACACAGCCAACTTGCCATAGCCAATTTGTTGCAACCAAATTGCCATAGTGTACAATAGTATAATACAGTAGTATAAACTAGCCAGTTCTACATATCAACAAATCTAATGGGTAAAAACCCCAAATCAAAGTTTCATTTCCCCCCACCTCAATTGTTGAATTGTCCCACAGCAAGTTGTCCCATGATGAGCTGGTCACCGTGAGTTCTCTTTCAGTGAGTTGGCTGGGGTGCATTGGACGCAGCAAATTGGACCCAGACAGTTCACCATGGTGAGTTATTGTAGACTACTTTGGACCCCCTAGAATGACCCATATCAGCCCTCTGCTCTGCAAACTTCATTGGCTACAGATCTGCTTCCAAGTGCAGTTCAAGGTGTTGGCTATGACCTTTAGGCTATGACTTGAATGTCATAGGTCCAGACTACTTGAGAAAGCTCTTGGTTCACTAGGATGAGCCCATCCTAATTCATGCTGGCAGGGGACTTTCTTCAGATCCCATCAGTCAAAGACCATACATACCTCTAAATCAACATTGGCAACTTTAAGATATGTGGACTCCAACTCCCAGAATTCTAGAAATTAAAATCTATATATCTTAAAGTTGCTAAGATTTTGAAACTGTGCTCTAAATGTCCCAAAGGTGTGTTTTTTTTTCCCCTCAAGAGGCAACTAGATTTTCTTGTTTGTTTGTTTTTTGAAGACATCTTGGATGAGAAACAAAATGTCTTCAAAGAAAAACAAGAAAATCCAGTTGTCTCTTTGGGACAACCATGTCAATGAATACTTCAGCTTCAACCATAGCAATACAAGAGCAAACAATAGATACAAACTCAAGGTTAATCGCCCCAAATTTGATTGCAGGAAATACAATTTCAGCAACAGAGTGAGGTCAATGTCTGGAATACTCTACCTGACTCTGTGGTTTCTTCCCCAAACCCCAAAAACTTTAACCTTAGACTGTCTACTCTTGACCTCACCCCTTTCCTAAGAGGTCTGTAGGGGGCGTGCATAAGCGCACCAACGTGCCTACCATCCCTGTCCTATTGTTTCTTTTATTTTTCTTATATGTATCCGTGTATTCATAACTATGTTTTTACTTATACCTATTATCTTGTAAGCAATTGACGAACCAAATAAAATAAAAATAAATAAAAAAATAAAATAAATGACCTGGATGACTGGGTCACTTTGCTCTAAATGAAACCCTAAGAATAGCAAGAGCAAAAGCATTAAGATTATGTACCAGTTTATAGTGCTTTACAGGATGCCTGGTACTGTACACAACATTTGATCCAAAACGTACAATGCATTTAAGATATTGAGAAGTGTGGTATGAATCTTCAAATAAATCTAATAAGATTCACCATTTGAGGAACACAATGAGTTCCGTCCATTTCATCCGTGATGTAAAACAAAGGTGGAGTTTGTCTAATCAAGGGATGAGTAGCCCATGTATTAGAGATTGATTCTTCCATCTTCTTGAAGGTCTGGTATCTTTTTTTTTTCTATGTGGGCCTCTAATTCACATTGGATGATCTTAAGCATTTTTTTTTTTTTGCTAGCATGTGACATTTGAAAAATTCCCAGAGATGTAAGCTTGCGTAAGTGCTAGATATTTCTTTCATAATTGTTTCATTGATGAATTGAATGTTTTCTTGAGTTTTCCTCCTTTTTCTTACTTCAGCAATTATCCATTTATCATGTTCAAATGCATTGCAATACTGGTATTAAATATTTGAACAATATTTAGTAATGGTTCCAGTTCACTTTTTGATTTAGCATACCGTTTAGGTCACCGATGTAAAAAAAAAGATAGGATTGTTTTTATTTTGCTTTGAAAATTGGAAGACTGTCATTGGGATCATCATCAAAGTGAATAATAAAAGGGATAATGAATCATCTTGCCCTTTCTATTTTGACTTCACCTGATTTATTACCATTAAAATATTAACTTTGTCTCCATGCTTTCCTTTTGTAACTATAAAACTTTGATCATTTGATATCTATTATATATCCAGACTGTTTATAACCCTGTTTACATGAAAGGGAATCAGCTATTTTCTTCTAATCAATCCAAACTCTACATTAATTCACTCTTCTTCATTTTAAATTTTTAAAGATTGCTTCATCAATAAGAAATTGATTTTTGGTTTCCTGTGAATTTTTTCAGTTAACTTATTGCTTAACTGTAGGACGATTTTTCCCCCTAGAGATAAACTTGCTATTACAAATTTGCTATAATTTCAATATTACATTTTGAACTTGGGAGGCCAACAAGTTATCCATCAATAGTTTTGAGACTGTGTCTTCTTTTCTTTGTCTTTCATTTCAAAAGAATCTTCCAGCTCTCATCCTGTCTTTATTGTTCTGTTCTTTAATAAAGCATTAAACAGATCAGATACTAGGACATGTAATCTGGTTATCCCACCTCCATATAGGGCATTAATTCCAGATACACTACAATTCTTGATTTTCTTTATTTCTGAACCCATTTCTTCTATAATAGCTACATTTTCCATTGTATTCTTTTCTCCTATTTATTCACATAGGTCAAGGACAGTGGTAGGATTAAAAAAAATTTATTACCGATTCTGTGGGCATGGCTTGGTTGGTGTGGCTTGGTGGGTGTGGCTTGGTGGGTGTGGCAGAAGAAGGTTACTGAAAAATCCCATTCCCTCCCCATTCCACTAACCTGCTTTCCAGCTCCGTTCTCCTGGGCAGGGCAACAAAAGAAGGCCCAGCCAATCAGCTGGGACTTGGGAGGCAGAGAACTTCAAGGGGGCAGGGCCAGTGAGAGGTGGGATTGGCCGGATCTTCCAACTGCTCAAAATTTCCACCACAGGTTCTCCAGAATTGGTCTGAACTGGCTGAATACCACCTCTGGTCAGGGGTGGATTCCACCAGTATAACTACCGGTTCGGGTGATCATGCGCTCCGTGTGTGCGCTCCATGTTTAGAAAAGCTCTAATACTTATGTTCTACACCAGCCTCTGTGAATAAAATAGCTGAGATGTGACAAACCACTCTGTCACGCGAATCTGCTGTGCTCTAAACAAGGGAAATACGGCACAGGAAAGAGCAGAGGTGGGCAGGCAGGCCCACATGCTCATTGCAGTGAACTGGTTGATCTTCAGAGCAAGGGGTTCACCCGAACCGGTCCAAACCAGTAGAATCCTACCCCTGATTTCGGTAAAGGTTCAATCATGTCTGACTCTAGGGGGCAATGTCCATCTCTGTTTCCTATCGAAGGGAGGCAACATTGTTCAAAGATGCTACCATGGTCATGTGGCCAGCATAACTATACACCGAGGTGGATGGAACACTGTTACCTTCCCACCAAAGCAATACCTCTACTTACCTTTGCATGTTTTCAAACTGCTAGGTAAACAGGAGTTGAGGCAAGTAATGGGAGCTCATCCCATCACTTGGCCCTCGAACCTGGACAGTCAGTTTTCCAGCTTACAAACTTAGCATCTTTAACCACTGAGCCAACACTCCCCTTAATTTATTTTTGCTCGCGTAAATCCACAGATGTCTCCCTATGTTCTGTTCTTTGTGATTCCCACAGTCTTCTCTAGAAATGCAAAATGTATTCATTGTTTTTTTCTTTATTTTTCTTCTTTATTTTTTATTGTTTTTTCTTTATTTCTTTTCACTTTGATGTGGCCAGTATTCCTGTAGAATTTATGCTGATTTATTCGAAAGGTAGATTTGGTTTGTGTTGGCATCAAACTTGCTTATTTTTCTTGATAATGCCAAATCCTGTTTTGACATTTTTTGAACTGTGGTTTGGATTATATATTATATAGCATTTCTGTGTCCAGTTTAACCTCTTAATAATTCAGTTTTCCTCGTTTTCTCTCCCCACCTCCCAAATAGCTCAGTTCTGCCTGCAATCTTTTTTTTTTCATTTTAAGTTTTCAACTTAGCTTTACACTTTTTTAAAAAATATACTTTCATCCCTTACTTTCACATCCAAATTTTGTGGTGATAATATTTTTGCGGTTATTATTAATTACATTTTTATTCCACTTGCATCTTAAGAAGTACGCAATATTAGCTGGTTTCTTTTCCCAAATGTTGATACTGAAGTGGTTTCCAGTGCTTCATTTATGTCCTGAAGAAATGTGGAGAAAACTTGGCTATTTGTTTGTTTTAATACAGGTGATTTCATTCTTGCTGTCAATTCCAATAACTTTTTCATGTCCTTTTCACCCAATTGTTTTTGTCTTTCTGTTATCCATGGTTGCTTGCTCTACAAATTGCTATATTTTCTGCCTAAGAAGACTCATGTGGTTAGGACATTGGACTGGTGATTGGCAGACTTGAGTTTGAGACCTGGTTGCTCCTGTAAGATGGGGTGAGCTACTGCTATTTGCTCCAGCTCCTGCCAATCCAACCTTTTGAAAGTGCACAGCTGTGAGTAGATAGATGGGTACCACTTTGGTGGGTAAATTAACACGAACACAAAAGGTGCCCCCAACTGAGCATCCCTCAAGCAAGGGATATCATCGACTAATCCTTTCAAATCTGCTATGACTGTAGTAGTCCATTTTTTTTTAGTCTAGTAATTCCTTTTCAATTTGAGCCTGCAAATAACAATAGAATACCCATTCATCATTCGACTCTATTCATTAATTGTGTCTAGTTTTTAAAATAATTTTAAAATGTAGCCAGGAACACATTTGCATTGGAAATCATCTCTCTTAGTTACTTCAAGAACAATGCTCAAATGAAACACTCAAAATTCTCTATTCAATATCAAGTAAGGATTTTGAACATTTTGGAATGAAACAGAGAAGACAATTATGGCATGTGTGCGTGAGGAGATTGTTGTGTGTTGCTGTGACTTAAGCACACAGATATTGAAATTTCTTTTTTTTTTTTTTCATATAAATTTTATTGAATTTACAATTAAAAAAATAACATAACAACATTACATAAGAAACAGGGAGAGAAAAAGAAGAAAGGAAGAAGAGAAAGAGAGAGGAAAAAAAAAAAAAAACGCTCGGTCTTGCGACCGAAAAAGGAGAAGAAGAAGTATAAAAGAGGGAAAAAAAAACAAAAAAAACAAAGAGACGGAAGAAAAAAGAAAATACGTTAAAACCAGAAAAATATTCTTTTTGACAGTCTACAAGATCCAATTCTCCTACCTTACTTTAAATATACACATCTTATCGCTATTTATGGATATTTATGCTTATTTATGCTCATTGAACAGTTTATCTCTGATATAACCAATTACACCATGCATTCCAATTATTATCAAATGCTGAAGACTCTTTATTTTTAAGAGCTATGGTTAAATTGTCCATTTCTGCACAGTCACATATTTTCTGAATGACCAATTGATCTGTAGGTAAACGGGATGATTTCCAGCACTGGGCAAATGCTAATCTGGCCGCAGTTAGAATATGAATTATTATGTATTTCGTCTTTTTAGGAAAATGTTTATCAGAGATCCCTAGTAGGAAGAACTCTGGTTTGTATTCAATTTGATCTTTGGTTATCTCCTCCAGCCATTTTCTAATTTTTTGCCAGTATTTCTGGGCTTCTTTACAGGTCCACCACATATGAAAGTAGGTTCCCTCTATGTTTTTACATTTCCAACATTTTGGACTAGAGTTTGGGTTCATTTTCGCTAACCTCGAAGTGGGTAAGTGCCATCTATATAACATTTTATACATATTTTCTTTGTACGCCGCAGATTTCGTAATCTTAATGATTCTATTCCAGATCTTTTCCCATTCTGTTAATGTAATGCTTCTTCCAATATTCCTACTCCACATTATCATGTTCCCTTTCACTATCTCTTGCTCTAATTCTACCTCCAATAAATATTTATAAAATTTAGAAATATTCTTTTTATTTGATCCTAATAAGATTTTATCTAGGTGTTGTAATTTGCTATAAATTCCAAACTCTTTGATATCTTGTTTGTATCTACTATGGATTTGTATATATAACCACTGATCAATTTTAAATCCCTGTTCCTGTAAGTCCTGTCGAGTTCTTAGTTTCCCTAAAGGATCTAATAAATCTTTATATTTAGTCATTTTTGTTATATCCAAATTGTTGGGATGAACCATTGCCTCCATTGTTGAAAGCCAAATCGGAATTTTTAAATAATGTTTTTTACATATTTTTTTCCAATTAGTTAATAGTGAATCTCTAATAAGATGTCTATGAAAGTACGCCTGTTTAGTTTTCCCCACATCCCATAGAAATGCGTGCCATCCTCTCTGAAGGTCGTGCCCTTCCAAGGCTAGAGTTCTTTTATTCCGTAAATTGACCTAGTCTTTTAACCATAGTAAGTTGGCTGCCCAATAATATAATTCCCAGTTTGGAAGCGCTAGCCCACCTCTACTTTTTGCATCTTCTAAGGCCTTAATACTGATTCTAGCTTTTTTCCCTTGCCAAATAAATTTAAGAGTTACCTTATTTATATCATCAAAAAAATTTTTTGGTAATTTTATTGGGATTGTCTGGAATAAGTAAAGGAGTTTTGGTAAAATGTTCATTTTGATTGTGGCAATCCTGCCCAGTAAAGAAAGCTGCAACTTATTCCAGGATTCTAGATCTTTCTTAATTTGCTGTAACAGTTTATCATAATTATTCTCTTTGAGTGATTTACTATGTGGTGTTAACCATATGCCTAAATATTTGACCTTTTTTGTTGCCTGTATCCCCATGGTTTTTTCTAATTCTTTCCTCTGGTTCTCTGTTAAATTTTTAGTCAGTAATTTCGTCTTATTTCTGTTGATCTTTAGTCCTGCTACTGAACCATATTGTTCTAGTTCTTTTATTAGATTATGTCCTTTCTCCATGGGATCCTCTAGGAAGAAAACCATATCGTCTGCAAACGCCTGTAATTTATATTCCTCTGCCTTGACCCTAACCCCTTGAATTTCAGGATTTTGTCTTATCCGTGTTAACAATGATTCTAAAGCAAATATAAATAAGAGGGGTGAGAGAGGGCAACCCTGTCTAACGCCCTTTTCAATGCTTAGTGGGACTGTTTGTTCACCATTAATTAGTATATTGGCTTGTTGGGTATTGTAAATTGTTGTGATAATATTCTCGAATTTAGTGCCCAGATTCATGTTATAGATTTTTTGTATTAAGAAGTGCCAATGTAAGTTATCGAATGCTTTCTCCGCATCTAGAAACAAGAGTGTAAATTGTTTCTCTGGATGAGCTTCATAATATTCTAAGACGTCAATAACGGTTCTTAAATTGTTTTTAATTTGGTGGAATGGAAGGAAACCATTTTGGTCTTCATGAATGTATAAATTTAAAACTTGTTTTACTCTATTCGCAATAATTGAGGTAAATAATTTATAATCGGCATTTAAAAGTGAGATTGGTCTATAATTGTTGATATATCTGGCATCCACATCCTCCTTCGGAATTAACGCAATCAACGCCTCCCTCCATGAGTCTGGCATTTTGGCAGCCGAAAGTACTTCGTTAAACACTTCCAGCATCAGAGGCCCTACTAAATCTAATGTGGCTTTATATAATTCTACTGGAATCCCATCTGGACCAGGGGATTTATTATTACATTGATTTTCCATTGCAGATTTTAACTCAGACCATGTAATATCCTTATTTAGTAATTCTTTGTCTCCTTCCCCTATTGTTTTATCATTCGTATTCTCCAGATAAGTTCTTATTTTATCCTCATTGATTTCTTCTTTTTTATATAATCTTTGGAAATAGTTTAATATAATATCCTTTTTCTTCTCAATCTCATGTTGTGGGATGCCTTTCTCATCTATTAATTGGTGTATCAATCTCTTTTCTTTTTCTTTTTTAAGTTTATAAGATAGCCATCTTCCTGGTTTATTGGCGTGTTCAAAATAATTTTGTTTGGACCTTCTCAAGCTAACTTCTATTTTATCTTGTTCAATTAAATTCAGCTTACGTTTGGCTAGTATTAACTGATTTTGTAGTCCTTGGGTCTTAGGGGTTTTTTGTAATTGTGTTTCTAAGTCTTGGATTTGTTGTTGTAACGCGTTTTGTTGGGCATAAATTCTCTTGTTTCTCATAGCATTATAGGAAATTGTTGTGCCTCTTATAATTGCTTTCATAGTATCCCAAATGTTCTGTTTTGAAGTTGTTTCATTATTATTATCTTTTAGAAAATAATTTAGCTCCTCTTTCAGTTTATTAATATACTCTTCTTCGTTTACAATTTGGTTATTTAGTGTCCATCTTTTTTTTATTCGTCTCCTATCCCTCCAAATTAGCTGTATTGGGTTATGATCAGCCCATTCATTCGGTAGAATTTTGATTTCTTTTATTTCATTAGCCAAGTCCAAATCCATCCAAGCCATATCTATTCTGGTCCAAGTCTTATGTGGGTTAGAATAATATGTAAATTGTTTTCCTTCAAGATTCCGTTCCCTCCATAGATCTTTTAAATTTAACTCTCTCAACATTTCCTTACATGCTGCAGAGAGTTCCCTTTTCCCCTTCTTGTTTTTCCCCATATTACTATGGTCTTTCTGGTAGTATGCAATGGAGTTAAAATCGCCAATCAAGCAAATGTTTCATTTTTCAAAGCCTACTATTTTTTGGTGAAGGTGTTTAAAAAATTTCCCCTGGTCATCATTTGGGGCATAGATTGCTACAAGTAAAAATGTGATGTGGTTTATCCAAACTTGTATAACCAGAGTTCTTCCTTCGGGATCCGACCAGATTAGTTCTGCCTTTACATCTTGTTTTACATAAATTGCAATTCCTTTTTTCTTGTGTTGGTCGGCCGGTGCTGTAAAAAGTTTACCTAATTTTGGACAAATTAGATGTCTTTCGTCATTCTTCGAAATATGTGTCCCTTGAAGACATATTATATCTGCGTTATGTTGAATAAGTTTTGAGAATATCCTTTTTCTTTTTAATAATGAATTTAATCCGTTTATATTGATGGAGAGCAACTTCATCCCCTCCACCATTTATCTACTTCTGCTTAGATTTTTGCCTAGTAATGATTCGGTTCTCTTGTTGTTGTTGTTGTGGGATTTGCTCTTCTCTCCCATGTTGTGGATTATCACTTCTTGAAATTGGAGAAAGTCGTTCCTTTTGGGATCTGTGATAATATCGGACCTCCTGTGGTCTTGTTTTAGGTTCTTCTTTGGTGGGTTGACTATTCTTATCTGTGAGCTGTTGATGAAAAACTTGGGCCTGTTCTATCGATTCTATTTTGATTTTCCTCTCTTTCCATGTAATTAACATCCCTTCCGGGATTAACCATTTAAAATGGATTCCTTCTTTATTTAAATCATTAGCTAAAATTTTATAATCTTGTCTTATCATCCTCACTCTCTTTGGAATTTGTTTTAAAATCCTAATTTCTCTGCCCTTATATGATATTGTTTCCTCCCTAGACATTTTCAAAATTAAATCCCTCAGACATCTCCTAGAGAAGCGGATATGAATTTCTCTTGGACAATTGTTACGCCTGGCGTAGCTTGTGCTAACCCTATATACCTCATCAAACTCTTTAATTAGATCATCTTTTTCCTTTCCTAGCCATTCAGCCAATATTTCTGCCATCAGATGTTCCAATTCTTCATTTTTGGCTTCCGCCACATTCTGGAATCTTAAATACGCCATTGCTTTGTCCATCTCGAGGTGGATCAGAGAGTCTTCCGTTTCTCTAAGTACATTTTTAAATTCCTCATCCATCCTTTCAAAGTTAGACTCCATGCGTGTTGTTCTACTCTCTATATCTTTTATTTTCACTTCGTTTCTCTCCATGGCCTGCTGTAGAGACCCTATCTTACCCTCCACCTTCGCTATATCCGCTTTCATTTCAGCCTTCATTTTCCCCATCTCATCTTTCAATTCGCTTATATCTGCTCTAGTTTCCTTGTGATATTGAAATTTCAAAAGACTAGTATGTCATGTCAGCATTTGTATACCTAACAATATTCTGGTTTCTTTGCATTTTGCTACAGATGGTGCTGGAAGGAATGTTCTCAGAATATTACTATGAAGGCCAAACAGATCATTGATATTCATTGTGATAAATGTCTTCAGCTGACACAAATTGATCACAAATTGTACATGAGAAATAATAATACATGCAGATATCCACCCTCTCTCACACTGAATAATTTAAGCGCTTGACTATAGCAGTGCCTTAGACTTTATTTTTGGGCTAAAATTAAAGAAAAACACTTGCTTATTAATGTTAGAATCTAATGTTTGAAATTCTACTTTGGTCTGGGCACCGTATGCAATGCAAATTATTATGTCTTCTTTGATTTATTTGAATTCAATTCATAAACTCCCTAGCTGCCTCAGCTCCTTCAGAGTTGGAAGATTGGTGGATTTGGGAAAACCAATCAATTTAAGACTGGATTTTTTGGTTTTTATTTGAAGACAATTTTCTTCTCATCCAAGAAGCTTCTTCAGCTCTGACAAAGCTTCTGAAGAGCTGAAGAAGCTTCTGAAGAGCTGAAAAAGCTTCTTGGATGAGAAGCGAAATGTCTTCAAAGAAAAACCAGAAAGTCCAGTTGCCTCTTGGAAAAGCACCTTTGAGACAACCATGACCTGGATGACTGAGAATCTCCATAGCCAATAAATTTAAGAGTTAACTGGGCTCAGAGGGAATGAGTTTTTGAATCTAGAAACCTAGTGTCCAAAAACAGAAGTATGGAAGTTTAAGGGAAGACATTCTAGGGAACTTCTCCAATGCCCAAGAAAAAAATCTTATTTTATTGGGTAATTCTATTTTAAAAAGTAGACAACAATAGATAAATGTTCATGGGTTTTGTTGTTCCGTTTATAACAACATCTGCCTTTATTTCCCTTTAACAGAGGGTGTTCTCCCCTCCTCCCTTAAATAACTTCATAAATAAGGCAAAAATCTGCATTATTAATCTGAAATTGAATTTGTGTTTGTTCTTATTGTGATCTGACAGGAGGGATTTTTTCTCAGAAATGATTTTGGCAGCTGGAAAGGTGTGTATGTTTGTGTGCGTGTCTATGCTTTCATCTCTGGGGAGGCTGTTTTTCAGAGGAGAAAAATGGGTTGTTTATTGTATGAAATATGAAGGTTGCATTAGAAATCTCAATTGTTTCTACTTTCTTCAGTTTCTAAGTGGTGATAAAATTACTTTTAATGTCTTTGATGTTTCTGTAGTAGTTTCAGTCGCTTTGGCTCTTCGGTGAAAAGCTTCTTAACAGCATGCAAAAATATTTTGTCATCTACAGTGAAGAGGTTGCTTTTGTTGTGTGCAAAGAACATGTTTATATGTATGTGTGTGTGTGTGTGAAGAGTGTATGTGTATATATATATATATATATATATATATATATATATATGTGTGTGTTTTCTTAAGTTTTTGCGGGCATTTACATGTATGGCATTCGGCTTTGTTCGGGTATTTTCTCAGGTCATTGTAGTTGTGCTTTTAATGTAGCAACATTTCGGCAGAATCTCATCTGCCATCATCAGGCTTCTGTGTGTGTATATATATACATATATATATATATATACATATTTTACACACACACGTATACACACATACAGTGTGTGTGTGTGTGTGTGTGTATTCAGTGGTTTTTAAATATATTGCATTTAATTGCTTAAGGTTATTTTATATAATACGCTCTCCCTTTTTATGGGATATAATTATTATCCTTGCTACATATTTTGAAACCTATGACCCATATTTCTTCTGTATTTGAACAAATATAACCCCTAGGTTTGCTATCCAGATATTACTTACCGGTAGCTGCACTAATCAGGAAAACCATTCTCCTGAATTTATTTTCTTTGCCTGATTACCAAGGGACTCCAAAATTTGCTGTCCAGAAAACATTCCTCTTTTGATATGCTTCAGACTTAGAGAGAGTTACATGAGATTGCAACTCTCTATGCATCGGATTGAAACGCGTTCGATACTCAAGTAAGATGCAGTAGTGGTGATAGGATTGCATTTTTTGTAAGACTGAAATGGGTTGGAATAAATATATAGATTTGTCCTCCACCAGGAAGAACTGAAGAAGCTTCTTGGATGGGAAGTGAAACATTTGCAAGGAAAAAAAAGCAGAAGAAAGTCCAGTTACCTTTTGAAAAAAACATCTTTGGGACAACCATGACCTGGATGATTGAGAAACTTCATAGACAGTTTTCCTATGAGAAAAAGATTATTTAATCATCATAAAGATCAAATCTTGTCCTCCAATACCTATTTTCATCCCTGCAGCACTTACCTTCATGTTTACATATTTACTGACCATTTAAAACTGATAAGGGCATTTTTAAGTCTTCATCTAGAAGTTTGTAGAATTCTCACGATTCCTTTTCCCTCCTTCTCCATTTCTTTTTTAATTCAACACTCCCATAGCTTCTTCCAATCCTTCTTCATTAATTTTAGGTAGATCTTATGTCCATTTGGGCAAAAAGATTGTTGAGAGCTATACAAAAATACTTTATTTTAAGCAGATCAATTACAGTTACTGGAGTGACATGAAACTAAGACAACTTTAATAAAGGAGAAAGGGTATTTATTATTATTTTTACTTTTATAGCCAGTAATTGAATCTCTAAATGGGTTGTCATAAAATATGAAAGTTTAAAACTCAGTTAAATCTAAGTCTTAAGGGATTGTAAGGTCATTCAAATCATGTTACTTTGTCGAGCTGATGATCCAATCTAATTTAAATCCTAAAAACAAGGATGAATACAAATGTGTAATTGTAAGAATGAATACAAATGGGACATTGCACAACACAGCATGTTCTCATATCGACAAGGTGCGTAAATTGTTGAATTGATTCAAAGACAACTGACATGTTAAATGGATTTAGCAATTCAATGTGAAAATTTGCTCTGAAGGAAAGATTTTAGTAAATTCCCTTTGATTCAGAGTCCTGAAAAAAGTAATAATAGAATAATAGAGTCGGAAGGCACCTTGGAGGTCTTCTAGTCCAACCCCCTGCTTAGAGAGGAAATCCTATATCATTTCAGACATATGCTTATCCAGTCTCTTCTTAAAAGCTTCCAGTCATGGAGTATCCACAACTTCTGGTGGCAAGCTGTTCCACTGGTTAATTGTCCTCACTATTAGGCAATTTCTCCTTAATTCTAGGTTGCTTCTTTCCTTGATTAGTTTCCATCCATTGTTTTTTTTTTTCTTATCAAAGAGATAAGAAGATAATCAGATAAGAGATAATCAAGCAGAAAAGCAATCTAGAACTAAGGAGAAATTTCCCTACAGTTAGAACAATTAGTCAGTGGAACAACTTGCCTCTAGAAGTTGTAAATGCTCCAACACTGGACATTTTTAAAGAAGGGATTGGATAACCATTTGTCTCAAATGCTATAGGGCAGTGGTGGCTAACCTTTTTGGGGCTCCTGTGCGAAAAATTGTGCGCGCGCTCACGTGCCAGCACCCAGAAGGCGATGCACACCCCTCCACGTGTGTGCCCCCCCATGGCCCCTGTGCATGCGTGTGCAATACCCCCCCCCCCCACCCCTCCCACTGCCCCCTTACCTGCACTGTGCCTCCCAGCTGATTTTTGGCCCATATGAGGCCTTTTTCGGCCACTCAGAGACTTGAGAAAAACTTCTGCAGCCTTTGCAGGCCAAAAAATGGACCTGTTTCATCACTTCTGGTATTTCCGGAAATACAGGAAGTGATGAAACGGGCCTCTTTTTCGGCCTGCAAAGGCTTTCCTCAAGCCTCTGGGAGGCCAAAAAAGGCCTCAAACAGGTCGAAAATCAGCTGTGAGGCATGCACATGTGTGGCTCGCATGCTAGCACAAATGGCTCTGCATGCTACCTGTGGCACGCGTGCCATAGGTTCGCCATCACAGCTATAGAGTTTCCTGCCTAAGCAGGCGGTTGGACTAGAAGACCTCCAAGGTCCCTTCCAACACTGTTATTCTATTCTATTCTATTCTATTCTATTCTATTCTATTCTATTCTATTCTATTCTATTCTATTCTTCTTCTGCCTCCAGGTGTTTAGGAGAATAGGTTGACTCCCTCTTTTTGGTAAATAAATCTAAAATGAATTCCAACTAGAAGCAACGTAAAGCATAAGAGGAATCCATTTTTAAAAAGGCTTTAAAATTATTATAGTGCAACCTTTTCAGATGACTTTAAGATGAGTATAGGAGGAGCCATATAGAACAAATGATTCTTTTATTTCAAACTATATAATACTAACCAGTGTTACAAAAATAAGGTTAAAAACATATCGGTATATCTGTGTGTATACATTTATATTCCAATGGATCATATAAACCCTGAATAATTTATTCCAAATACATATTCAAAAATCAAATTATTTTTTCTGGACAAAGAGGGGGAAAATTATAAAATGGAAGGAATCTACAATTAATGGAATCGGTAACAATATTGCAAATGCCTCAGTCGATTGTTTTAAATATTCAGAGCATATATTGCTTAATAAATGCCACCACAGAACTGTGGGAGACCAGTAATTTATAGCCAGTATTTTTCCTCTTGGATCACGCAATTGCAAAACTGCATTTCCAAATTAATAAAGTATAAACGGCATTCGCAATAACCGCAATAACTGTAGCAAGAACAGTAGGCAAAACGAATGCATCTTTCCACATTAAAACTTGGAATCTCACACACTTCTGAGGTACAGAAATAACCAGCCACACATGATATCATAAACTCCAATGGTGTAACTCAGTTTTTCCTAGTTCAAATATTGTTCATTAGTTTACTACAATATAAAATACAGAAGTACAAATAAAAATGAAAATAAGGGAGGATTATAACATAAAAACAGACACTGCAAACGTCATAAATTGGACCAGAAAAGTAAATCACATTACCATGGGGATGCCCCAATGGTCATAAGTGTGTGAAAAATGGTCGTGTCACTTTTTTTCAGTGCCATTGTAACTTCAAACGGTCATTAAATGAATTGTTATAAGTCGAGCACTGCCTGTATTTTTGTGTCTTCTTCTTGTGCCATATCCATCATTGGACATTGGCGATCACGTTGGCAATCCTATTTTTATCAACAGCTGCACAAAAAATGTATTGTTGAGTTTGGTCCAAACCAGTCCCTTAGATTTTAAGCCATGATGTTCTTTTTCTGCCTGGACCTTCATTTGCCTTCAATCTTTCCTTGGAGAGGATTAAGTGAAGGATGCTGTATTCATCTGGGTGGTCGCGTCACAGGTCTTTTTTATGGTTTTGATGATTTCCCTTGGCTTTCCCAGGCGGCTGATCACCTCCTCATTTCTGATTTTGTCAACCCAGCTCATACGTAACAGTCATGTGTAAATCCAGATTTCAAATGCTTCTAGTCTCTTCAAGTGAATTTCTGTCAGAAACCAACTCTCCACTCCATAGAGCAGGTTAGAAAAGATGTACGTAAACTGTTTCAACTCCTACCCTCGAAACGACGCTATAGAGCACTGCATACCAGAACAACTAGACACAAGGACAGTTTTTTTTTTTCACTCTGCTAAAAATATAATACCCTCAACACTGTCAAACTATTTACTAAGTCTGCATTACTATTACTATTGATCTTCCCATCCTTCCTTTCACCCATCTCCTCACACTTGTGACTGTATGACTGTAACTTTGTTGCTTGTATCCTTACCATTTTATTGACTGTTTCCTGGTATGATTTGATTGCTTGTTGTACCCTATGACTATATTCTATATAGTATATAACCTGTGACTATATAACCCTATGACTATTATTAAGTGTTGTACCTTATGATTCTTGATGAATGTATCTTTTCTTTTATGTTCACTGAGAGCCTTTGCACCAAAGACAAATCCCTTGTGTGTCCAATCACACATGGATAATAAAGAATTCTATTCTATGTAACATCTGACAAGCCTGGTTTTCAATCTTAAGCTTATGTCATGACTGCAGAAGACCATTTTCATTTCTGTGGATAGTTGAAAAAAATAATATGATGCACCCACACCCACAACCATAAAGTACACAACAGCTACTCCTTTAGCCCACTCTAGTTGAACATTCACTGACTTCGCAAGTGGTGATGATGAAGATGATATTTAACTTAGAAGGGGGAAAATAGTTGTATCCTATGGTGCTTGGCTTCATATAGATATGCAAGTAAGATCATCCAATTCCCCTTTGTCATCTGGGGGTAGACTTATTCAGACATAACAAAAATGAAATGAAATGAAATCTTGCTGGGTGAGCTTTTTCAGAGCAGCTAGCTCAATTTATCCCTATCACAAAGAAACTTGTATCCACCCAGCAGTAAGAAAACTAGCCAAAGTCTGAGTGAAATCTATGAAATATTTACTTGAAGTTGGAATAATGGATTCTGCAGCCTGAGACACAGAGGGGATGACATTTAAATTTGTACTTTAAATGCAGGCCAAGCACAGAAGGAAGAGTTGAGTGGATACTGGCATGTTTAAAAGAAAAAAAAAGTAAGGTTGCAAATAAAGAATCTTTCTACATATAGCAAACACAAAATAAGTCTCTTTTCTCTAATGAGACTCTGTAGCAATTCTATAATGGAAAGGAACACCAATTTCAGATTCTCCAAACTGTTGCCTTGATACAACCACACCTTGCCAAATAGCGTATTTCTCAGTAGAGGATAGCAATCCACAGACAAGTAAACGAAGAAGAACTGTAGCTAGCATAAAGTCATACAAGTACTGGAGATGACTGATGAGGAGGAAGAGGAACAGCTGGGTCCAGTGCCTGATGTGTGGATGTACAGAAGGCAGAGGAGAGGAGAGCAGTGGAAATCTATGAGCCAGTCCTTGCGATGGAAGAGCCACCGCTGCTAGCGAAGCCCCACCCTAGCTGTGGGGATAAAAGGCAGGGGGCGGAGATGAGTAGATGTGGCAGACAACTATTCATCTTCTGGCTCGTCAGATTTGTTAGCTTGCATTGAGAGAGAAACTTTTTTTGCCAGGGCTGCTGGGATAATAAAGGAACCTTTGAGGGTTTCTCATATTTGGGGAGCTGGGTGAGAACAGAAACTGTGTTATGTCAACAGTAAAGATCTCTCATACCTCCCTTTCATAAGTCTGTTAATTTATCAAGGTGGACTTTTTAGAACAATTTTTCAAGGGACCCATCCTTCTTATCCTTCCCTATCAGGTGATGTATGCAAAAGGAAATGTCTGCATTTTCTTCTTAGCATAGATGTTACAGCCCAACAGAGCTTCACGGTGACTTAGTATCGGGGCAGAGATAAAATAAGATAATCCAAATCTGATTGTGCCTCAGACTCTGCCTTCATCTGAACCTGAAGGATGCTCATACTTCCAAAGATTTATGGAACCACATTCACTTGATCCAGACTGATGTGAGCTAAATCCAATTACTTTGGGGGGTAGTTTATAGATGTGGGAATTTTTTTAATCATGACTCCGAGTAGGATGAAATCAACAGGGTTTTGATGTCATTGATCATTTGTGTAAAGGTAAAGTTTTGCCAGTCTGGACATGTCCGAGTCTAGGGTGGGGTGCTCATCTCTATTTCTTGGCCAAGGGAGCCAGAATTATCCAAATACATTTTCCATGGTCGTATAATTGACATGACTATATGCTGAGGTGCATGGAATGCTGTTACCTTCTTAACAAAGTGGTACCTATTTATCTATTTGCAGTTGCCTGCTTTTTAACTGCTGGGTTGTCAGGAGCTGGAGCAAGGAGCAGGAGCTCATCCCATTATGCAGAGCTCAAGTCTTGAACCTGAGTATATTTCAGGTAAGCCATTGCACTCATCATTTTTGTACCAGTCCTTCCTTCCTTCCTTCCTTCCTTCCTTCCTTCCTTCCTTCCTCCCTTCCTTCTTTCCTTCTTTCCTTCCCTCCTGCTTCCTTTCTTCCCACTTCCTTCCTTCCCCTCCCCTTCCTCCTGCTTCCTTCCTTTCTGCTTCTTTCCTTCTTTCCTTCCCCTCCTTTCCTCCCTCTGTCCCTTCCTTCCCCTCCTTTCCTCCCTCCCTTCCATTTATTTTCTGCCCACCTCATCACAAGGTGACTCTTGCTATGCTACAATAGTGGCTGTGAAATGCATCTATTACATTTGCTGGCATTTTGGAGAGCCCCTTCAGCATGCATAATGATTAAGAGTGCTGAGAATCATGAGAAAACATAAAGTATGAACTGGAAAAGATAAGAAAAGATTCACCTCCTTATATCCTTTTGCCTGTTCTTCATCCAATTTCAATACTGTTCTCAGTTTCAAATTCATTGACAACTCTTTATCCAGTTATGAACTAGCAATGTAACAGGATTCCAGACAGCATCCCTTTGGGACTGAATTTACTTGAAGACTACTGAACAGTCTGAAAAGCGCTTGTACTTCTGTTCAGAAATAAACAGAGGGACGGGAGAATTGAATTTATTTTTGTTTAATAAATGAGGTGGCAGAGGGAGCTCTTCCACCTGGCTTTAAATTTTAACAAGCCAAGAGTATTTATCAGCAGTGTGATAGTGTTGTAAAAATCTACCTTCTTTCTCTGGTACTTCCTGAAGTGAGGTGGTGACACTGAACAATGTAGCTTTTCTGGAAAGCTCTGTAGACCAAGGAAAAAAGGAGTCACTGTTGTAATTAATAATGTGGTTTTTCAAAGCATGAAGTATGAATTTGGAAATCTTCATTTGTTAAAATTAAAACTTCGTGCATTACAAATGTGAGAAAAGAAGGAGGGAAGGAGGGAAGACAGGCATAAAGATGGGAAGGAGGGAAGAAGACGGGGAATGAGGAAGGGAGGGAGGGAGGAAGGAAGATCTATCATTTGTCTTTCTATCTATCTATCTATCTATCTATCTATCTATCTATCTATCTATCT
>NW_020769335.1:11778670-11801708 GCF_900518735.1 Pseudonaja textilis
CTATCTATCTATCTATCTATCTATCTATCTATCTATCTATCTATCTATCTACTATCTACTGCAGATAAAACTAATTTTTTAAAGAATTTTATTATCCCATCTATTTCTTGTGATCTAGGCTAGAATTATTTCAGTATCCCTAATGTTATGAACATCTGCACTACTAGCAGTTGCCATTTTTCTCCCATCAGTAAGTATATCTTAAGCATCTTGAATATCCAGGATTTTCCTTTGACACATATAATCTGTTTATGTGGAGGAATATTCTTCATTGATTCTGTGATACTGGAATTGAACCATTATTTGGCTTTAAAAAATGTTCAGACTTGCTTCATACTGATGTATTACATTATTTTTTGAGCTTGATATAACATTAACATTACAAAGGGTATCTGGAACAGTAATTCAGCACTGAATTGTGAAAATAGCACATCTAGTTTTGTTGAGCAGTATAGAAATAATAATAACAACAACAACAATAACAACAACATTGTGGGATCATAAAATAGAAAAAGTCAGAAAAAATGAGAAAGTTAAATTGCTCTGGGACCTCAGAATCAGACAGGCACCTGCCACAAAACACCCCAGACTTAACAGTTGTCAATAAGAAAGACAATAAAGTCTGGATAGTGAATGCAGCAGTGCCTGAAGACAGCAGAAGAGAAGAGAAAGAACTGGAGAAAATAACAAAATACAAAGACCTACAAATAGAAATAGAATGACTACACCAAAGGCAAGCAAGGGTACTACCAATAGTAATAGGCACCTTGGGTGCAGTCCCAAAACAACTGGAGCACCACTTGAACACTTGTAGGTATTGACAAATTTGCCATCAGTCAATTGCAGAAGGCAGCTTTACGTGGAACAGCTTCCATCCTGAGATGATATCTGTAACACCATCAAACATTCAGATTTGCCTATTCCAGGTCCTTGGTAAGGACTCGATAGGTAGACAAAAATGCCAAACCCAGTTTGAACATCTGGCTAATAGTAGTAGTAGTAGTAGTAGTAGTAGTAGTAGTAGTTAGTAGATCTTAAGAAGGTACTTGGTTGCTACCTAGGACACTGGCAGCAACCTGTATCAACCATCAGCACCAGTCAATGGTATTTGTGATGCATTTTTGAATGTCCAGTTGACTGAGTTTCATGTTTAATGAATAAAGTACATAGTTAAAAAAAATCACCATGTTGAGTGAACCCAGGCAGAATATTTCTAAAACTTCCATACCCTCCAGAAATAAGCAGAATCTTTGTAGACCGGAATCAACTAGGGATGTATATGTTTTTTAATGTATCAGATCTTCAAGACTGAGAAACAAGTTAGCTATAAGTAAAGATACTTGGTATTGATTTTAACATTTAAACTTGTTGAAAGTAAATCAACATTTCCGGTTTGTTCTTTCTTGTTCTGTTTAATGATTGGATGAAATAGGGCAGACAGTTATTTTATTTTATCTTGTCTTATTTTTATAACTGACCATCTTACCACAAACAGCTCCTCACAATAAGCTAATAAAAAGACTAATCTGTCTCTGTTACTGGACAAACTTAGAGAAGCTATTGGCTGAGTAGTTGTCTTTTGAAAAAGGAACAGGAACAATAGCTATGCTTTCCCTGTGAATATCTTGGTTTTCAGTTAATATTTCAACAAACTCTTGAACCATTAAACAAAGATTTCCATTCATACTTCATAAAAAGATGAGTATTCAATTGAAATGGGTTTCAGAAGGAAATATTTATATATAAAGCGATGACCGATATAATTCAACTTAGTAAGGAAAGGGTCAGCCAACTTCCTTTGAAAGTACATTCCATTTTTAAAAAATGACAGTTTAAACAACGAGGTAACCAAAAATCTATGGATTTCAGATCAAGTGAGGCTTTACAGGTTGGTTGAGAGTTGATTGACAGAGCTTGAATGCTTCTGGAACACTGCTTTCTATTCATGCATGAATCAGAGCGGACGGAAAAGTCTCTCATTTTTCTTTTTTTAAAAAGTGGCATTAGGTAAACAAAATTTCTTAGCTACATCCCTAAATTATCAAAATTAGAAAATTAACCAGACAACTAAAAAGCACATATGATTTTTACAAAATGTGTGTTTTTGTTTATGTTGCTCAGTTGTTACGGCTCATAATTTAAATGAATAGCAGAGTTGGAATGGACTTTAGAGGTCTTCTAGTCCATCCCCCTGCCGAAGCAGGAGACCTTACACCATTTCAGGCAAGTGGATGTCCAGTCTCTTCTTAAAAGCCTCCAGTGGTGGAGCACCCAACAACTTCTGAAGGCAAGCTGTTCCACTGGTTGTTTGTCCTCACTGTTAGGAAGTTTTTTCCTTAATTCCAGGTTGTTTTGCACCTTGAATGGTTTTCATCCATTGTTTCTTATCTTGCCTTCTGATTGCTTTGGAAAATAAGTTTACTCCCCCGTCTTCATCAGTGGTGGGATTCTTTTTTTTTTTTTTACTACTGGTTCTGTGGGGGTGGCTTGGTGGGCATGGCTTGGTGAGCGTGGCAGCGGAAGGATACTGTAATACCCTCCCCACCCCACTAACCTGCTTTCCAGCTCCGTTCTCCTGTGCAGGGCAACAAAAGAAGACCCAGCTGATCAGCTGGGACTCTGGTGGCAGCGAATAGTTGGGGTTGGTGGGGCCAGTCAGAGGTGGCATTTGCCGGTTCTCCAAACTACTCAAAATTTCTGCTACTGGTTCTCCAGAACTGGTCAAGACCTGCTGAATACCACCTCTAGTTTTCGTGGTAGTTTCTCAAATATTGGAACACTGCTCTCATGACACATATGATATCTATCATGGATACAAAAGAAGCATTTTTGTGGCTCAAATATTACTGATCAGGCATGTGCACACTCTTTCTCTCACATACACAACCTAGACATAAACATACTCTAGAGAGGAAGAATGTTCGCTTGAATTTTTTTGACCAAGCAAAAAAATCATTAAAAAAATGATGCATTTATTCCATATTGAAATGTCAACTTAAGAATGTTCATTTTGGATTCTGTTTCAAAAGCAAATTTCCAAGCAGCTAAAATGTGATGGAGAGAGAGAGAGAGGGAAAAAAGGAGTAGACAAAATAGATACTTGAAGAAACTTGATTTTGTACTTCTGAAATATTTGAAGAAAAAGAAAACCCTTAGTAAAAGAAAAAGAGAAGGAATACAGCTACACATCATCTTAAAGAAGGACAACATCCAATAATTCTTTTTTATTGCAATTCAGAGAAAGATAATGAAAAAACATCCATTTTGGGGCTACTCGACAACCTTGTGAAACTAGTGTAAATAAAAGAGAATTGTTACTGTTGCAATAAATCCAGTGTCACCAATATAACAATGATAATTAAGCCCACAGTGAGTTATGATCCATACTTGCCTTAGGCTTCATAAGCCAACAAGGGAAGTCTGTAAAATCTACTTCAAACAAATCTCCCAGGCTTGTAAGATTAACTAGATTTGCTTAGAAAACAAACCAATTAAACAAACCCTAAAGCTTGAAAGACTTCCATTTGTTTTTCCTTTATTTTATTTTTTGGGGGGGAAAAGTGACAGTTGTAATAAGGGAAATCTCATCTCCTTCTATCTGGTGCATTCCTATAACTAGCCATGATTGACCTTCTCTAGATAATCACAATTTTCCACCGTTTAGAAAACAGGCTCTCTTCAAACTTGTTGGATATTTTTCCACCTGTGTCAAAGGAGAGAAACTAGAGGGCAGATGTGGTCAGGCAGCGAAGTGTCAGTTTGGATCAATCCCAAGTTTGCAAGAAAGATGCTACCACCTCTGGCTTGGGTATAATTTTAGTATCAGGGAAGGCCCGGCTTATGCTAAGAGCTATGAATTTAGCAGAGACGGCAGGAGGAAAAAATGGAGCACCTTAAAAACCTGCATCTGTGCTCACGGGGAGACAAAACGATCCTTATTTTTAGATGAAAGAACAACAACTCAAGGGCACAATTCATCAGGAACTGATTCTAGAAGATCCCTTTGCAGCGAATAGGAGCGATCAGTTCATTTTATCACGTCTTCCAATATGTGAACTTCAAGATGGACCGAGTACAAGGGAACAATAGAAAATTAGTAATTGAACAATCCATCTTTTTTTAAAAAAAAAAAAAGCCTTTGTGCGTTTCTTGGAAGCCAAGAGGAACAGAGTGACCACTCATTCTGACAATGGAACAGAAACATTTACAGAATATAAAATAACAGGGTTGGAAGGGACCTTGTAGGTCATTTAGTCCAACCTCCATCCCAAGCAGACCCTACACCATTTCTGACAAATGGCAGTCCAGTCTCTTCTTGAAAGCCTCCAGTGATGAAGCTCCCACAGCTTCTGAAGGCAACTTCTGTTCCAATGGTTGATTGTTTTCACTGTCCGAAAGTTTCTCCTTATTTCCAGGTTGATTGTCTCCTTGTTCAGTTTCCATCCATTATTCCTTCTCTGGCCTTTGGATACTTTGGACAATAGCTTGACCCCCTCCTCTCTGTAGCAGCCCCTCAAATATTGGAAGATGCTATCCTGTCTCCTCCTTCTCTTCCCTGGATTAACCATGCCCAGTTCCTGCAATCATTCATCATATGTTTTAGCCTCCAGTCCCCTCATCATCTTGGTTGCTCTTCTCTACTCTCTTTCTAAAGTCTCAACATGAGCATCACAAAGAACATGGGTAAATATTGACCGCTAACATCAAGAAGCATGCACCACGTGCAAAATGGATTCTGTTCTGACCCAAACCTTGTTCCAGTGAAACAAACACAAAACAGAGGTAACAGCAAAATCTTTTAATGATTCTTTACAAATTCCATTCCTTCACGGTTAAAAGGCTGTTTCAAACTAATGGTCTCTGATAAGAACGAGCCTTGCCAAGGTGGTGCAAGGCTGCCAAGAACAGTAGATAAAATTGCCAAGAAATATTTCAAACACAAAGAGTCTCCAAACACAAGCTAAGAGAGTCTGAACGCCCATAAGACTTGAATGCAAAAACTTCTTTGTTTCCTACAAAGAACTCTGGTTTCTTAGCTGGCTTTTATCCTCTTAAGGGAGGGGCCGTTACCTTGCAGCCTTACTCCCGAGTCACCTGTGCTGCTGCTGCTGCTCTTTCCTTCAAGCAGCGCTGCACACATGCGCACTTGGCACAGGCTCCTCGGGGTCCTCTTCATCACTGCTGCCAGCCTCCACAATCTCCAAAGGCAGCACTCCACTCCCCGATGATCCTGGCCCCATCCTTGCATCCCACGCAGGGCCCTCATCTGAGTCCTGCTCACCGAGACCTCAGCCTTCTGCACCTGCTGCTGGTGAACCACAACAGATTGTCTTCAGATCGCTCATGAGAAGGTCTGTTGGAAAAAGCTGAGCCCCTGTCTTGAATCATTGAGCAAATCGTATAAAATCTCCCACTGCAAATTGGCTCTTTAACCAGCCGCTTTCAGAGTACCCCGTTCGCCTACTGCTGATCTCAATATTTCTTGAGTTCAGGTAAAGCAAAAACAAGAAACAAAAAAAAAAACCCTCAGACAATAAGTTTTTGAAGCACAGGGTAGGCCTCTAATGGTCTAGCTAACAAAAGCTGACAAGAGCTTTCACGGAGGCAGAGAATTCAAAAGTGAGGTGGCTTTTATCCAGGCGCTGCTTCTTTAACCCGATGAAATAAACTTCAAGAGGTACCTAATCCCATTAATTTCCATGCTGCAGCACACTGATAGGTAATTCACACAAACCAAAGTCGGAAAAGGCAAGCTTTTGAACACTGGGAATGTCTAAAGAGCTATTTTAAAAAGAAGTCCAGACAAAGTACAGCGCGAGGCAACTTAAGCAGTGTCCAGGTGTATTTCATTCTGGAGGTGATTACAAGCATCTACATGAAACACAAAAAAACAGGGGTTTTTGTTGGGCTTTTCAAGCATCACAGCTTCTCCTCCCATTGCATTATTTTCTATCCCTTCCTCCTCTGAGCTTTAGAAATCCTATACCTAACTTTGAGCAGATATAATTCTTTGCAATTCTTAGCAGTAAGGAAAGCAGTATTTCTTCAAGAAACAAGTAAGGGAAGCAGCATTTACTTCAGAAGCAAGAATGTTGCAAATAAGGAAGGAGATCCTATATGTAGAATGACCCTTGGCTGTAGGATTTGCAAGTCTACTTATAATTCATTCTTTGCAAAAAGATGAATCATACCTGGGCTGCAGTAGAAGGCACTGGGGAATCCCAGTCATTCCATAAGTTCAATTATAAGCGCTGAAAGGCACTTATTGAAACGGAAATAGCTGTGTGTCACACAATCCATTTTTCATCACGATGTAAACCTGATCCGTGTTCATATACTCCTGCTACCCAGATATCAGGAAAACATCCATGTTTTAACTCAATGGATCATCTACTCTTGGTTAGGAACATGGACGCTGCTGGGAATTGAGAACATCTCACATCTCCATTCAACTTTAAAAAAAAACATTTTTTTTAAAAAAAATCAATTAATTTATCCATCCATCCATTGATTCATCCATCCATCCAACCAACCATTCATTTATCTATCCATTTATCCATCCATCCATCTTATTATCCATCTATCTTTTTACTGTTATCTGACATAGGTTTTAAGCTTAAAAACATTCGATTATCTTACTCAGAAAATGTCACAAGAGTTCTGGTAGCACATTTTCTTACAGATGTTATTAAAAAAAACCAATGCATTTGTGTTCAGAAAGATGACAATTGTCTCCTAAGGTTTTGCTACTATAGACTAACACAGCTTTATTTCTACATTATCTTACTACTCTGTAGGCACCATACTTAATGGAGGAGATGTCAGGAAGTGAGACTTTTTGGATGATAAGCTACTATATGAGAATAATTCAGGGGGGTAAGGTAAGTCTCTGGCTGATTGGCAATTTATATGCAAATGAAATATTTGCATACATATTTGTATAGGTCCATAGATGGGGTCTATATCTATATACAGTAGACTTTATCTTGCCTTGAACAACAGAAAGGCAGGCTGTAAATCAAATAATAAATGAAAAGAAGGAAAGAAATATGACATAATACATAATAAAAAGATGTATGCAAGCCATGGCAAACAAGGAATATAACTTCACAATATTTCCTAGACTGAAAATGCTGCTTAGGAAGGGAATGAGCAGGCTCTACAGTGTAAACACCCAGTTCTGAGGATGCTAATAGCACAGGTTGCCAACTCCAAACTACACAGATTTTCCATACAATTATGGAAGGCTGTTTCGAACTAATGGTCTCTGATAAGAATGAGCCTTGCCAAGGTGGTGCAAGGCTGCCAAGAACACAAGATAAAGTTACTAAGAAATATTTCAAACACAAAGAGTTTCTAAACACCAGCCAAGATACTCTGAATGTCCACAAAGCTTGAGTGCAAAAATTTATTTGCTTCCTGCAAAGAACTCCAGTTTCTCAGCTGGCTTTTATCTTTTAAGGGAGGGGCCCTTACCTTGCAGCCTTACTCCCAAGTCACCCGTGCTGCTGTAGCTGCTCTTTCCTTCGAGCAGCCCTGCGTGCACGTGCACTTGGCACAGGTTTCTCAGGGAGCTCTTTATCACTGCTGCCAGCCTCCACAATCTCTGAAGGCAGCACCCCACTCCCTGATGGTCCTGGCCCCATTCCTGCATCATACGCAGGCCCCTCATCTGAGTCTTTGCTCTCCAAGACCTCTTTCGTCCGCACGACAACTGCTTCTTGGTAAAGTTGGATTTATTGGAATTAAACCACCCAGATCCTAATATCTTGATCCTCTTGTGTTCATTTTCTTTCAGTTCCTTGTTCCAGAACCTTGATCAAGGTACCACTTGGCAATCAGGTTTATCCACTGCCTGCATTCTTAAGGCATCAGTGATGTTTCTCTCTGACTTTGGAATCACATAGTGCAATTTTCAGGAACAATCATCTTTTATTTTAGCAGATAACATCACAATCTGTTTTACTAATGAAGTTCAGCTGATTGCACACATTGTTCTCCTGTGCTAAATCAGTTGCGAGTCTCCATTGAGATCTATCTGATGAGAAGGCAAGGTGTAATTGTTTTGAATGGATAAGTTTAATTTATTGTTACCTTTAAGATATTTTATTTTAATTGCTTTAGTGCTGACGATAAATCTTAATGTCATTAAATCCATTTTTATTACAGCTTAATAGAAAGCTGCGATCAACAGTCTTGAGATAATAACATTTAGAAACATAGCAACTTAACAATGAAGAAAGAAGGATTCATTATTGTTATACTAGTTTCCTTTCTAAAGGAATAGAAAAGTGTAAAAAAAATCAGTACAAGCCAACTCATTGTTTCCATCGCAATTCCCACCCACTGAGCTGAATCGGATTCTGTTTATGCATCACTGTGCAGCAAATGTTTGATAAAGTAAATATTATCCTTTTTATACAGATTACTTAAGCATAAATATAAACACGATTCTTCATGTTAAAATAATCTGGCAAAATCAGTACTTACCTGCCCTCTGTCTACATACTATAAGATACAGAACATTAAACACAGGAGCCTTACTGATCGCTTCTGCCTTCCTCAACTTTATTTTAGAATTTAGAATAGAATAGAGCTGGAAGGGACCCTGGAGGTCTTCTAGACTAGTCCCCTGTTCAGGCAGGAGAATTTTAGCAGCATTGATAGAGGGTGCAAACCCATATATAAAGCACAGTGAATTACCTAATGCCTAAACAAGTTTTCAATCAATCTTCTAGAAGTCTAGAATGTAACTTCCAGAATTTACATTCTATACAACCATTCATTGCTGTGAACTAAAATTTATTTATTTATTTGATTTGATTTGTCCATCGCTTACAAGATAATAGGTATACGTACAAACATGAGTAAGAATACAGGAAATAGGTACGATTAAATTGGGACAATAGGACAGGGACGGGAGGCACGATGGTGCACTTATGCATGCCCCTTGCAGACCTCTTAGGAATGGGGCGAGGTCAATAGTGGTTAGTTTGAGGTTAAAGGAGTGAGGGACTTAGAGGATATAAGAACAGAGTCAGGTAGTGCATTGATCAATCTGTTGTTGAAGTCATACTTTCTGCAATTGAGTTTGAAGTGGTTTACATTGAGTTTGTATCTGTTGTGTGCTCTTGTATTGTTGTGGTTGAAGCTGAAGTAGTCATTAACTGGTAGGACATTGTAGCAGATAATTTTGTGTGCTATGCTTAAGTCTAACCATAGGTGGCATAGTTCAAAGTTATCCAAGCCCAAAATATCAAGTCTGGTGATATAGGGTATTATATTGCGAGCAGAGGAGTGTCGTAGTCTTCTCGTGAAATACTTCTGGACTCACTCGATTGTATTAATGTACAATATGCAGTGTGGATTCCAGACTGATGAGCTGTATTCGAGTATTGGTCTGGCAAAAGTTTTGTATGCTCTAATGAACAATTCAATATTTCTGGATGAGAAGCTTTGTAAGATTAGATTTACAACTCTTAATGCCTTTCTGGCAATGCTGTTACAGTGAGCTCTGGCACTTAGGTCATTTGATATGAGAACTCCAAGGTCCTTGACAGAGTGAGGGTCATCAACGAGGTCATATCCACCTAGTTTGTATTTGGTGTACTGTTTTTTTTTAACCAATGTGTAGGACAGAGCATTTGTTGGTTGAGATTTGGAGTTGCCAATTGTTTGACCATTCAGGCACATAATCAAGGTGGCTTTGAAGAACAGTAGCATTGTTGGTGGTGTTGAATAGTTTTACATCATCTGCAAAGCGGATGCAGTTGCTTAAAAGGTGATCACAAAGGTTATTTATATAGAGTATTGTTCACCATAATGCAAATACAGTCAAATAGGACTTTTAACTCTTCTTAACTCAAAATCAAACCAATCTTATAGTCTACATATTTTATGTTTCCCTTAACTTGGTTGTTAATGTTGATTACAAGTTTATATACTCAACTTTCTTCTCTCCAACCATCACATCAAAGGATTCTAGACCTTTAGTCATATCATTCTATATTATAAGCACTATGTGCTTAGAGCTTGAAGCCTTGTTAGAGATCCCACACATCCAGTTTACACTTGTGTGTTTCTGTTGCTCCCATCTGGGAGGAGGCTTCAAATAATTTCCAGCAGGATTACTAGATTCTTGAACAGCTTTGTTCCCTAGGCCTAGAGCCTGGTAAACTTGCAAGATTAGTTTTTCCTGCCATGGACATGTTTACATCCGAACTAGACTGTGTTGTTTCTCTGTCTCATGTAATATATGTGGGTATATGCATAATTTTGTATTCATTTATTTATTTAGTCATATTCATGTAGTGCAAGGGTGTCAAATTCGACTTCATTGCTTCTGCATCAGATAATCAGAGTTGGAAGGGACCTTGTAGGTCATCTAGTCCACCACCCTGCCCAAGCAGGAGACCCTACACCAGTTCTGACAAATGGCAGTCCATTCTCTTCTTGAAGGTCTCAAGTGATGGCGCTGCCACAACTTGCAAGGGCAAGCTGTTCCATTGCTTGATTGTTCTCACTGTTAGAAAGTTTCTCCTTATTTCCAGGTTAAATCTCTCCTTGTTCAGTTTTCATCCATTATTCCTTGACTGGTCTACAGGCGCTTTAGAAAATAGCTTGACCTCTTCCTCTCTGTGGCAGCCCCTCAAATATTGGAAGACCGCAATCATGTCTCCCCTGGTCCTTCTGTTTACTAGACTAGCCAAGCTCGGTTCCTGTAACCATTCTTCATATATTTTAGTCTCCAGTCCCCTAATCGTCCTGGTTGCTTTCACTGTAGTTTTTCTAGAGTCTCAGCGTCTTTTTTGTAATGTGGTGAATAGAACTGGATGCAGTATTCTAGGTGTGGTCTTACTAAGGCTTTATAGAGTGATATTAGTACCTCCCATGATCTTGATTGTATCAGGATTGTATTTGACCTTGGGGGTGGAGGTCAGGGGGGCTTGGCTAGGGTAGTCATGGCCAGCTTGATGTTATTCATGTCAGGGGCACCTGTGGTGGTCCAAGTACTCTGCCAGCAAAAACAGGCTCCCGAGCTCCATTTTAGCTGCAATGGCCTCCTGCAACCCTCTGCTGGCGAAAACAGAGCCGTCCCAAGCTCCGGTTTCATTGGCAGAGGTACTGAGAGCGAGTCCTTTGCTGTTTCCAGGTCAGTCCCTCAGGTCAGATCTAAAGTACCTTGAGGGCCGGATTTGGCCCCTGGGCCTTGAGTTTGACACCCCCGATGAAGTGCATATTAAAGGTGTTGACCCTTTGAGACCTGCATGCAATGAAATATCATTTTAATATATGCCGATTAGTGTATATTCAAAATGACAGTGGAGCTATTCTAAGTCACTCGCCAGACTGTCAGTTTTTCTTATCCCAAATGAGGATTTCTAGGAGACCTCATCAATGACTCAGTGCTCCAGACTTCAGGTGCAACAGGACAATCATGTTGCTAGATTTGTATGATATTTCAAACTCTCAGATGTGAAGGTAGTTTCTCCTGGTTCTGCCCTGATGACATTCCAGAGGGCCTTAAAGGCAGAAATATTTTGCATTCAAAACTCTGCAACTTGCTGAACTCATCTAAAGGCAGTTCTTTCATCTTCCAAATGGATTCAAGGTGGAATTTGGAAATATTGGTGAAAATCCTCTAATTTTAGGATGATTCCTATTATAGCCACCTTAAACTCTATTTATATACCCATGAGTTAAAGATAACCAGAGACCTGGATTCATACCCAGTTTCCATTAAGACTTTTTTCAATGCTTCATTTTTTCCATCAATTAAAAATAACTAAGAAATCCAATATATAAGCTGAATATCTTGAAACAGCTGGTAAATCAGCTTGCACATATATCTCACCACCCACACTTTTCCAAATTCTGCATCATGGTTACAATTCAAGATATACGTGCCAAATAAAGTAATCTTTGGTTAATGACAGGCACATTTTTTTCAAGTGGGCCTATGTGTGTGTGTGTGTGTGTGTGTCTGTTGGACCCCAATTATATAGACTATGGAAAATGTATCAAAATACAATAAATTAAGAAAGTTGTTTTTATATTTGTGAAATGTACCTTAAGTATAGAGCCATTTCTGAGTACTTTTTGTTGGGTGGAGAGGTCAAATTTATAAAAGAATGCAGGAGGGAATACTCTTTTTTTTTTTAAAAAAATGAGAAAATATGTGTGTGTGTGTGTGTTCTAAAATATCAGAATCAATTCTACAAGAAAAAAAATGCAGATTTCTGAGCAATACTTGGCTGTAGGCAAAGACATGGAGTCAGATTGATCTGGATAACCAGCATTTTGAGATCAAACAAATCAGAATGACCAGGGTGTTCAATAAAATTAAATTACAGCATGACATTTGCTTTTCAAACTTCCACTTTCTTTGCCAGCCTAAAGTTCTCTATTTCCTCCTTTAACAGACCTCTGAAGCATTTGTTTTCCTTATCCCAAATATCTACATTGTTTTGTTTCAAACTTGCGACAAAAACAATACATTTTCATGACCAGCGTCAATGAAGCATTGATGAGATTTCAAGATGAAACATCAGAAGAAAAAAACACAGAAGGATTCAACTTCAGAACTTGTTGCTGCTTCGGGGCACAAATTTCTATCCATAAAAGTTTGCTTTGCACAGATTCATCCTACAGATAACTGTTTCTCCTTTCCCAGACTGGGAAACTTTACACACAGATGTTCATATTTTGTGTAACCTCCTGTTTGGACTGTTGCGATGTTGTCTAGATCAGACTGTCCTTGAAGACTATCCAGAACTTCCAGTTGATCCAGAATGCATCAGCTTTAAAAAAAAAAAAAACAGGGGTTACAAACAACTTATCTTTATCCAGAGATGGTATTCAGCCAGTTCTGACAGGTTCTGGAGAACCGGTAGCGGAAATTTTGAGTTGTTCAAGTACTGGCAAACACCACCTCTGACTGGCCCCGCCTCCATCTCTTCTCTGCCTCCTGAGTCCCAGCTGATTGGCTAGGTCTTCTTTTGTTGCCTTGTACAGGAGAACGGAGCTGGAAAGTAGGTTAGTGGGGAGGGGAGGGAATGGGATTTTGCACTATCCTTCCCCTGGAGTGGGGGAGGGAATGGAGATTTTGCAGTATCCTTCCCCTGCCACATCCACCAAGCCATGCCCACCAAGCCACGTCCACAGCTGGTAGTAAAAAGAAAAATGAATACCACCACTGCACTTATCATTCAGGACTGGAAAATCTGCAGGATTACTTTCTTCTACAGAAAGGGGTCTTCAAACCTGACAGCTTTAGGACTTGTGGACTTCAACTCCCAGAATTCTTCCTCCAACCATGTTAGCTCAGGAATTCTGGGAGTTGAAGTCCATAAATCTTAAACTTGCCAAGTTTGAAGACCCTTGTTCTAAAGGTTCTCTGCTTGTCCTCTGATTTCTGGAAGGAAAGGCATTCTCAAAATCCCTGTTCTTTGGAAATTCCATTTAAGACCAACCTTTTTCAGATGTGGTCTCCCTTGGTAGGAACAATAACCTCCCTGTTAACAAATAGATCCCAATTCTGTTAGCTTTTCATAAAGCCATCAAGATCTTCCTGTTTAATAAGTGTTAGGTATATGTCTTCAGGGATGACTGGGGTAAAATAGGCTGCAGTTGTTCTTCAGCAATGAGAAAGTTATACTGTTAAATTGTGGTGTTTTAGTTTTTAATTTTATTACTCTTCTGAAGGTCTGTAAGCCACTCATAGTCAGGCATGATTGAATCAGCATATAAAGCTAGTTAAATGAATCAATTGATCTTGGATTTTGGATTTTGATAGCCTGGAACAAATTGATAGACTAGCTTGCTCCTCTCTGAAAATATTTGTACGTAATGTACTTTGCTGTTAATGTCTTTTTTTTTTTTTTTTGTTCCCCGCTGCTAAAATAAGATTCAGTTCCCACTTTCTTTCTTCTTGATTTAAAGAAAGGACAAACTCTGAACAAGGCTTAAACAGAGAGTCTGTTGCTATCATAATTTATTTGATGAGCCCTCGTCAGCCCTGGAAATCACGGTCAGAAAAAGTTCATGTTGTGTAATTGCCTTGGGTGGTTTAAAAAGTGTTGGCAAGCTAATAATTGGAAAATAAGTGGCAGTGCAGCCATGTTGTTCTTTAGGAAGATGTCATTCTTTAGGAAGATTATTTTGAAAAGAGGAATTGTAATTAGATATTGTATTTGAAACATTTTAGATCCTGGTTGTTCTGATGAAAAGAAAACAATTTTATTCGCTTTTCTATTAAGCATAATAAAAGTTACAAGTTGAAAACACGGAAATTTTGAAGATTAGAAGAAAGCCATTGTAGAGAAACAAACAATCAAGGGATAAGTCTATGTGTACATAACTGTAAAAAAATTATGCTACCAGAAAAATATCAAAAGACTTTCAAATTTGTTCCATTTTTATTAAGGTGAATTTAAATCTTGGCATGTTTCTGCGGTGAACTGAACCATCTAAACAGTTGAATATGTTTAACATAGCATGCAGTCAATATCAACATATTGCATTTGTTCTAAGTGAGCACATTCTGCATAAATTCATAAAGCAATGTTGAGCAATGCTGTTTTAAGCACCCTGTTACTAGTTCACTGCAGATGTTGTAAAGCTTATTTATCATTCCTATGGGATGAAAACTATGCAATACAGTGATGTTACATAAAGGTGTGATCAGTTTGTACACCTGCTGATTACCCAGGAAAAGGTACGAGGGAAGGGCAAGGAATAGGAATGATTGCATAATAAATTATGAATTTACCATGAATCATTGCACGAGAAAGCGCCAGGATCAAATAATGATAAACAAGTTTCTTAAAGTCAGAGGATGAAAGCAAAGAAGAACGATGCCATTGAGACCGTTGAGTGACAAAAAAAAAAAATCTCAGTAGAATTCAGTCAACAGACACAATTGACACAATGCAACTGGAATGGAAGAGTTAGTTTGGTGTGGTGGTTAAGGCACCAGACTAGAAACCAGGGGATTGTGAGTTCTAGTCCAGCCTTAGGCAAAAAGCCAACTGGGAGACCTTGAACCAGTCACTCTCTTTCAGTCCTAAGAATGAGACAAGGGGAAACGACTTCTGAAAATCCTTACCAAAAAAACCTACAGAGACTTGTTTGTCAACTTCAAAATAGATCAGGCTTGTCACAGCCATTTTCTCCATTTTTCAGCTTGACACACTTTTTTTTTTTGGGGGGGGGGGGGAGCCTAGAATGTCATACAAGAAATCAACAACTTATTATCTTATGGGAACCAAGGTCATCCCAACAGGTGCTGGCCAGAGACTGGAAGAGGTTACCAAGAAGACACCAAAACACCTAATTGAACAGTGTGACTTGTGACCAGGAGGGAGGGAACTATCTAATCTTTAATTATACTGAAAGCATGAGAAATAGCCAAAGCTTGTTTTTGTATTTCAACTGTGCCGAAATGATGTACTCAATCAAGCAGTTCTTTGAGAAAACTAAAGGATCTCAGCATTGCTAGTAATAAGTCCCAAGCAGTTTGTGCATAGTCCAACTGAAGTCTGCCACATTCCTTTGGGATAAGGCTGATAAGCACGCACCTTTATCACCCTTGAAATGCTGCCAATGACTAAATTGCCAATTAGTTGTACAAGGCCAAATGGAGCACAAAGGCACCATGGAGCTTCAGAGTTTAAACCAATCAGAACGAACAAAGTTTCTTCCTGCAAAAGCTCATGTCCCTTTGCTCCTCCTTTATGTCTCATGGGAGGGGCCAATCATCTCCAAGCCTTATTCCCGAGTTGCCCTTTTTGTCTTAATTGTTCTTGCCTTCTAGCAGTTCTGTGCAAGCGCGCACTGGGAACAGGCTTCCCCTGTTCCTCTGCCTCGCTGATGTCAGGTTCTGGAGGCTCCGGAGTCTGCACATAACTCCCAGATGGCCCTGGCCCCATCCCTGCATCAGACGCAGATCCCTTGTCTGAGTCCTCCTCAGACCTCCAGGACTGGCACATGTTCCTCCCCATTGTCCGACTCTGCTGCCGTCTCTGCAGGCCTCCAGCGGACCACAACACACACATGCACATCTCTTGTAATAAAGAAAAAATCAAGAAGTAATATAACTTAACATGAATTATATTTATTGGTCAGCTGGGGCTTCAATAATCAGCTTAGATTTCACCTTATCGCTGAAAACAAGCTGACTATGTAGTCTTTTTAGCCTTCTGTAAATGATGATTTAATGCTAAACTATGAAATTATATAGCCTACAATTTATTATCTCAGATATGCTGCTTTTTCTGCATATCTGCTTAATTTGTAGGGAGGTGAGATTTAAAGAGGAATTTTTTTCCTCTCAAACTTTCCTCTGAGGCCCAGATGGTGAAAACTATTATACCTGATTTAATCACATAACTTTTGTTCTCACAAAACAATTATCTTACATGTCATCATCATGATATTGCTGCTACCGTGCCTACATTAGAAAGGAGACATTGGTATAGGTATAACAAATGTTTCTGTGTTAAATGTTGAGAGATTATACCATGATTACAGGAAAAATGGAGAATCGATGGTCAGATTTAGGGAGAGATTTATACTTTCAGTGAGGCATCTGTGGTGCTCTTATTCTGTTTCCAAAAAATGTCATTTACTAATTCAAAGATGGGATGTAAAACAATAGATGATAGATAAATATAGATAGATAATTGATAATAGATATTTAGATAGATGACAGATAGATAGATAAATAGATAGATAATAGAGCATTGATAATAGATAGATAATTGATAATAGATATTTAGATAGATGACAGATAGATAGATATAATAAATATATAATAGAGCATTGATAAATATATAGAACATTGATAATAGATATATAGATCATTCATAATAGATAGATAGATAATTGATAACATATATTTATATAGATGACAGATAGATAGCTAGATAGATATAATAGATAGATAATAGAGCATTGATAAATATATAGAGCATTGATAATAGATATATAGAGCATTGATAATAGATAGATAGATAGATAGATAGATAGATAGATAGATAGATAGATAGATAGATAGATAGATAGATAGACAGATAATAGAGCATTGCTAATAGATAGGATATTGATAATACATATATAGAGCACTGGTAATAAATAGATTGATAGATAGATAGATAATTGATAATTGATATTTAGATAGATATTTAGATAGATAGATATTAGAGAGAGAGAGAGAGAGAGAGAGAGAGAGATGGATGCTACCTGCCTTAAGAGCCCTCCCATGCCACATCCCAGTCAGATGGCAAACTGTTCCCAGTTCTTCCTTTCAGCCTCACTACTGCAAGTCTCAAATGTTTCAGGAGCTGACTGTTACCATCTCACTAAGCACGAAATGCAGTCTGGTAGAGGAGAGAAGAAGCAATCAGTCGGTTTCTCTGGTGAAAAAACAAACCTCCGAGAAACACCTTGGAATTTCCACTTTAGTTAGTGCACAGGTGTGGGAGAAACAGGTTGCCCGAGTTGGTGCACCATCTGGTGAAGTGGCTTCTGTTTTTGTTTTCACGCTTGCAATGCTCCACTGCTGGTTTGCAATGGGTGTCATATCTTTGAGGAGGATACCGAGAAATAAAGCACATGGCATAACTTCTGTCGATGCAGACTTCTGCCAACTCCTTGTCAAAGGAATTTGTTGAAGCCTTCCATTTAGACTGAAGTTTTCACTGGAGCAAACGAAACACCGTCTATAAGACAAATGAGATCCTTGAGATAAAAGGCCCAGCAAAGCATCCAGACTATCAATTGACTAACCCTAATTTAAATAATTAAATTGCATGACCCATTAAACTGATACAAAGACTGACCAAATAGATTAGTCTGTTTTCCAGGGTGGAGGATTTTTTTTTTTTTTTTTTTTGGTCTTATTCTCTGAAGGTAAATAATTAGTAGATGTTGCATTATTTATAGAAACCCTTCTGATTTTGACATTGGAAAATAGGAAGTTCATAAACACACCAAATTGAAATTTCATCTCCATAGGTACCGGTTTTCGGTAAATACAGCTGTCACAATCTCATAAGTCATGCTTCAGTTTCACTAGCTATTTCTTTGTGATGATATGACAAAGAAATAATGCATGTTTTAAATTCCACCCCATCCATTAGAACTTTTTTAAACCACAAAATATGCAGTCATATCATGGAGAAAGCCATGATAAGAACACAGATGCCATAAGACAAAGGATGAGAATGTCATTTGTATGAGTTGCATCATTACACATATGAGATACTCCACATTGCTAACTGGACATGGCCAGCAGAGGGAAGCCTTCTCACTGACTCCTTACTGCCAGCTCACTGCTGCCATCTCTTTGCAGGACATCTCGACCCTGTAAATTTGATATGGGGACAACTTGCTACAATGCACTGGATGGAGAGCTGGGTAGGTGAGTCGGCTGTTAGAGAAGGGTGGTGATGGGTGGGGCTGCACCAGATCGTTGTCACCACACTCACTTCCTGACCTCATTGAGTCCCAAAGCTGCCCTTATGAGCCATGGTGGCGCAGTGGTTAGAGTGCGGTACTGCAGGCTACTTCTGCTGACTGCTGGCTGCCTGCAATTTGGCAGGTCGAATCTCACCAGGCTCAAGGTTGACTCAGCCTTCCATCCTTCTGAGGTGGGTAAAATGAGGACCCAGATTGTTGGGGGCAAGAGGCCGACTCTTAGAGAGGGCTGTAAGGCACTGTGAAGCAGTATATCGTCTAAATGCTGTTGCTTATATTGGAGCAAGGGGCTTACCATTTTGACACTCCACCCCACTCGCTTACCATCTGCTGCAGTTCCACCAATCACTGCCCTCCTCTGATAGCTCACGTGACCATGCACCCAACTCTCCATCCAGCACCTGCAGCAAGTTGGCCTCACAGAGAAATTACAGTATTGAGATGTCCTGCAAAGAGATTGTGGAAGTGAGTTGGCAGCAAGGACTCAGCATTGGTGAGAAGGTCACCCACTGCTGGCCGTGTCGAGCTGATGGCATCATAGTCCCACATACTGCATCTATAATATTTAAATAAAAGCAAAACCGTTGGAAGTTCTACCAAACTTCCTTAAGGGAAACTTCCCCATTCAAGTTGACTGCAGATCAACAACTGAGTTTCTATCTTATATGTTATCCAGTCGAGTCCACTGTGAAGTAGCTGTCTCTTGAATAGAAAACATTTATTTCTACAGCCAACTATTTCCCTTTCTCTCCATCCGCAATTCCTCTCCTTATTTCTGTTCTAGTAAATATGCCTACACATGTCAGTACTGTAAACCACAGCAGAAAAGAAATTGACCCATCTGATGCATTTCTGTTCAGTGATTGCTCTCCAGGTCACAGGGCTAAATGGTCTGGCGGTTCACATAGAAACAAGTTATTGGAGATGTAGCTTCTATTTTCACAAGTGTTTTCGAAAAAGGCATTCTCTTTTTCACTTTGTATTCAAGGACAGAACAACACGAGAGGAAAGAGGAAGCAATATTGGCTGCCTGCAATATTTGACAGTTTTTTTAGTTCTGGGTGCATTTTTGAATTATTGAAAAGTAGGTGCTTAACTTGTGAATTATTCATCTCATTAAAAAATGCAGAGTTTTAAAAATGAATTGCTTAAACACAGCATGGGTACATGCATTTAGGAGATTATCTGCCACCATTGTTCACTTTCAATTGGTACCAGTCAGAGGCTATGGTGACCACTATCAAGACAAAGCTAAAAGCTTAAATATTTCTTAAGCCAATTTCTTTTTCAGATAGGGCCAAAATGGGAGCAAGCAAGTTAAAGATCCCATGAGAAATGTTCTTTAGTTTTGGAAACTAATACATGAATTAGGTGCTTGTTAGAGTTCGTTTAAGTGGCCTATCAGCTTGAGGAATAAATATATAACATAATCAAATGCTTGGAACCCAAATTATCTTAATAAAAGCAATGTCAAACCACACTCACAATGTTGTGAAGAAAATAGGGATACATTTATAAAGTCAAAGAAATTGAATTTTAGTTGAGGGTATATTTAATATTATCTGGTGCCAACAGCTATCCCTGAAATTTGGTGCCAACAGCTATCCCTGAGAATATCTCATATGTCAAGAGCCAGATATTCCTTGAGTTTCCAAGTTATCTACTTACATTGAAAAACAGACTTTGAAAGGCTGTAATATCCCTGACAGAAATAATCCAGATGTTTGCAAACTCTAGAGATTTGGAATTACTTGTATATCCTGGCTTTCTCTTTTGGTATATTTTTGTGTGGGGAATGTATTGTATATTATTTGGATCTAAACCTCAGACTTACTTTTGATTTTATTCAAGGATTATGGCTTATCCAACTTCAAAAGTTGTTATCTTGGGTTTCTAAAATTTAGAAAATATCTTGCCAAGTTCTGACAGTATGCAGCATAATCCTAGAGCCGATACGGCCTCCCATGAATTTTTCAACAACAAAACAGGAAGCAAACAACACTGGAAATATAAGCAAATCTTGGAGCAAATGTTTTTGAAGATAAATGATTCATATCCAAAGCTGTTTTGCTAAAAGAGGGTGAAGATATCTCTCCTTAAATCAAATCATTTCAATACGTGCTTCTCCCACTACTCCATCCAAGTTTAACAGATGGCTAATGCAAGGATATGCAACTTAAGCAATTCACCTAGTGATTAATCTTCAATCCAATATGGGCATTGATATATTTTTGAGACTTCCTGGAAAGTTTTATAACTTGCAAGTTCTGGAATTAATTCACTTTATGAAGGGCCGTTTGATTTTATAAAACTAATAGAATCGGGAGTTCCACATTAGAGGTGGCTGCTGGATTTATATACCCACCTCCGTTCTCTTGCTCTCTGCTCTCTACCCATCCATCTTTTTGGCTATCAGATTGATGTATTCTCATTGTGTTCTTTTTTTCTTGTTTACTTTATGATTCTATTACTTTATTTCTGTTCTGTTTACTTTCATTTCTGTTCCTTTCATTTCCTTCCTTGCTCTCTTGCTCTTATTTTGGAAACACTGAGGCACTTCTGGGTTGAAGGATTAGCCGGTAACATCACCATTCCCCAGAGGAAACTTGGACTGGGGTTTCTTTCATGTCCCCATTAAGTGACTCATGGAAGTGGTACCCAACTATCTACTCTTAATCGGCCCTTTTCAAACTACTGCATTAGCAGGAGCCGGAACAAATGACGGGAGCTCGCCCCGTCATTCAGCAACACTTGAACATAGGATTGCTGATTTTCAGCCCAGCATCCTAACCATGTAAGACACCATGCTCCCCAGTTTCTTCCTTATTATTATTATCATCATCTTCGTAAGTCTAAATTTTAAATAAATGCTTAAATATGAATGCCCTAGAATAAGAGAATAACAGAGTTGGAAGGATCCTTGGAGGCCTTCTAGTCCAACCATCCACTCAAGTAAAAGATCAGCCCCATACCATGTCATGTCTCTTTTTCAAAGTTAAGTGAGATAGAACTCACTTAATAACTGCCTCACTCAGCAACAGAAATTTGGGGCTCAATTGTGTTGGTAAGTCAAGGATTACCTGTGCTTCTGAAGACCCCCCCTTTATTCAAAAGCATCAGAAGAGTTATTTCTCAAATGCAATGCATATAGTTCTCAACCTACGACAACAATCGAGCCCAATGTGAGTTGCCAAGCATGTGATGACCCAAAGGGGAGTGGCGCAAAGGCAACACAGTCACATAAGTAAGAAGAATCCCTTTAATACCTCCAACTTTGCCCCCAATGTCCAGGTAACCTTTGGTTGGAGAAAAAAATTCTCCCAAGAACAGTCTTTAAGTGGAGGAAATTCAGTCCGTAAACAAAGTACATACAAACTGTAAATAAAAATCCACACTAACCACGCTTCAGCAATTAACTGGACAGGGTAGGAGAAGGAATTGCAGACTTCAAAGGCCAACAAAACACACACAGTTGGGAAGACGCCAGGAACCCAGATAAATCTCAACAATACCAGATAACTCACAATTTGCTGTCAACAGTTGGCTGTGTGCAACCCCCCTTTTTAAACACTGTGTTCCCAGCTGCAGCTAATGAAGGGAATCAGGGCCTTTTCCTTCCCTGTAAGCCGTGCAACGTACGTTGCTCCCTTCTCTGTTCTTCCCTGCGTACCCTAGGATGAAGAGGGGATGGCCTGGGTCTTCCTCCAAATTCCCTCTCCCTTGTTCTACCTCTTCTCTGCTCTGCCCAGCTGGTCTTTGCCCTTCCCCAGTTTCCTCCACAGCCAACGGAGCCACACTCCCACTCCCTGTCAGCTGCTCAGCCTCCCCCTCGGAATCAGATTCCAACAGGGACATGACAAAGCAAGACATTTGCCAAGACAGTTTTGCCCCACTCCACAACCTCTTCCTGCCGCAATTGTCAAGTGAATCACTGCAATTGTTAAATTAGTAACACCAGTGGTGGGATTCAAATAATTTAATGTTCTCTGCCCTAATGACTGGCTGGGTGGGCATGGCCATGGTGGGCGTGGCCAGAGGTTTGTGACAGGCAGCACTCAGCCTCCTGCAAAACCCTAGGTGCAAAAACAGGCTGCGGGGGGGCTGCACCGCAAACCCCCTGCACCCCGTTTTAGGCCTAGTAGGCCTCCCTGCACTTACCTGGGAGTCAAAACAGGGTGCATAGGGACTCCTGGAAGGGATGAGGCAGGGAGGGGTGGGGTGGGGCCACGCAGCAATTTAGCAACCAGTTTGGCCAAGGTGATGCAAACTGGTTGAATCCCACCACTGAGTGATACTACAGTACTTGAGCAAGCTGTTTGGTTGAGATCGGCATACGTGGGACTGATTGGGGTAGACTGCAGGGGTGTCACTGAAATAATGTTTAATTTTGTCATTTATAGCAATAGCCCTTAGACTTATATACTGCTTCACAGTGCTTTTACAGCCCACTCTAAGCAGTTTACAGAGTCAGCATATTACCCTCAACAATCTGGATCCTCCTTTTACCCACCTTGGAATAGAATAGAATAGAATAGAATAGAATAGAATAGAATAGAATAGA
>NW_020769335.1:11846463-11869188 GCF_900518735.1 Pseudonaja textilis
TTTTTCTCTTTTTCTCTCTCTCTGTCTTTCTCACGTTCTCTCTCTTTCCCCCCTTTTTCTCTCTCTCTCTCTCTTTCTCTCTCCCTTCCTCCCCAAGTAAAAATCACATTGTTTTAACATCCTGTGATGTCTGGCATGGATGAAGAATTGTGATTATTTTATTTTTCTGTATACTGGTTGGAGATATCAAGGCCTGATGGTTATTGGGACTTTTGGAGTCTGCAGGTCAAGATAGAGCTGTTTCCCGAGGTCTTTTTAGGCGAAAAATAAAGCACTAACCCAAAACTTGAAAAAAAAGAAAAGAAAATAGTGATGGAGAAGTCTTCTTGTCAAATCCATACAGAGTGCAGAACAAACCAGAAGGAAACCAGTTTCTGTCAGTAATTGCATAACTGGAAACCAGCAAACCCTAGGAAGATGTTTTCCTCAACCTTTAGGATTAATAGCTTTTGAATACATAGTATTCCTATGTTCCCCCTTTAAAACTCCTTATAATCTGTTCTTTCATTTTCTACAGAAAATACATTGCATATAAAATAAGGCTTCCCTTCCCTTCCTGTCCTTTCCTGTCCACCCCTCCTCTCCACTTCCCTTCTACCTTCCCTTCCCTTCCCTTTTGTACAGCCTGCTTTGATTTGGATAGGAGCAGGGATAGGATCCGACCGGTACAACTACCGGTTCTGAGCAGCTCTGCGTGTGGGTGCGCAGTGGTCGGAAAAGCCCCCTTTTCCTGCTTTTTCAACTGCAGCTGTGCCACACAAAGCAGCTGAGGTCGAAAAAGCAGGAAATAAAGGACAGGTAAGTGCCCGGGCAGGCAGGTTGGCCAAAACATCAGCAGACATAGAACCGGTTCTATGCCTGCTGCTTTTCAGAGCAACCGGTTCTACAGAGGTGGACAGAACCGGTAGAATCCCACCCCTGGATAGAAGACTTATCTGAATTGGGTTTAATAAGGGCTTTCCCCCCGAAAAAGATATCCTTCAGTTATTCTAGAGCAGGTAAAAGAAAGAGATCTGCAAATTGTCATTCGGCCACAAATTGTAGGATATAATTTATAATAAAGATATTTCCAAACACATATAAAAACCTTTCTTCTGCTTCAGTGAAAGTCAGAAACTAATACATACACACACAGAGACACGTGTGTGTGTGTGTGTGTGTGTGTGTGTGTGTGTGCGTGTGTGTGTGTGTGTGTAATCTGACTCCAGATTCTAAGAAGCAACATTTGGCATAGTCAAGGGTTGTCTGTATATCAGAAATAGCCATCGTCATTTGAGTGGCAAAATGTATTCTTGGACAATTTTCACTCTCAATTGGAGTTTGCTTGATGTGTCTTTAATAATAAGAGGATTGTGCGCTGTGAATGTGTTATGACAGTCACATTACCTGCAAGGTAAATATCTGATCCAGAGTCAAACTGTCATAAACTTTATTCTTTATTCCTGCAATTCAGTCCTGGCTTCCTTTCACCAGCCATACAAAAGAACACCCTTTGGCCACTGCAAAACATCCCATAATCTAAAGAGCAGCAGTTCTAGCAGATTTAAAGGATTACCATAAGGAATTGAGGCCATCTGTGGAGCTTAGATGGAGGGTTAATAGGAATTCTTGATCCAGCACCAGATATTACAGATTAACAGATTAACAGAGTTGGAAGAGACCTTGTAGGTCATCTAGTCCAGCCCCCTGCTCAAGCAGGAGATCCTTATACCATTTCTGACAGATGGCAGTCCAGTCTCTTCTTGAAAGCTTCCGGTGATGAAAGTCCCACAACTTCCGAAGGCAACTTCTGTTCCATGGGTTGATTGTTCTCACTGTCAGAAAGTTTCTCCTTATTTCCAGGTCGAATCTTTCTCCTTGTTCAGTTTCCATCCATTATTCCTTGTCTGGCCTTCGGGTGCTTTGGAAAATAGCTTGACTCCTTCATCTCTGTGGCAGCCCCTCAAATATTGGAAGAATGTTATCCTGCCTCCCCTGGTCCTTCTCTTCATTAGACTAGTCAAACCCAGTTCCTGCAACCGTTCAATGTATGTTTTAGCCTCCAGTCCCCTAATCATCTTGGTCGCTCTACTCTGCACTCTCTTCAAAGTCTCAAACTCTTTTATACCCAAAATTATGTTATTATATAGAATCTTGCATATATATATATATATATTGCCACTTTATCTAAAATCAGCTTTGCATCCCTCTTTACAGTTTGTCATGTACATAGAAAAAAAAAAGGACATTGGCATTTTGTTCTACCTTCATACACACAGCAGTCCAAAATCAGCAGGCTATCGCATTTCAGCTGCTATTGCCATATGCCCACCAAGGATGGAAAATGTGGTCTAATGCCAGTTTGCTCCAAGAGAGAGAGAGAGAGAGAGAGAAAGAGAGAGAGAGAGGGAGAGAGAGAATGCCATCTTGCCTCAAACGTCAGGGAGAACAGCATGTGCTAGCTTTTCTATTTGACATTTCTTTTGATCTAAGGAGACATAATTGATTTATTACCCAAACTGTATTTTAATATTCACATGATGGCACAGCCCTGCCACAATTCTCCCCATAGCTGCTCTTAGTAAATGTTCCATTTGCTCAGCTGAATGAGAATTTATGTGGCTGAAACCAGCCAAAAGAGATAATTTTGATCCCAAACGCACAAACACACGCACATATATGTATACACATACACAAAGCCAAATTGAAAGATGAGTTATTTCAATCTGGGCATAAGATTCATATTCCTAATTGTAATTAACTGTCTACATTTTAAATAACAGGGTTATGCCCTTGTTCAACAACAGCTGGAGAGACACTACTAGGATAGGCAGATATTCACTATTTCTGAAAACATGGTTCTCTTCAATATAGAAATATGTAGATAATTGTGTTGAGAAAATAATAGCTAAGTGTTTATGTTATTAAGTTATTCTGCTTTGGTCTTCCTTCCTTCCTTCATCCCTCCCTTCTTCCCATTCCTTCCTTCCTTGATTCTTAATGAAAATGATTCTCTTCATTATAGAAATATGAAGATAATTGTGTTGAGAAATTAATAGCTAAGTGTTATTAAGATATCATGCTTTGGTCTTCCTTCCTCCCTCCCTCCCTCCTTCCCATCTCTTTCTCTCCTTCCTTCCTTCCTTCCTTCCTTCCTTCCTTCCTTCCTTCCTTCCTTCCTTCCTTCCTTCCTTCCTTCCTAATGAAAGATGATTCTCTTCATTATAGAAATATGTAGGTAATTATGTTGAGAAATTAATAGCTAAGTGTTTATGTTATTAAGTTATTCTGCTTTGGTCTTCCTCCCTTCCTTCCAATTATGATATATAGGAGACAGAAACAAAGTAAGCGAAGTAATAATGACTAATGAAGAATCAGGAGCTTCAAAGGAGTTCTTGGACAGTCTCAAACATGCCTTTGTAACTGCACAGATCATTTGTCCTTATTTCAGCAAATTGTGGAAGAAGAAGAAAAAAATAAGTCTGTCAGGAATTAATTATTAATACTCCGTCTCCTAGTGGGGACTTTGACAACAATCATTCAACTAAATAGCTGTGTCATAGTTATGTGTTGGTTTATGTGATTGTATGCTTCCAACTTTCATTAAGGGATTCAGTTAGATCTTCGCGACTCCCTTAGAGTTAAGTTTTATATTTTACTATGATCGACCTTAGCCAGTAGCCTTACTGCAATACATGATGCATGGAGTTAGTGTTAGTGTTCAGAAGACAACTGCAGCTGTGACAAAATGGAAAATTGCTGAATCAATGATTTCTAAATATGTGACATGCAGTTAGAAGGCCGTGAAAATATCTACAGAACTCTCACATCCTGGGCATAAACTGTTTCAACTCCTTCCCACAAAATGACACTATAGAGCTCTGCACATCAGAACAACTAGACACAAGGGCAGTTTTCCCCCAAATGCCATCACTCTGTTAAACAAATAATCCCCTCAACACTGTCCAACTATTTACAAAGTCTGAATTACTATTACTATTAATCTTCTCATTACTCCTTATCACCATCTTCTTTCACTTGTGACTATATGACTGCAACTTTGTTGCTTGTATCCTTATGATTTATATTGACTATTTCCTAGTATGATTTGATTGCTTATTGTACCCTATGACTATTATTAAGTGTTGTACCTTATGATTTTTGACTCTTGACAAATTTATCTTTTCTTTTATGTACACTGAAAGCATTTGCACCAGGACAAATTCCTTGTGTGTCCAATCACACTTGGTCAATAAAGAATTAATTCTATCTATCTATCTATCTATCTATCATCTATCTATCTATCTATCTATCTATCTATCTATCTATCTATCTATCATCTATCTATCATCTATCTATCTATCTATCTATCTATCTATCTATCTATCTATCTATCTATCTATCTATCTATCATCTATCTATCTATCTATCTATCTAGATTTGTTCCATCTCCTGGATCTAATGACTCAGCCATGCAAATATCCATATACTGCTTATAAGTGTGATGTGCTTAGAGCTCAAAGCATTATTAGAGACCACACACACCCATTTCACAGTCTGTTTCTGTCACTCCCCTCTGGGAGGAGGTTTCAAAGTATTTCTAGCAAGGCTTTTACCAGAACTTTAATGTCTTGGTTCCCTAGGTCATCTGTCTGGTAAACTCACAAGATTCATTTCTCTCGCCATGGACATATATACATCCAAACTAGACTGTGTTGTTTCTCTGTGTCGTATAATATATGTGGGTGTATGAATAATTTACTCATGTTTATGTAGTGTATATTGGAGGTGGTAACATTTTGAGAAAAGTATGTAATGGAATTTCAGTTTGTATGCCGATTTGTGTACATTTCAAGTGACAATAAAGTTATTCTAAGTTTAAGTCATATCTTTGGTCATCTATATCTGAGTACTACTTCCTGAATTTCAACATCTGACTTCTCTCAGAAAATCAGGTCTTCCAAAGGGACATTTTCCCCAATTTCTAACTTCTACTGGGAAATGTATTATTCTTGTAAGACCTTCTGTTCAGGGCCAGTATTAGCATTTTAGTAGTCTTCTAAACAGATTGGCTCTACATTGGAAAACATTGTGTAAATTGAAAATCCATCACATAGTCCCAGAAACTATTCATATTTTCCTTCATATGTGACAGATTGAATTAATACCAAAGCTCTTGAATCTTGTAGTTTTTATTTAAGTCAGGCTCCTGGCTTGATAAGCTGACTTATTATAGCTACTATAAAAGTTGTGCTTGTTTTTAACCTGCTCTTGTTTTCATTGTTTTGATTGTTGTCCTATGTTTTGTTTTGCATGTATTATTGTGAGTTGCCTTGAGCACCATTTAATGGAAATGTTGGGACATAAATTTAGCAAACAAGTAAAATATCCAGGCATTTCACTACCTAAATCGTGTTATCCATAGACAGGAAGACTAAAATTTGTTTGCTATAAAATGAAAGGTGATACACAAAGGAAAAATAAACTCTGCATACATATGTTCAGTTGTTCTGAAAGGGTTTGGGTTGTGTTTTTTTTTTTAGTTTTTAATTTTGTTTTGATTTTGAGATTGTTCAGGGACATATACTGTATACACATACACAGACACACAAATTTGAGAACAGGATTAGCAGTATCGCAGCCCCAACTCCAACTATTCTATGTCCTTGGAAAGAAATAAATAGCAGCCTTTTTCCTACCAGCTTTGGTGTTTTAATCCAACTCATTTAATCCAGTTAATTTTTAGTGCTCCCTGGTTTATCTCTTAATTGTTAACTTGGCTTTATAAAATCAAATGTGACTTTTTTAAGGGGAGAAAAAAATGCTTGCCCAGTGCAAAGAAAAGTTCCAAAGGGGATGTGTTTGTTTACAACTTGTAAAATAGAATTGAACAGCCTCCAGGTTTAATCTGCTTCTTCTATTTTCTACTTTTCAGTGATGTAACTGAACTTTCAGGAAATAAAATGAAATGTTCCTCACATTTGTTTAAAACTATAATATATGGTTTTATCATTGAAAATTGATAAATACATAGTCTCTCTCCTCTTCTCTTCTCTTCTCTTCTCTTCTCTTCTCTTCTCTTCTCTTCTCTTCTCTTCTCTTCTCTTCTCTTCTCTTCTCTTCAAATCAGCAACAACCCTGGAACAATATGAATTCAACTGATCTATGCCAAGACAAATGAAGACAATTAGTGTTAGAGGTGTACCAAGCAATTCAAGAACATGGTCTCTTTTTCACTGCCATCTTTATTTCTTTATTTATTTTTCTGAAATGGAAAATGATTAAAAAAAGAAAGAAAGATTACTGAAGAGAAAATGTATTTCCATGGCTAGAAACTCATCAGGGAGAGATCCGATCTAGAAATAAGGAGAACTTTCCTGACAATTAATCAGTGGAACAGCTTGCTTTCAGAAGTTGTGGGTGCTCCAACGCTGAAGGTGTCTGGAGATTCTTAGTCATCCAAATCATAGCTGTCTTGAAGATGCTTTTTGAAAAGGAAAATGTGCTGTTTTTTTTCTTGAGGAAGAAGAAGAAAAAAACATTTTTTTTTTTGCTTCTCATCATCAGAACTGATGAAAGCTTCTTGGATAAGAAGCAAAATGTTTTCTTCTCCCTCAAGAAAAAAAAAAAGCAGACCAGTTGCCTTTTCAAAAAGTACCTTTGATCCAACACAGGAGGTTTTAAGAAGCGATTAGATAACCTGAGTTGGTATTGGGTCTCCTGCTTGAACAGAGGGTTGGACTAGATGACCTTCAAGGTCCCTTCCAACTCTGTTATTCTGTCATTCTTGGTTTTCCTCTTCTTCTTGGCCTATTCACTTTTGCCGTGCATTCATTCTGCAGTCCGGTCCTTATTCTTTCTCAGCATAGACATTCATTGCACATTTATTCACTATATGTATATCATTGTCTGTTGCTATTCACACTTCTTAGGCTCCCCATTGTAACTGCATTCAATTAGAATACAAAGATCACACAATTAAAAAGCGGTGCATGCAGAAAATCATATGATTATTTCTGACCTGCTGTTGTGGTTAGCTGGCAGCAAGTGCGGACAGATGAGGAGAGCGAGAACTCAGATGGACATGGACCATTAGGGAGTATAGACTGCTGCCTTCAGAGATTGTGGGGGCTGGCAGCAGGTTCCTGAGGAACCTGTGCCAAGTGCACATGCGCACAGGATTGCTCTTAGAAAAGAGCAGTTACAACAGCATGGGCGACTCAGGAGTAAGGCTGCAAGGTAATGGCCCCTCCTTCAAGAAGATAAAAGCCAGCTGTGAAACGAATGTACTTTGCAGAAGGCAAAGACGTTTTGAAACTCCAGCCTCGTGAACATTCCAGTATCCTGAGTTTGTATTAGAAGATTTTTGTGTTGCAAATTATTTCTTGTCTGTTATTTTTTGGCAAGTCTTGCACAGTTTAGCAAGGCTTGTGCTTATCACCGATAATTATTTTGTAAAAAACATTACAAGGTTTCTGTTCCTTTGATTTGTTGGAAAAGGGCGTGGGTCAGAACACCTGCCAGTTTTCTACATTCAAGGATTCATTTCTTATCACAAGCGGTCAATCACAGGCGTTCCATCCCACTAGCCAATGAATTAAAACTCTTTGTCAAGATGTCTATGCAGATTCTCAGTCATCCAAGTCATGGTTTCCCAAAGGACCTGAGGGTAGGACAAGAAACAATGGGTGGAAACTAATCAAGGAGAAGCAACTTATAACTAAGGAGAAATTTCCTGACAGTGAGAACAGTTCATCAGTGGAACAATTTTCCTCCAGAACTTGTGGTTGCACCAACACTAGAAGCTTTTAAGAAGAGGTTGAATAATCATTTATCTGAAGTGGGATAGGGCTTCCTGCCTAAGAAAGGGGTTGGACTAGAAGACCTCCAAGGTTCCTTCCAACTCTGTTATTCTATTCTATTCTATTCTATTCTATTCTATTCTATTCTATTCTATTCTATTCTATTCTATTCTATTCTACTCTACTCTACTCTACTCTACCCTATTTCTTATTCCATTCCTTATTCCATTCCATTTTATTCTCTTCTCTTCTCTTCTCTTCTCTTCTCTTCTCTTCTCTTCTCTTCTCTACTCACTGGACTTTCTTTGCTTTTCCTGCCTCTCGAATGCCTCTTCAAAAAGCATCTTTGGGTCTTTCTCAACATGGTATAACCAGAGTCTCCAATTAATAGATTGCACTTGTTGGGGAAATTTTGTTAAATCTCTGAAGCCTATTGGCTACCAGCTCAGAAAATACTGTCTCAAGCACATTTTTTCTCAGAGAGAATCAGACCTAAAATGCAAGCCATTTTTTTTTAAATAGCACATTGTAGAAAAAAAAATAAATTCCACTAGTTACATGGATCACACGTATATGAATTATTAAAATAAGTTAGCCTGAACTGGGAGCAGAGCTAAGAAATACACCAGCTGCAGGCAAATGATGAGAACTGCAGCTCTGCCCTGCAGTTGTGGACTAATTTAAGTGGCTGATACCTTCTTGAAAGAAGAATTGTGAAAAACCCATGGGGAAAGCGAACATTTTAGGGATTAAGTTTTCCCAATTTATTCTCTGCAATGCTGAAGCTGGTACTTTCATGGAACAATGAGGGGCAAGCTTTTAATAACAAGGGGGGTGAAGCTGTCCCTGCTGAATCAATTAGCTGGAGTTATAGAGAAGCATTCTCAGTTGTGTGAAACAGATTCAAATATTTGTTTTCTTGGAAAAAAAATAATACTCAGAACTGCGCTGAGATAGTTTGTAGAAATTAATTGAACTCCTCAGAATATTTCTACCAGCTTTTAAATTATCCCTAGCAGATTATTTTGTGAAATGGAGCATCTTTAAGTGACACATTTGTGAGTTGCTGTGCAAAGTTGAGCCAGTAGGTCAATGTGATTAACCTCTAATGGTCCAATTCCAAAATCTTTTGTGGCATCTAATGAATAAAAATGTTTGAGATAAGAGACATGAAACTTTAGACAATACTAGAGACTCTTTCACACTGAGGAACTCTGGAGTTTGTTTATTTATTTATTTGTCAAGCAAGTATTAGATAACAGATGTAAGTATAAACATGGTTATGAATACATGAAATGGATATGAATAAAAAGAAACATTAGGACAAGGATGGTAGGCACATTGGTGTGTTTATGCTCACCTCCTACAGACCTCTTAGGAAAGGGGTGAGGTCAATAGTAGACAGTCTAAGGTTAAAGTTTTGGGGGTTTGGGGAAGAAACCACAGAGTCAGGTAGAGTATTCCAGACATTGACCTCTCTGTTGCTGAAGTCATATTTCCTGCAATCAAGTTTGGTATGGTTTACCTTGAGTTTGTATCTATTGTGTGCTCTTGTATTGTTGTGGCTGTAGCTGAAGTATTCATTGACAGGTAGGATATTGCAATAGATAGTTTTATATACTATATTTAGATCAGACCGAAGGTAGCATAGTTTTAGGTTGTCTAGGTCTAAAATTTCAAATAGCATAAGGTAGCAATTTCTGGTAGCATAAGGTATTCTGTTGCACGTAGAGGAGTGAAGAACTCTTCTTGTGAAATATGTCTGGACCGTATTAATATCCAATATGTAGTGCGGGTTCCAGACTGATGAGCTGTATTCAAGTATTGGTCTAGCAAATGTGTTGTATGCTTTAGTTAGTAGTGCAATATTACTGGAGAAAAAGGTATGCAGAATTAGGTTAACAACTCTTAATGCCTTTTTGGCTATGTAGTTACAGTGGGCTCTAGCCGTTAGAGTTCTTAGGACCTGCCTCAAGGATCTTCATGAGAAGTTTAGCTGATGGAAGAGAAGACCCCAATAGTACATTCTGACTCTTTTACTCAGTTAAAGAGTTTATGCTACCTATGTTAAAGCTTCTTTAAATCCCACATCTTTCTGTACAATCTACAACTGCAGGGACTATTTCATTGCAAAAATATATGACCAGTTCAGCCAGAAACATGATTTAAGTCTCAAAGAAGTCATCAGTTTCTATGAATGGTTTACCATCTACATAATTCCTTAGCTGAAAATTCAGTGTGCTGATTTGTCATGTTCAAAGCAATTTGTGCAGTCACCTAGCTCTAGATGACCCTACTCAGCCAAAGAGATGACCCTGAAGATGGGCTAATCTATATTAGCTCATTTCAAGAATAGAATGGAATAGAAACAGAAACAGAAAGGAGTGGAGTGGAGTAGAGTAGAGTAGAGTAGAGTGGAATAGAATTGAATTCTTTATTGACAAAGTGTGATGGGACACACAAGGAATTTGTCCCCGGTGCATAAATTCTCCATGTACATACAAGTCATAAATCATGACCATAATTATCATAAAATGCATTCATCATAAATCATAAGATACAACACTTGGTGGTAGTCATAGGATACTAGCAACATGAATAATAAGCAATCAACATAAATCATACTAGGGTGTTAAATAAAACAATTAATATAAATAGTAAGATACAAGCACCAAAGTTATAGTCATCAGAAGATAAGGAATTAGGAAAGATGAGAAGAAGAATAGTTTGTAGTGATAATAATAGTATGAATGTCGTGATAATAATAGTAATATTATTAAAAGTAGCAATAGTAATACATACAAGTATGCAGTAGTTCTAGTCCTCTTGTGGATTTTTCCCCCTGAAATGGTCAACTTCAAAGGACAGATAATCACTGCTGTTACATCTAGCCTTTTAGCCAGCTGCTAATTTTAGTAGCCTTGATGTAATTAATTATCCCACTGCTTTACTTGGACAAGATTGAATCTACTGTATTTCTGTTATAGGCTCTGCAGGGAAGAAATGCTGGAATTAACCTGTCTTTGCAGGTTCTCTGTGTAATGAAAAAGAAATCAAGTCCTCTGGAGACTTGACTGCTCTTCTTTACTATTTATATTTCAATCCAGCAGCAATTAGTAACCCCTATATCAATGATAGTGCTAGATATATCTGCTCAGGTTCAACAAATAGAAAATAAAAACCCATTTCCATATGACATATTATGACTTATTGCAAGAAGTTAGAATAAGTAATCAATGTGTTGGTTGAAGGACTTATGCAACAGGGAATATTGGGTGGGAGTGTGGGAGGCCTCAGGAATCCAGAAAGACCCATGGAGTTGCCTCTTAGTAGTTTTATTTATTATTCCATATATATATATATAAAAATACCCAACTAAAGCAACTGTGTAATCACAACAGATTTACCCTGGGAATCTCTTTTAAAGGTCTTCCTTCTGACAAAACTTTTCATGATTTGCTACTTCTTTGTCCTCTCTAATGTAGCCTCTACCTCATTCTGGAAATCCAGACTATATTCCAATAAATAATTTGGTTCTACATTTGGTTCTGCAACCCAACAAGACAGACACAGACTTCAGAGAGTAATTAGGACTGCAGAAAAAAAAACAATTACCACCAACCTGCACCAAGACAAATTCCTTGTGTGTCCAATCACACTTGACCAATGAAAAATTCTATTCTATTCTATTCTATTCTATTCTATTCTATTCTATTCTATTCTATTCTATTCTATTCTATTCTGTTCTGTTCTGTTCTGTTCTGTTCTGTTCTATTTGGTGGGTGGATGTGTCACTGTTGTTTTGTTTCTATATATGATAAAGTACTCCTACTACAAACCTGGAATGCAAAATTATGAACCACACCTAGATGACAGCAAAGAGATATACAATAGAATACTCGAGGCCATACTGCCAACAGCTCGATTCTCACCATCTCAAGGTTGACTCAGCCTTCCATCCTTCTGTGGTGGGTAAAACGAGAACCCAAATTGTTGGGGGCAATATGCTGACTCTGTAAACTGCTTAAAAAGAACTATAAAGCACTATGAAGTGGCATATAAATCTAAGTGCTATTGCTATTGGGGTAGTAGTCATCTGGACACCTGGAGTCCATTGATTATAATCAGTTTGACAACATACTGTATCTTGTCTCTATATTTTTGTTATATGTATTGTTAGTGCTCATTTTTGTTCTTTTCTATTGATTGCAGCAGCTAAATTTTGTGCTGCTGCAATGACAATTAGACAAAACCTGATTAAAGAACTAAAGACTTATTTTTAATTAATTAAGCAACATCTTGCTTAATTATTTTTTTAAATAATTTCTAGAGGACATATATTTTAGTATATTCATTCATTCACTCATTCACTCATTCACTCATTCACTCATTCATTCATTTGATATCTACATCCTCCCATCTCAGCAAACGACTCTGGGCAACTCAGTATAACTATTATATTAATTGGTGTTACTGGTTTCATAGTCTCTTGAGACTGAAGGATACCAATTCAATTCAGGTGTGTTCAGAGTATTCCATATTTATTTTAGAGTCACCAGTATATAATTGTAGCCATTTCTCCCTGTTGGTCATGACTGTAACATTCTTCTATTTCCCTTTTTATTGTTTTATGTTGTTGGTCATTGGCCAAATAAATAAATTCTAACATCTTTATCTGTTGACTGTAAGAAAATGTGCTTCTATCCTATCTACATCCTTGTAGCTCCACCCTTTTCAGTATTCACATGACTATCTCCACCGGGCAATTGCAGTAGGAAACCTACTCACCTAGGCTGCCTGTGAAGATACAAAATTGTACTGGGAGGCTTCTTAAGTATTATAGGCTCCTGCCTGCAAGCATCCAGTTCTCTGAAGTGTGAAGGGATATGTCACCGCTGTGCTTTTCTTCCTGTTCCTGCATACTGCATGAGAAAACTACATGAATAAATCTTATCTTGGCACCCTGCCTCTAAAAAAAAAAAACCCTTGTATGTAACAGAAAGCTTTGTGTACTCAGATATAAGGTTCAAAAGCTTGAAAGAAAGGGGCAAAATCTTATGCCAGGCTTCAACAACTTCTTCTCTTGTCTTTTCTTCAATTCTGGAGGCCTTCTACATCTAGGAGGTCAGATGATAGGATAAGGCAAACTTGAAAACTTCTGATTTTTACCCAAAAGCAGCCTGCAGAAGTAGATATGTTCCCTTTTCATCCTTCAGGCTGTGCCTCAGGGGTCATTCTTTGGCACATCTGCCTAATTCTGAGCCTTTGGCTCATGGCACACAAGACAATTCTTGCTGAGCACTTGTGCATTGGATGAATATGTGGACTTTTCTGCTGTTATTATTCTGTCCTGAAATTACTGGTCAGTTGAGCATAACAGCATCAGAACTTGAGTGTCGCATCTGCAGAGAGCTTGGCATCCATAAAGCTCTGTTTATTATGGTTATATCTGGCACCCTGATATGAGAAAATTTCTCCTTTTCGGAATGGAGATTTGTAATTGTCATGAAAAATAAACTAAACAATGCAAATTCTTGGGTGCCAAGCAACATATAGGCTTATGAAGCAAGGATTCAAAATTAAACCAAGGTTTATTGTAGTTCTTGGTTCAATTCGGCCTCCAAGACCAACATATGTGAATGCTCATGTATTAGGGACATGAAACAGAGTTTTATATTTCTGCACCTTTTACTATCCAGGAACCAGTGAATATTAGGTAGAGTTTATCATTTTTATTTATCACTTTGGTGTTTGTATGTATACTGAGAGGTTATGCATTGGAGACAAATTCTGGAGGAGCCCAATCACGCTTTGACAATAAAAAAATGAATAGAGTAGGGTAGGGTAGGGTAGGGTAGGGTAGGGTAGGGTAGGGTAGGGTAGAGTAGAGTAGAGTAGAGTAGAGTAGAGTAGCAGAACAGAACAGAACAGAATAGAATAAACAGATTTGAAGGGACTTTGGAGGTCTTCCACTCCAAATCACTGCTCAGACAGGAAACCGTACACCATTTCAGATAAAATTATTGTCCAATCTCTTCAATAACTTCCAGTGTTGGAAAATTCATAACTTCTGGAGGCAAGTTGTTCCACTGATTAATTTAAATGCTTTGTGATCAGTGTGTAAACTTCCCTGAACTCTGAGTTTAATCTCCTGTTTTCACTCCATCTAAATACTGTAGATATCACATAGTTGGACTGGGGTAGAAATCAATGATGTCTTGCTTTTCCTAGAATTCTTTTTCTAAAGTAAGATATATATTGGCTTCCTCTTGGTCTTCTTTCATGAAAATTCTGGGACATTTGAGTGTTTATCTATTTGATATGGAACTGGTTTATTTATTATTGTTGATGACAATCAACCAGACAGGACTTTTGAAGATTTTTATATTTTATATCCTTTTTTTTACCATTACCTGTGTGGATTATTTAAAAACTTTTTTTTTTAATGAGTCAAACTTTTAGGATGTTACTTTTCATCATGGTGAAGTTCTAAATAAAATCATTTTGAGAGAATTTCCTACATACTAAAAGAGATGTAAATTATTTTCAGTAATAAGTTAGCATAAACCAATCAAATGACTAACTATTTCTGTTTCGTGTTACATGCAACATTTTTAGATAGTACTTTTTTGTATCTTCCTTAATTTATTACATAGCACTTTTTCAGCATACCATCTGCCTGTAAAGTAACTCCATTTCATTTCTATCTCCTCCTTGATTTTAAAATAACATGAATCATATTGATCAGGTGTGATCCAAAAGAGTGCTGGCAATAAATATATCCAAATATCTTCCAATTTTAATCTTGTTTTAAACATATGGATCCTCTTTTTCGACATCCTAAAAATACTGCGTGAAAATACATGTTTTTTTTCCCCCCTCCTGAACTAATTTTATTTGTGGTATAAAAGGAATCAAGAAATATGACATGCAAAAAAAAAAAAAAAAGTTTGGAGCAGAAGGGATGAAATGGCAGAAGATAGTAATCTGGCAGTCAGTTGACAGGCCTGCTTGTTGTGACATAAAACAACATGTTTTGAACTGCACATTTGCCGCATTTCAGCTGTGCATCCCAAAGAGAAAGCTATTTCAAACTCATTGAAACTTTCTTCTGAACAGATGTATAGATGTTTGTACGGAAAGCCACTTATACTGTTCTAATGCCTGTAAATCAGGATAACAGAATATCAGAGTTGGAAGGGTTCTTAGAGATCTGCTAGTCCAACCCGCTTCTCACGCAGGAGACCCTACACCCAGAGGTGGGCTTCAAAAAATTTAGCAATAGATTCTCTGCCTAGTTGCTGGGTGGGCGTGGCCATGGCGGGTGAGGCCTAGTTGGCTCTTGATCCATGGGGCGGGGGAGGCATTTTTGCCCTCTCCGGGCTCCAGAAGTTTTCCTCGAACCTCCAGGAGAGCAACAATGGTCTACTCGAGCTCCAGAGGCTCTCTGGAAGCTAGAAACAGGCCCATTTCCATCCTTCCTGAACTTCCGGAAGCCTTTTCATCTTCCCTGAGCTTCTGCACGTGCCCTGCATTTACCTGCATCCAAAATGGACCACCTGAGGACTCCTGGGATGGGCGGGATGAGGTGGGCGGGGCCAGCCAGGAGTGGCATTTGGGGGTTCTCCGAACTGCACAGAATCAGGGGCTCTCTGTCATGCCCCTGGCGGAGACTCTGACTCTGAGGGAGAGGAGGAACAAGCAACAGGGAGTGGAAGTGTGGCTCCAGAGGTTGTGAAGGAGGCTGGGGAAGGGCAGAGGGTGGCTGGGCAGTCAGAGGAGGACCCAGGCCCACCCCCCTCTATCCTAGGGCAGACAGGGAGGAGAGGATAAGGGAGAGACATGGACTCCTCGGGAGGAGAGGACCTTGATCCTCTTCATGGGCTGCAGCTGTGACAACTGGATAAGAGGCCGGACATGCATACTGGCGAGTGCTGGAAACAAAGCGTGTAAATATCTCTAGTTTATGGTTCCTCTCTGAGTTTGGTGTCCTTCCCAGTGTGTGTTCTGTTATCTGTGGACATCCTCCAGCCCTTATCTTGCCTGGCTTGTATTGTTTTTTACTCTTTATAATTTAAACGGCATGTCCTCCTTCTTGTAACTGCTTGTGTGGGAGTTTTTTTGTTCTCCAGTCAAGGATATTTGGAGCTTGGAAGCCAAGTGAAGGAATAAAAGGGGCTTCACCTGTTTTTTGTGATGGTGTTTATTTTGTATCCCACACAGGGTAATCACACTCTCCCAAACCCCTGTGAACCCCCAGCACCCCTCCCTGCACCATCCCATAATTTCCATCCATTGCTTTTTGTTTTGCCTTCAAATGTTTTGGAGAATAGCTTGACTCCCTTTTCTAACTCTTTCTCTCCATCAATATATGTAAATAAGGAAACATTCCCACTCTGGCTATGACCATTGTATTGCTTCACAACCGAGAAGATTTGAATATAAGTTTACTGTACCTTCAGCATCCAAGTTCAGTGGCTGATTTTGGTCAGGCTGTCTCAGCCTTAGCAACTTCCTGACCTTCTGAAGGGGAAAAAAAATAGATTATATTTCTGACAAAGAAGGAATCTCATTGGCTGTCTGCACCAGAACTAGACAAAATTTACTGCTGTCTTGATATTCTATCAGCGTTGATATAATCATGCAGGCTTTTGTTTTGATTTGATTTGATTTGTGGAAATAAGTTAAGTTGCCATGGTCCTTTTCCAGAATATGTTATTTTCTAGCCTATATATACTGTAGACCAGGGGTCCCCAACCACCAGGCCCTGGACCGGTCCCGGTCCCTGGAACATTTCCTACTGGGCCACCGGTTTGCTGGGCACCGCCATCTTGTTTGACGAGAAAGTGCTTCCGGGTGAGATTTTCTGGTTGGAAAGCGGCGTTTGGGTCCTGAAGGAATTCTCGCGCCTTAGTTTCATTGAAGTGGGGGGGCTTCGAACGAAACTAAGGCATCAGGATTCTTTCAGCACCCAAGGCAAGGCGAGCCGAGCGACCATCCCGAAGCCGTCCTAAAGCAAAGCCCATCGACAAAGGTACAAAGGAGGAGTTGAAGGTGGCGGGGAGAAGCCGGGGACGGCTGGCTGGCCGGTCGCTCAACTCGCCTTGTCTTGTCATGCGTGCTGATGCCGATACCAGGCCGCGGATCATTTTGTGATGCCGGTACCGGGCCTTGGCACAAAAAAGGTTGCGGGCCACTGCTGTGGACAATATTTTTGGTAATACCTGGTGCTAACTAATCATATAAATGGAGCAGTCTTCATATCTTTCAAGACCAATAGATATTCTAGGTTGATCATAAAGCATCACAGAAGTTTAAAAATTCTTACTTTCTATTGCCCACTAAAATGCTTTTTTCTTTGTTTCAGTATGGTGTTCCTCCTGCTCCTCTTCTTTCTCCTCCCCCTCTCCCCCTCCTCCCTCTCTCCTTCTTCTTCCTCTTCCCCCCACCTCCTCCTCCTCCTTGATCATGAGTAAATCCAACTTTACATGAATTTTAAATCCAGCCTCACCTGATGCTTTTCTGAGGTCTAATGTCCCTAGATAGCCTACTGAATTATCACAGATCTGAAGTATGGAGATTTAGCAACTCTCTAATTAAAGCCACAGCATTTGTGCAACAGATGAAGACTATTTGAGAATAAATTAATAATAAAACCAAGAAATGAGTTGGAGTGCTTAGTGGGAAGCTGTCAAGTCGGTCATGGGGGGTAAAATAATTTCCTCTGGTTGTTGTAGGCTCACAAGAAAGTATGACTTGAGCACCATTGTGAATTAGGGAAAAAATGGAGTTAATGAGATGGAAAGGACTACATAAAAAGCAGGTACCTTAGGGCCCTCCAAGTTTTGATTAAACAGAGGGCTTTGTGCTGAAAACACAGAGAATGTGTTACCGCCTAATGAACAAATGTAGTTCAAAAAGGCAAAGGCCTTTTTGCAAATTCTTTGCATAAAATTGAAATGTGAAGGGAAGAAGGGAACTTGGGACTATAGGTAGTCCTTGACGTACAACAGTTCATTTACTGACTGTGCAAAAGTTACAATGCCCCTGAAAAAAGGGGACTTGCAATCATTTTTCACACTTGCAACGTTTCATCTCCATGGTCATGCAATCAAAATTTGGAGGCTTGGCAACCATCTTATATTTATGACTGTTGCAGTGTCCAAGGGTCACATGATCCGCTCTTGACAAGCCAACATCACCGGGGAAGCCAAATTCACTTAACAACTGTGTTACTGATTTAATAACTGCAGTGATTCAGATAACAGATAGTCAGAGTTGGAAGGGACCTCTAATCCAACCCCCTGCCCAAGCAGGAGACCCTACACCATTTCTGACAAATAGAAGACCAGTTTCCTCTTGAAAGCCTCCAGGGATGAAGCTCCCACAACTTCCAAAGGCAACTTCTGTTCCATTGGTTGATTGTTCTCATTGTCAGAAAGTTTCTCCTTATTTCCAGGTCGAATCTTTCTCCTTGTTCAGTTTCCATCCATCGTTCCTTGTCTGGCCTGCTCCATCACTGGAAGTTATTAAGAGACTGGATAACCATTTGTCTGAAGTGCTTTAGGGTTTCCTTCCTAAGCAGAGGGTTGGACTAGAAGACCTCCAAGGTCCCTTCCAACTCTGTTCTATATATTCTTTCTTTTTGTGTGTGTATTATAGTGCTATTGCAGTTAACCTGGTATAAAAATAGGGCAAAGAAAGAGAGAGAAATGAGAAATTATATAGGATGTGTGAAAAAAATAATTTTCCTTCTAGGCAAAAACTTAAACAATGTTTTTTTTTTCCCCCTCTGGTAGTTTGCTCATTTTTGTCCTTTCAACATTATGTATCCTTGAAGAGGACATAATAGGAAGTCGGTTTTAACCGCTGTTTCATATCTGCTACTCATTCTCCTCCAGTTTTGGCAAGGAATCTTCTATATCTTGACAAACTCATTCTATGCAAGTCCTTGGATCAAGAGAGGTCACCTATTGGTAGAAAAGTGTTTAATTACTTCAGAACTGCACCTGTTAAACCCAATCAATTTTGCTCCAATATGACTTCACCATTAGGATCAATCCATGACAGATAATTTACACCTTTGGAGAAAATAAGCACCAGAGTTAGAATGCAATATTTACATTTCTGATTTTATTTCCTACATTACAGATTCATTAGCCTGGGGTGGAATGGATAGAGGAGCAGAGAAGTATATAAGAAGAAAGCTAATAGACTCAGTTGTAACAAAATTCCTAGAATTTACTCAGAGTTACCAATTTCAACTGGATTCTGGCTTAGAAATAATGCTATTTTTTGTTATAAATATGGGGAACAGGAGAGCATGATGCGAAAGTGAAAAATATATAAGCATTCCACGATTAATGTTTAAATTTTGAATGAATGAGAAAGCATTTACGTACAAAACATGTGAACATGTATAGGGAAGATTGTTTAAGAATAAGACTTTAAAAAGATACTGGCTTGCATCAGCAGTTGCTATATAGGATTACAAATTCAATAAGCATAAATATAGTTTCATTATGATGCTGGAAATATGACCATGTTAGCAGTCTTGAAAGATTTAAGCAAGTACAAGCAAGAGTTAATTTATGTATGTATTTATTTATTTACAACTCACGATTAGCAAAGTAGCTACTGAAATAAAAGCAGGCCAAAACAAAAGAAAAACCAACAAAACTGATGTGTAAACCTGCCCATTAAAAATTACACATTTTAAGAGTAAGCAGAAGAGAATGAAATAAAGCAAAAGAAACCAAATTGAATAAATAAAAATAAAATTTACCCAAATAAAGAATAAAAGTGCTTCGTTATGAAAGTGTTCCAGGATTAAGACTTCTTTTGGCAAAAGATGGTGACAAGAAATTGGTATGAATTAAAATAAAATATAAAATAATAATAACACAAATAAAATATAAATAATAATAAAATAAATAAAATATAAAATAATAATAAAATATAAAATAATAATAAAATATAAAATAATAATAAAATAAAAATACAACACAATAAATTTACAATAAATAAAATAAAAAATATTAAAATAAAATAAAACAAAGTAATACAATAAATAAAATAAAATAATAATACATAAAATCAACAAAATAAAAATAATAAAATAAAATAAACCACCTCACTGAAAGTGTTATCTGTATTGGGACATCATTGAGATATACCAGAACACAGGACTTTTGCATAGAAACATTTTTCTAAATGTCACCATTTGCAAATATTGAAAACAGAACCGTCACTGTTATCACGAAGAGCTCTGTTTACAATCAAGAATGTTCTGGAGTACCGCAATTTGGGTCAAAAGAAAGTACAAGGAGTGGACTTAGGCTGGATCTTGCAACCACAGAGAAGGTTTTAGCGAATCGAGTTGTTGGATGAAAACGCAGCCTGAGAAGGGAGCAAATCCGGATTCCTGTAGATCAAAGTTCAGATTCCCATTGTTCTAAGTGTCAGAGTCAATTGCAAACTATTTTCACTTTTCCTGGCACTGGTGCGTGGCCTCCATAGATGAAAATATACCCTTTGCAGGCAGCGTTGTGTGGCTCTGAAAAACTGGCACCACGTCCCTGCTTTCTGCTTGAAGAAACAGTCTGTGCTTTAGGGTTCTTGGCTCACCCTTCTTCCCATTTCCTGGAATTCTGGCATGAATAATTAAAAAAGTCTGAATATAGAATCTTTCGCCTGCCAGCATTCAGCGTTTTGAAGGTGTTGGGAGTTGGCCAACACAGCAAGTGCAAAAGCCCGGGGAATACTTTTTATTTATTTATTTTGGAAAAACAGCAAAGGAAGTGTGTTTAGGTACCGTTCTGAAAAGATGGTGAATAAGCACCGATTGATTGACAGATTTCTGTGCTCAGCGGTTGGCCGGAAAGGGCAAATGCTGAATGGCTGATGATTCTCTATAAGCCACAGATCCACAAGCATATCAATATAGTACCCCAGTGTCCAAACACATCTGAAAGCAATCAAAACAGCTCATATTCCACTGGATTGCAAAGAAAGAATAAAAGCTGGCCCCAGACAGCCTCAAAATTAGATGCTTTGCTTTGGTTATCTTGAAAAGACTCAGAAATAAGTCTCCATTGATCCTTGGGCATAAATTTGGAGCTGGAAAAAAAAAATCCAGGGTTTTTGTTTCAGTGCTTAGAAGCCAGAAAGTCCATGTCTTTGTCAACAACTTGAAACTTTAAATGCAGGTGGCAATTCTTCTGCATTTTTATGACTGTTTATGTTAAAATGTCCACCCTGCCCACTTGAGGCAGTTGATAATAACTGTGACAACAAAAGGAAGGTACAGAAGGATCTTGACCAGTGGTGGGATTAAAAAAAAAATTACTACTGGTTCTTCGGGCGTGGCTTGGTGAGCATGCCAGGGAAAGGATACTACAAAATCTCCATTCCCTCCTCACTCCTGGGGAAAGGTTACCACCAGTTCTCCAAACTACTCAAAATTTCCACTATTGGTTCTCCAGAACCTGCTGAATACCACCTCTGATCTTGACAGACTTGAACATTGGGTTGCTTTCTAACAAAATGAAATTCAAGGGTGAAAAATGTAATATTCTACACAGTGATGGGATTCAAAATTTTTTACTACCGGTTCTGTGGGCATGATTTGGTGGGCATGATGTAGTTTGGTGGGTGTGACAGGGGAAGGATACTGCAAAATCCAATTCCCTCCTAACCCCACTAACCTGCTTTCCAGCTCCATTCTCCTGTGCAGGGCAACCAAAGAAGACCCAGCCAATCAGCTGGGACTCGGGAGGCAAAGAATAGGTGGGGGCAGGGCCAGTCAGAGGTGGCATTTGCCAGTTCTCCGAACTACTCAAAATTTCCACTACCGGTTCTCCAGAACTGGTCAGAACCTGCTGAATACTGGTTCTACATTTAGGCATAAAAAAACAACAGGCACAAGATCCCTCTCACAGTTACTACTATTGAGCAAGGTTACACATATATATGTGGTACCTTGCTCAATAGTAATAACTGTGAGAAGGATCTTGGAGTCCTAGTGGAGAATCACTTAAATATGAGCCAGCCGTGTGCTGCAGCTGCGAAAAATGCCCACCCATTTCCAGGCTGTATAAACAGAGGGATAGAATCAAGATCACATGAACTGTTAATACCACTTTATCATGCCTTGGTAAGGTCATACTTCGAATACTGCATCCAATTTTGGTTGCCACAATGTAAAAAAACAATGTTGAGACTTTAGAAAGAGTGCAGAGAAGAGCAACAAAGATGATTAGGGGACTGAAGACTAAAACACATAAAGAACAGTTGCTGGAATTGGGAATGTCTAGTGTAGTGAAGAGAAGGACTAGGGGTGGCATGATAGCAGTGTTCCAATATCTCAGGGGCTGCCACAAAGAAGAGGCAGTCAAGCTTCTCCAAAACATCTGAGGGCAGGACAAGAAGCAATAGGTGGAAACTAATCAAGGAGAAAACCAATCTAGAACTAAGGAGAAATTTCCTGACAGTTAGAACAATTGATCAGTGGAACACTGGGAAAATCCCCCCAAAAAGTTTGCAGGAAAATCCCCCAGCCCGTTTTCCTACCAATTGATCATTCTTTATTTAAAATCTCTCTCCCCAATGGAGCTGAAAAGCAGGTTAGGAATGTGGCTTCCTTCAAGGGTGTGTGTGTGTGTGTGTGTGTGTGTGTGTGAGGGACCTGTGTGTGTGGATGTGTGCAAGAGAGAGGGGGGGAGGGAGAGAGAGAGAGAGGGAAGGAGGAAGGGAGAGAGAGGGAGAGAGAGAGAAGGGGGGAGGGAGAGAGGGAGAAAGAGAAGGAGGGAGAGAGAGGGAGAGGAAGAGAGGGAGGGAGAGAGAGGGGGGAGAGTGGGAGAGAGGAGGGAGAGAGAGAGAGAGAGGGAGAGGGAGAGAGAGAGAAAGGGAGAGAGGGGGGAAGGAGAGAGGGAGAGAGAGAAGG
>NW_020769335.1:11888936-11914421 GCF_900518735.1 Pseudonaja textilis
TCTATCTATCTATCTATCTATCTATCTATCTATCTATCTATCTATCTGTCTATGAAGGGTAAAATGGAAGTAGCTGCTTATTATACATCAGTGAGTCTGACCTCTTTCACCTGCAAACGAAAACGTCAAGTCGAGAAGATTTGCAAAAGGCGGCAGATGTTTCTGCTTTGCAACTGACAAAATTGGCAGCAACGCTATGCCACACAACTTAAAATTTAAGCAGTTGGCACTTAGGGATAATTGCTTGGATCCTAGGATACTCCTGGCATCATCGCTCTCTAGAATAAACAATCCTTCTTTTTTCCCCACTCTGCCAACGGGCATGGATAGAATTCATCAAATTCGGGTTCATTCATTAAGACGAGCTATAAGTGTTGCTCACAGCAGAAGTTCTAAGATCTGGACTGCAAGAATCCAGGTGGCAAGGAGACAACATTATCACTTTCGCTTACTTTCTTTCCTTCTCATGATCTTTTTGGCATTTGTAGCCTGATTCATAGTCAAGGGCTAATTAATAATCCTGGATACACTCCCCCCCTTCCCCCCAGCAAACAGATGGAGCCCAAGATTGTTGATTCTTAGCCAGGGAAGGTTTCAGCTATTGAAACAGGTTATTTATGATATTCATATGCAAGTGTGTTTAGTGGCAGTGTTTCCTTCTCTTAACAAGCCTTTTCCGACTTATTGTGCCTCTTAGGTTGACTATCTCTGCAGACAATTTTTACAAGAGTTGGGGGTCTTTAGTCTGTTTATCAGGAAAAGCTGGCATCCCTTCATACAGTTCAGCACCATCTGATTAATTCAGTCACTTTTGCTAACAGCAACTACTCTATGAAGCATCCATTAAAATACTCCTCTATTGTGCTATGTCGGAAGCCCGAGGTTATCACTGGAAATTTTAAGTGCAGTCTGCAGACTGTTGGAAACAAGCATTTGGACCGAATTATTGATATAGGAGAAAATATTGCAATATCTTGTTACACTCAAATACCAGTATATAGATCACTGAGGTACAGAATGAAACAATTTTGCTGTCGTGTATATTCTAAACAGAAGTTAAATGTAGTCACAGATCATTATTAAATTTCAGTCCCTTTGACTATGTCCCTTAAATTGTGAGGCAGAGACTGTTATATTTATCTGCAGTATATAATTCATAATATATTTTTGAAAAGATTTGCTTTCTCTGATAATCCTATATTTATAGGTTTGGTCCTGAGAATATACAGAAGGCTGCAATCCTATTTTTCTTCTATGGTCCATGTTTAACATGGTGTAATAAACTTACAAACTTTGGATGTGTACTGTTCCTTGTATCAGTTATTTCATAGAAAAAGCAAGATTTCATTTCAGTGAAGGATAGTGTTAATCTTTACTATAACTGGTAAAGATTTACAGATTTACTATAGCAGATTTACTATAACTGGTAACATGCAAAATTTTCAGATGAAAGCAAATGTTTATTTGTTCTTAATCATATGCATATATCCATGATCAAACTCTTTTTTTTTTCTTATTATTACCAGATGATGAATCTTATCCATTATGAGTGACCTCTATTGCATTCATTAACCACACTGGCTATGTTGCTGGCCTTCACTCTAACAAGAACAATCCCTTTATTATACATTTCATGTAATTATCAAGAATAAACTTTATGAACTACTTGCAGAAAAATAGAGGTATAAATATCATGATCTTAAAAAGCTGCATGAAGAGATAAAGAGATTTCTTGTTTTGTTCTTTAAAAAAAATATACCCTTCTTCTAATTTGTAACTGAATTTATCAAATACAAAGTTTTGGTAAAAAACAAAAACAAGGAAAAAAAAACAGCTTGAAAGAACAATTTGCTTTTGCACAGAGCCTTGAAGATAGACGCTCTGAATAGAACATTAATACATGAACCATAAAATGAGAAAGAATCATAACTGCCAAGAAAAACAGGAAGGAACAATTGGTTCAAGAAGCTGGCTTTAGATGTGTGAACAACTTAATGTCTCGCAAATCACACATAACACAAACTGGTCAATTCATCCTTGTTTCTTTGATGTGGTATTTGTTGTTCATATGAATTCTTTTAAAACAGCGAGCCTACCCAATTATTTCTTGAAGATATTGTCTGGAGTTTTAATAGAATAGGAGTCAATAGAACAAAGGTGAATTTTCACTCTCAGTGAGTGTTAACTGGCAAGGTGCCCCTCTCCAAACTCAGAAATGATCAAAACCTATCATGGCTCCATAACAAGTTCTAGGAAGAACCAATATTTCTCCAAGCGTGAAGCTCAAACTTTTCGAAGGGCTTCTGGGTCAGCATAAAAAATGTAGAGGGTCAGATGGGACTACTTTGAGGAGAACATAGTTATTCTATTTGTCTGCTGTGAAGGAAAGAGAAAGTTGATTTATTTGCTCACTTTCTATCAGTGATAAGCCCTTTCACCTTGGGAAGTGAGGGAGATATTTCTCCTTGGGAAAGAAACCATCCTGGATTGTCCACCTTCAACATTATAATACACTTTTAGAATGGCAACCTTCAAGAAATTACAAAAGGATGTTCTAATAAAAATATAAAACCCTACTAAGACCACACTGAGAATACGACAACCCATTTTGGTCACCATACTACAAAAAAAGATGTTGAGACTTTGGCAAGAGTTCAGAGAAGAGCAACTCAGATGATTAAAGGCCTGGAGACCAAGACATATGAAGGATGGCTGCAAGATTTGGGTTTGGCTCATCCAAAGAAAAGAAGAATTAGGAGTAACATGGTAGCAGCATTCCAGTACTTGAGGGGCTGCCACAAAGAAGAGGGAGTCAACTTATTCTCCAAAGCACCTGAGGACAAGACAAGAAACAATGGGTGGAAACTAAGCAAGGAGAGAAAAGCACGCTGGAATTAAAGAGAAACTTCCTAAAAATGAGGACAATTAACGGGTGGAACTGCTTGCTTCCAGAAATCATGGGCTCTCCATCAATGGATGTTTTTAAGAAGAGTCTAGACAGTCACTTATCTGAAATAGTATAGTTCACCTGCTTGAGCAGGGGGCTGGACTAGAAGACCTCCAAGGTGTCTTCCACTCATTCAAATATTGCTACCTTTATTTCTGATCCCTTTTCAAATGTTCAACCCCATAGATATTGTCTCCTTACCACCATCCTCAGCAGCAGTAGATCAGTTTGTGTCCCATACAGAACAATCTCTTGATTTTCCCCCCCCGATTAACATCAGCTTTGAACCCAGCACCAAATGTGCGAAATTAAGAATCTTTATCCCAATGCATGTTACTAACTGCATAGAGTGAACTGCATTTAAAAATGTAACACTGGCGAGGAAATATCTTACTGGAACTTTTTACTGCTTCTTTTTAATTTAAGCATCCTGATATGATGCCAGCCAAAAACCCCTAAAAGCAGTTGATTTAGGAACATATTAAAAAGTGCCAGTCCTGACGGAGATGGTTTGGAATGGATGGCAACCATTAGAATCCCAGCATTGCGTGAAGTGATTTCTATTCTGCTCCTGATTCTACAGACAGGGTTTCATGAGGGAACTTTTGTTAAGCAACCTGATCAAAAGTGTTTGTCAAAATCCTTGGCAGTTTAATAGGAAGTACTGCAAAGAGGATTTTTGGACTCTGCAGATTAACAGTTCTACAGAGGAATCATTGAGTCTGTCATCTGCACCTCTATAACTGTCTGTTTTGGTTCTGCAACCCAACAGGACAGACACAGACTTCAGAGGATAATTAGGACTGCAGAAAAAAACAATTACTACCAACCTGCCTTCCATCAAGGACCTGTATACTGCACGAGACAAAAAGAGGACTGTGAAAATATCTACAGACCCCTCATATCCTGGACATAAATTGTTTCAACTCCTTCCCTCAAAATGACGCTATAGAGCACTGCACACCAGAACAACTAGACACAAGGACAGTTTTTTCCCGAAAGCCATCACTCTGCTAAACAAATAATTCCCTCAACACTGTCCAACTATTTATAAAGTCTGCACTACTATTACTGTTAATCTTCTCATCACTCCTTATCACCCATCCCCTCCCACTTGTGACTGTATGACTGTAACTTTGTCGCTTGTATCCTTACGATCCTGTTTCGTAGTATGATTTGATTGATTATTGTACCCTATGACTATTATTAAGTGTTGTACCTTATGATTCTTGACCTTGACAAATGTATCTTTTCTTTTATGTATACTGAGAGTATTTGCACCAAGACAAATTCCTTGTGTGTCCAACCACAGTTGGCCAACAAAAAAGTCTATTCTGTTATGTTCTATTCTGTTCTATTTTACTCTATTTACTCTATTTACTCTGATATGGTAATGAATGGAACAGATTTGAGAAAAAAAAAGTGTTTAGACATAGGTGGTCCTTTTGCAATTTGGAACTAGGCAACTGGTTTATAAAATGATGGTGAAAAGTTGGATAGCAGCAGTTTCATACTTGGACATGAAAATAATCAAACTGTGGTACTACAGAATGAAATGGAACATAATAGAATTCTTTATTGGCCAAGTGTGATTGGACACACAACGAATTTGTGTCTCGTGCATAAGGTCTCAGTGTACATACAAACAACAACAGTGACAGATGATAAATAATAAAGCATAGTTATAGTCATTAATCATAAGATACAAACAATAAGTGATAATCATAAGATACCAATAGGAGAAGATAGTAGAAAAGATGAGAAGATGAAAAGAACGAGAAGATGAGAAAGATAATAGTAATACAGCCTACTACATGGGTAAATATCTTTAGGCCTGCTATATTTCAGATAAATCTATATTTATTTTAACCTTGATCAAATAAACCATCTTTATATTCCTTCCTTTCATTTTTCAAAATCTTGATCTTTAGTACCTTTAAATAATGCCCTAGAACTTTATTTCTTTTCATTCTTTTCTGGTCCCCTCTCAAAAAAAAAAATCTTCAAATCATGAGCAGGCCTCTTTTGTACTCTAAATCCAATATAAGAAAATTATCTCTCTCTTTTTGTTATTTCTATACCAACTTTAATTATTAACAACTGGTAATATGTCCTTTGTAGCAAATCCTGATCATTCCTGTTGCCAGTCATTTTTAAATCCACTTTGAGAACTGTCTGTCTTTTCAAGAAAACATGTTCCTCTTCCATTCCATATACATTACAATAAATATACATCACATACATTATATTATACTCAATCTATCAATAGAGGCACTCTTAAAATTAACTTCTTTTCATTATTCAAAAAAATATGATCATTATTCAATATGATCAGTGTTAGTTAAGGCATTTTGCTCCATTCTGTATTTGTAAGTCAACTTTAAGTGTTCTTCTCATTTAACACTACTCTTTAATTCTTTTTTATTCTCTCTAATGTCCAACCTTCAAACTCCTAATTTACATTAAAAAAAACAAATAAAATAAAATTAAATAATCACTTTAGTTATTGAACATCAGCATCTTTCCATCAAACTGTGTGTTGCAAACATTTCAGCCAAACCAAATTTCTTTCTTGGGCGATAAATATAAATTAGAAAGAAAATTAATAGCTAATACAAAGATCCTATCTGGTCCCCAAAGTTTGATGATTTTTGCTATCTTCAGAGCATTTTATGCTGACAGCTTATTGCAGGGTAACCAGGGATAATTCCTTTGATAACAGTGGTCTGATCTTTAGCAGGCAGATCTATCTAGGTATAAAAGCTAGTTCCAAAACCTGACTGACAGTTGATTATGATCCAGAAAAAAAAAAATCCCTGTAGGATATTGAGGCATAGCTTTGAATCATAAATATTGAGCTAAATTGAGTTTTTACAGATTACAGATAATCAGAGTTGGAAGGGACCTTGTAGGTCATCTAGTCCAACCCCCCCGCCCAAGCGGGAGACCCTACACCATTTCTGACAAATGGCAGTCCAATCTCTTCTTGAAAGTCTCAACTGATGGTGCTTCCACAACTTCCAAGGGCAAGCTGTTCCATTGGTTGATTGTTCTCACTGTCAGAAAGTTTCTCCTTATTTCTAAGTTAAATCTCCACTTGTTCAGTTTCCATCCATTATTCCTTGTCTGGCCTATAGGAGCTTTAGAAAATAGCTTGACCCCCTCCTCCCTGTGGCAGCCCCACAAATATTGGAAGACCACAATCATGTCTCCCCTGGTCCTTCTCTTTACTAGATTAATCAAGCCCAGTTCCTGCAACCGTTCACTGTATGTTTTAGCCTCCAGTCCCCTAATCATCCTGGTTGCTCTTCTCTGTACTATTTCTAGAGTCTCAACATCTTTTTTTATAATGTGGTGACCAAAACTGGATGCAGTACTCTAGGATTGGTCTTACTAAGGCTTTATAGAGTGGTATTAGTACTTCCCTTGATCCTGACTGTATCCCTCTGTTAATACAACTTAGAATTGCATTAGCTTTTTTGGTGGCTGCTGCACCCTGCTGGCTCCTATTTAGCTGGTTGTGCACTAAGACTCCAAGATCCCTCTCACAGTTACTGCTATTGAGCTTGGTTTCACCCAGCCTATATGTGTACTTTTGGTTTTTCTTGCCTAAGTGTAGGACTTTATTTTTCTCTACGTTGAATTTCATTTTATTAGATATGGCCCAGTGTTCTAGTCTGTCAAGATCCATCTGGATTTTGAGCCCATCTTCTTGGGTGTTAGCTATTCCTGCCAGCTTAGTATCATTTGCAAATTTGGTAGTTAAAGGTAGATAGCAGATTTCTTTATTTGTTTAAGCCATTTATGTATTCTTTAACACATGCAGTGATCCACCCACCCACTGTTTAAAAAATAGAATAGGAGAAAATGGATAGAACAGGACAGAATAGATTAGAATAGCATGTAGAAAATGAACAGAACGGAGCGGATTGGATTGGAATGGAATAGAATAGAAAATGAACAAAACAGAGTAGAGTAGAGTAGAGTAGAGTAGAGTAGAATAGAATAGAATAGAATAGAATAGAATAGAATAGAATAGAATAGAATAGAATAGAATAGAACAGAAAACATGATCATGAAAAAACCTTCCCTGCAATACAATAGCCATGTGTTCAACTTCCTTCATTGTTCCTTATCTCATATAATAAAGTGGACATTTATCAGATCCAGAAATGATGTTTGTCAGACTTGTATCTGTTAACATTCATAAACAGATAGATAATGGTACATTCTAGCTCTAGTAAGAGAGGAAATTTATTAGATCATTTAAAGACAAATACTGATAATAATTACTACTTAGTAATTAGCATTATAGATTTTTCAAAGTCTATATTATGTAAACTGGATAGCATGGTGGATTAGAGGTTAAAACCCTGGGCTTGTCATCTGGAAAGCCAGCACCCCAGGTTTGAGACCCGAATGCCACCCAGTGGGGTTAGCTCCTGTTATTTGCTTCAGCTCTTGTCAGCCTAGAAGTTCAAAAGCATGCAGATGCAAGTAGATGAATAGGTACCATTTTGGTGAGAAGGTAACAGTGCTCTGTGATGCCATGCTGGTCACATGACCACGAAGCTGTCGTTGGACAGAGTTGGCTCAATGGTCTTGAAACAGACAGGAGCTAAATGGTAAAGGTTCCCCCCGCACATACATGCTAGTTGTTCCTGGCTCTAGGGGGCAGCGCTCATTTCCAATACAAAGCTGAAGAGCCAGCGCTGTCTGAAGACGTCTCCGTAGTCATGTGGCCGGCATGACTAGATGCCCGAAGACTGACAGCACGCTGTTACCTTCCCACCAAAGGGGTCCCTATTTTCCTACTTGCATTTTTTACATGCTTTCGAACTGCCAGGTTGGCAGAAGCTGGGACAAGTAATGGGAGCTCACTCCGTGACGTGGCACTAGGGATTTGACCTTTCTGATCGACAAGCTCAGCATCTTAGCCACTGAGCCACAGATGGAGTAAAATCTGTAGGGATTCCTTTACCTTTTATTTTTAATGCACATAGATAGACATAAAGTATCCACACATGTATATCTCCCTTTTGATTTAGTAATTTGACCGCCCTTTTAGTAATTTCCTGTTTAATGGGAAACAAAATTTTGGCTGGCTATTAAAATTAAATCTTGCATCAACAAAAAAATGTTGCTGGTATGTCGAAGTCACTGTAGTGCAATGTTTTTAGGCAGCCAAAATCATTATAGAGTTGTTTCTAAAGAAGATATACTTTTAGAAATAATAACTTCCAGTTTACATTACTTTAATGCCATCAGTTATGCGCTACCATCTGTGGACATAATTAAATTTACCCTTACATTTGGTCTTAGCAAAATGCCATTTACAGGTGACACTTGTTTATTAAAAATATTTGCAGCCAGGAGAAAATGAAAAGCTGTTTTACGAACAACCTGGAAATAGGTTTTTTGTAAGGCCCGAGGGCTTGATGCCTGTGTAAACTATCAATTGCACACGTGTATCTTAATTGTCTTTGCTTTATTCATTTCAGTCTACAAATGAATAGTTCTTGTTTCACTCATGCATAGGATGAATTAACATATGTCTTACATCTAAGTATACAAATATTCATAGTTTTGAGGTATTTAAATTATGGTTCCTCCTAGCATCACTGGGTTTTGCTTTAAGCATCATGAAATTGAGATCAAGAAATATATCTTCAGGACTGAAAGACTCAAGGGATTCGGTTAAACCATGCTAGCTGGGGAATACTTGGAGTTGAAGTTCCTCCATCTTCAAGCTGCCATAGTTGAGAAATGCTGGTTTAGTGGGACAATGACATTCTTTCTTATGCAACATATTTAAAAAAATACAGAAAATACATGAATTAGAATAGAATAGAATAGAATAGAATAGAATAGAATAGAATAGAATAGAATAGAATAGAATTCTTTGGCCAGGTGTGATTCAACACAGAAAGGATTTGTCTCTGGTGCAGAAGCATTCAATGTCCATAAAAATAAGTAAACTTTAAATAAAGTTGATGTTTATTAGATCTGGTGCCAGACTCATCATAGAACATGGATTTTAAGGTAGGCTTTTTTAAAAAAGAAAAATAAGTCATTAGATGTATGTCTCACCTTTACAATCATTTTAAATATTCAAATCAGCATACAAATGAAATGTTGTTAAATTTAGCTCTCAAAAAAATTACCAGTATACCCACATACACACACTTGCATGACACAGAGAAACATCACAAATAAAAAACAATCAGAAACTCCGGATGAAAAAGCAGCACGGTCCTTAATATCATATCTTAATAATGAATGTGAAATATATTTTCCCCCTCTCTCTCCCTCATTCTCCTTCCCTCCCTCCCCCCTCTCTCTATCTATCTCTATCCATCTAAATCTATCTCTAGGTATCTCATCTATCCATCTATCTCATCTATCCATCTCTATCCAGTTCTCTCTCTCTCTCTCTCTCTCTCTCCATATCCATATCCATATTAATATCCATATGGATCCAATGTTGGTAAAATGAGGACCCAGATTGTTGGAGGCAATATGCTGAGTCCACAAACTGCTTAGACAGGGCTGTAAAGCACTGTGAAGTAGTATATAAGTCTAAGCGCTATTGTTCTTTATCATCCATCTTGCAGTTCAGGAAACTCTAAACAGCTTACATCAGGATAAATGACAGAGAACAACAATTATAAATATAAAAGTGAAATAAATTTACAAAAATTGAAACAAGCTAAAAGAACAGGCAAATAGATGGTGAAGAAATGGTGGTAGTGACAGATTTTATTTCTTGGGCTCCAAGATCACCGCGGATGGGGACTGCAGCCAAGAAATTAAAAGATGCTTGCTCCTGGGGAGGAAAGTTATGGCAAATCTAGACAGCATACTAAAAAGCAGAAACATCACCCTGCCAAGAAAAGTGTGTATAATCAAGGCTATGGTTTTCCCAGTTGTGATTTATGGCTGTGAAAGTTGGACCATAAGAAAAGCTGAGTGCCAAAGAATTGAGGCCTTTGAACTACGGTGCTGGAGAAGACTCCTGCGAGTCCCTTGGACTGCAAGGAGATCCAACCGGTCAGTCCTAGAGGAGACCAACCCTGACTGCTCTTTAGAAAGCCAAAACCTGAAGATGAAGCTCCAATACTTTGGCCACCTAATGAGAAGGAAGGACACCCTGGAGAAGAGCCTAATGCTGGGAAAGATTCAGGGCAAAAGAAGAAGAAGGGGATGGCGGAGAATGAGGTGGCTGGATAGAGTCACTGAAGCAGTCAGCGTGAGCTTAAATGGACTCTGAGGAATGGTAGAGGGCAGGAAGACCTGGAGGAGCTAATAGAGGAACATTGTCCATGGGGTTGTGATGGGTTGGACATGACTTTGAGACTAACAAGAACAAAAACAGGGGTTTGGAGAAGAAGGTTGGGGTGCCTCCTGTATTAGTGTATCAACTACTTCTAGTCAAACTTCTTCAGGACCCCATGCCAGCTGGCATAGCTAGATTTTTCTTTGGAAGGCTAAAAGAATATGACCCATATCTTTTCCTTATCAACGGAGGGCCCTGGAATTTATTAAAAAAATGTATGCTGCAGCAAATCATATTCTTTGACTACATTCCTCCAAATGTATTTGAATTACACATCTTGCTATTCCAAATTCCCAAACATTTGGATGATACTAAGATGAAGAATTTTATGTTGAACCGTCTGATCCTGCTCGCTTCGTCTTAAATATTGTCAAAGTTGTCCAACATTACATTACAATTCCATTCATATGCTCCTCTTTGGTAGCTGAGCAAGAGTTTATCCTTTCATCTTTTCTCAACATCACCAAGTCTAAAGATTTTGCAGGTTGAACTTAATTAATGCTTCTGTTGATGATGCATGATCTATAATCAAATTCAGTTCGTGCCCTTGTCATTACACTACCTTCAAGGTCTAAAAGGAGAAGCCACATGAAAAAATGATTCATCAGGCTAAGATTCAGCAGATAGACAGAAAAGGTCATTCGAGAGATTTTTATAAGCATAAACACATTTTAGCTTTTCTGCTGGCCCCACCGACTAATTCAGTCTTGTAAAAGGACCACCAGAATGCATTCTATGTATTTGTGGAATAGAATTCCTTTTGACTTTATTTGTAGGATGTAAGAAATTCCGTGCAGTGCTCTCTTTCTTTATGTTTGTTATTTCAGTTTATAGATGTGGAAAATAGTGATTTTGGTTTCCTTGCTACAGAGATCTTCTGATCTTTGCAGATATTCAGAACCATAAACCTAGAGGGCTTATGGAGACATGTCTGCCACTTACCACTGTCCTCATTCTTTGACATTCTCACATTGCACAAGAAAATCTCAAAAACATTTTTTTTCAACGAGTTCTGTGTACAGCTAGGAGGTTGTTTTTTAATTTATTCCGAATATATAAAAATAAAATACTATTTTAAAAAAATTATGAGATAGTCTGGGAAAAGCCCATCTTTTTCAGTATATGTCTTCTTAATACCAAACCATGAGAAAATATCAGGATGTGATGCAAACATATAACTTGATGGGATACGGACGTTCATAGATCAATGTATCAAGCTCCAGATAAGCTACACTTTTGTGTCATCTCTTGGTAGAGCAGATTGTAGGAAATCTGGTCCAAATGATTCATACATGGATAATTTCATCCAGTTTTTGTCACCATGATACAACAGATGTGGAGATTCTAGAGAAGGTGCAGAAATGAGCAACAAAGATGATTAAGGGGCCGGAGGCTGAAAAATATCATGAACGGTTGCAGGAACTGGACATGTCTAATCTAACAAAGAGAAGAACTCAGGTGACATGATAGCAGTCTTCCAATTTTTGAGCAGAGAAGAAGGGGTCAACCCTTCTCCAAAGCAAAGGTCTCCAACCTTGGCTACTTTAAGACTTGTGGACTTCAACTTCCAGAGTTCCTCAGCCAGCACTGGCTGAGGAACTCTGGGAGTTGAAGTCCACAAGTCTTAAAGTGGCCAAGGTTGGAGACCACTGCTCCAAAGCACCTGAAGGTAGGACAAGAAGTAACTGGTGGAAACTTATCAAGGAGAGATCCAACCCTGAACTAAGAAGACATTTCCTGACAGTGGTTACAAATAATTATTGGAACAGCTTGTCTTCAGAAATTGTGGCTGCTTCACCACTGGAGGTTTTTAAGAAGTGATTGGACAACCATTTACTAGCAGGAGGTTAAAATAGACCCTCCCAAGTCCCTTCCAACACTATTGTTCTGTATTCATACTTACTCTTTTCATCCATGTATTTCAGCCACTAGTTGAAATATACACGAGAAAAACAACAAGAAAGTAAACCAGCACCTGCCATTTCCAAAGCATTGGGATAAAGTTTTGAGGTTTTCAAAACCCAATGATGCATAATGGGAGAGCATATGGCCTGTTGAGTAATCCCATATTTTTTAAATCACTTCATAATTATATTTAAAGTTCCCAAGTAGTTCAAAAGCAATTACCTTATGAGAGAGTTTCTGATCCTGTAATAAGACTTTCAAATTAAAAGGAAAATAACTAGATAATTGTTTTCAGCTTATATGACCATTAAACAATGGTTTCAATAACAATAGTCTTGTCTGAAAGAAGAAGAGAGACCTGGCTAATAATTTCACTGGCAACTATAAGCTTCCAATTAGCACATGTCACCGAAAAGCAAATGTCACTTTGCCCTTATTTAAAGTTTAAAACAATGGTGTGATTGTGAAGTTGTTGGCAGAAAACGTAACAGGCTCTTCACGGATTATATTGTAGGATCTCACCCAAAATGTGTTATCTTTATACCTAGATGTCTAAAGTCTGAATGAGATAAAATATTTTCATTTATTGAATATATTTCCAATTTGGTCAGTTGTCATTAAAGAGCATTTATTATTTAGGGCTTTGATTTGCATTTCATCTTTTATTTAACTGAGGGGGATATCTAAAATGGAATATTAGGCAAATTGTGCATGATTTCATGGGAAGATCCTTGAGTTTGCTCAGTTAAATAGCAAAGTCTAACTTGCTTTCACTCATTCTGAAAATAATAATAATAATAATAAGGTCAAGCCTGTTTAATGCATGGATGAGACACCATTAAGAAATAGCTTTAGGCTAGGCTGGAGAGTAGAAGAGCACAGTGAAGGAATCTAGTGACAAAACATGTCCATAGCATTGCCCAGAAAACTATTAATGTGGTTTAATGGTGAAAGTCTGCTGAGATGAGAAAATAAACAATAAACTAAGGAAGTCCAATTGCCTTTTGAAAAAGCATATTTGGAACAACTATGACCTAGATCAGTGGTCACCAGAAAATTTTGGTGGGCTACAGAGAAATGTCATGTCCAGAGCACCCCCCAAAGCAATTAATCCAGGCTGAGTGGGAACACAAGGCTGTACTGCCCACTTGGCCTGTGGGAACCCGCCCCACCCACTCACTCCTTACCTGGCAAATTTTCCTGCTAAATTGCTATTTTTCCTTTTTTTCCCGCCAACCATCAGTTGTTCTGCTGTGCCGGGAGATTTAGATTAGCGAGAAAGCAGGAAACCATTGGATTTCTTGCTTTCTAGATAATATTTAGATCTTCGGCTCTGCTTTTAAGCAGAACTGAACCTTCCTTAGGACTGAAGCTTCTATTATTCAGTGCAGACTCAGGTAGCCGATGTCAGAATGATAGATCTCTGAATGAATCTGTTTTTATGTAGATTAGTACATCTAGGAATGGTAGTTGTTTGTTTGTTTCCGTTTCCATGGTGAATTTGATTTTGGGGTGTGTGCTGTTTAGGTGTGTTAGGAAATTGTTTAGGTTTTCTTTTCCATGGGGCCAAATAACAAATGTGTCATCAATGTATCTTAACCATTTTTTGCGTTTGTGGGTGGCATTAGCCAGGGCTCTGGATTCAAATTCTTCCATGAACAATGCTGCTTCAGCATGGGGGTGTAACTGCTTTGCTAGGTATTTGGCAAGGTTTTGTAGTGGTGCTCCTCTGGAGCTGACTATGGGTCTGAGAGGCATGCCTTCTTTGTGTATTTTGGAGAGGCTGCATAGTTTGGGGCATCTGGAAGATTTTTCTCTTGGGATGATTGTCTGTATATGTGTGTGTGTGTTTGTGTGTCAGGATAATGTTGAAGGATCCAATCTGGGTCACCCATCATAACCAGAGGTGTTGTCTTCTGAACTTTCAGACTCTTGCTGGAAGTCATCTTCCAAGAACATGTCTCTTTGTGGCATTTATAGTGCCTATTGTAAGTAGCTTTTTATATGATGATTGGGTGTGTGGATGGCTGGCTTTTAAGTCATCAGCTATCATTGAAGTATTTGATAGGCCCTCCTAGGGACTGATGAGGGGCTTATTTCCCAGGCTTCAATCACTTCCCTGGCTGTTTTTGTGCCTGCTCTTCCAACAATCTTAGTAGCTGCAAAGTTGAATGTGTCCTTGTTCATTGCAGTGTGAGGCTACCAACGAGTTCAGGTCTCCTCGTCTGACGCTCGCTTGTGTTGGTTAGTTTCCTACTGGTCTGTTCTACATAGTAACAGGGGCAACCCATGCAGGGGATCTGGTAGATTACATTGGAAGTATCTCCCACCTCCAAGCGATCTTTACACTGCATAATTTGTCCTTGTATGGGCAGTGTGTGTGATGCCCACTTGCAGATCTCGGAAGCTGCATTCTATAGCTTCCGAAATGCTTTTGATGGATGGGTGGATATGCTGTATGGTTGGTCTTGGTTTCTTCTTTTCTCTCCCCACTATGTCGGGAAGATAACAGATAACAGATAATCAGAGTTGGAAGGCACCTTATAGGTCATCTAGTCCAACCCCCCCCACCCAAGCAGGAGAACCTACACCATTTCTGACAAATGGCAGTCCAATCTCTTCTTGAAAGTCTCAAGTGATGGTGTTCCCACAACTTCCAAGGGCAAGCTGTTCCATTGGTTGATTATTCTCACTGTTAGAAAGTTTCTCCTTATTTCCAGGTTGAATCTTTCCTTGTTCAGTTTCCATCTATTATTCCTTGTCTGGCCTACAGGTGCTCTGGAAAATAGCTTGACCCCCTCCTCCTCCCTGTGGCAGCCCCTCCTTCTCTTCCCTAGACTAGCCAGGCCCAGTTTCGGTAACCATTCATATGTTTTAGCTTCCAGTCCCCTAATCATCCTGGTTGCTCTTCTCTGTACTTTTTCTAGAGTCTCAGCATCTTTTTTATAACGTGGTGAACAAAACTGGATGCAGTACTCTAGGTGTGGTCTTACTAAGGCTTTATAGAGTGGTATTAGTACCTCACTTGATTTCAGTTGTATCCCTCTGTTAATGCAGCTTAGGATTGCGTTAGCTTTTTTGGCTGCTGCTGCACATGGCTGGCTCAGATTTAGCTGGTTGTCGCAGTTACTGCTATTGAGCCTGGTTTCTATATGTGTACTGATTCACTCTTCCATTCTTATCATTTTCAATTGGATTCTTATGATATCAGTCCACAGATGATTAAAGGGCTATGTATGATGATGTGGTTGTGAAGGAAAATAAAGTCACTGGTTTTTTTTTTTTTTTTTTGCATTTCTCATCTCAAGAGATGTGTGAACAGGCAGTATAATCCAAATCAGGAAGAAAAAATAATCAGAAAATGATCATGTTGTGTTGGGATAATTTCCCCTTTCTCTCTCTATTTCTTATTCTGTACACAAATCCTCCTTTCGAGTTTCATGGAACAATGGGTGTATAGCATTAGATTTTTTTTTTTTTATTAAAGCACTGCAAAATTAAAAGTGTACAAATAAAAATGAACTCCAGATTTGATATGTCAAAGGCAAAAGATGCATGGTTTCAGACTATTTCCTTGATGTATGTCAAGGAAATTAAAAGGAAGTGGGGATTTATTGCCTCGGCATTAATTGGGATGGGGAAAAAACCCTAATACTAAATTGTAATGAATGTATACATGATGAATTCTGTTGCTTTTTCAAAGTGTATATGTTGTTTGGAGGAGTGAAATAGATAAATGGCTACCGATATAGTCTATTTATTTCTTAGCTGTGACACCAGCTCAGGAGGTTTTCCCCAATATTAATGAATAAACTCTTTAAACCCATTTAATCTTGAGTCTGATTTCTGATCAAAGTGAACTCTATTATAGTTTACTCTTTTCTCCAAAGGGTTGATGTTCCACAAATAAGTCCAAACATGCCTTTAAGCCAATGTCTAGGATAAAACATCCATCAAATGATGTTGCAAAAAACCAAAAAAAAAAAAAAAAACTAGGCATGTCTCCAAAGCAGCTCCATAGAAGATGAATGGAACATCACAATGCCCAAGATTCACTAGCTGCTTTGGGTGAGGAATATTATGGATAATAGTTGCAACAGAATTAAATATTAATATTTTCATTAATCTGTGATAAGCACCAGTTTATGAAAACCTTAGAAAATAACTTGCTGCTTACAACCTCCCCAAAGAACCTGAAATTAGTTTGCATGATAAATCTTTCTATTTTAACCCTTCCTTGTTTCATTGTGAACAACGGCCTTGTACAAAGTTGGATGGCTTTTAATCTTAGTTAAAACAAAATATGGTAGCAGGAGTATTCTCAAAACTGCATAAATGATCTTTGCTTTCTCTTCAAGCACACACACACACACACACACACACACACACACACACACATACACACACACTTTTGGTAATACGAATGGGAACTCCACTGAGCAATGAAACACACAAAATCCAGGGGTAATTCTTGCGCAGACACAAAAGACAAAGTTATCCTATGCATTCCAAGAGGTCAAGAATTGCATGAAAAATACAGGAAGTTGACAGCACTTACTCATCCTTGTTTTGCACTTGGAATCTGATGTGAACTATTTACAAGGTTATACATATCTTAACAAAGCAGAGCCAGAGGTGGTATCCAGCAGGTTCTGATTAGTTCTGGAGATCCAGTAGGGGAAGTTTTGAGTAGTCTGAAAAACTGGCAAATACCACTTCTGACTGGCCCCGCCCCCATCTATTCTCTGCTTCCTAAGTCCCAGCTGATTGGCTGGGTCTTCTTTTGTTGCCCTGCACAGGAGAATGGAGCTGGAAAGCAGGTTAGTGGGGTGGGGAGGGAATGTGGATTCTGCAGTAAACCTTCCCCCAGGAGTGGGGTGGGAATGGAGATTTTGCAGGATCCTTCCCCTGCCATGCCCCCAAGCCATGCCACACCCATCAAGCCATGCCCATAGAGCCAGTAGTAAAACAATTTAAATCCCACCACTGAGCAGAGAGTGAAACAATATGTTGGGGTAGGAGTTGACCAAGGCTGAGCTGGAAGGAAGGATCAAACATGTCATCAGTTATGAGTCACTTTGCACCACAAGAGACCTAAGTCCAGCCCACCTTGCTTTCCTGTGATTCTTATCTAATTTGCTTGGACAGTTAGTTAGATTCTTGTAGAGAGCTTAAGTTTGCCATAAACCTTTATACCCATTTGAACTGCCTGAATGTTATGATTTCCCTGGTGCACAGCAGTTGATCCTAAGAGAAATAGTGCTTTGAAACAGTGCAGATCCTTGTCTTAAGGCTTGTGAAAATTGAAGGGAGAATTTCCCAAGAGTGAGGCATGGGTGATTGTTTAATTCAGAGAAGGAGAAAATGATTCCATCAAAACTCTAGGCTAAATTGGCCATCTAAAATTTAATTTGAATATGAAATTGAGTCATCATCCTGAACCTTTGAGCTGAGGAGGCAATTCAATCCATTCTACCCATGAGTAGAAGTTGATTTTTTCCAACTGAGTTCAAAGACCCCGATGAAATTTGATTTTTTTTTCAAATGTCCAGATCAAATCACAATGTTTTTTTTTAAATCAGTTCTAAGTGTTTAGCTGAATAAGATTGATTTGCTGGATCAAATCAGGATACAAGTCAGATTTCACCTGGCCTCATAGCTCACATCCGATCTCTTCTGGTACTATGCTTGTTGTTGTTATTATTATTGTTGTTGTTGTTATGCTTGTTAGGTAGGACTGAAAAGATCATCATCATCCTCTACTTTTAATGACGGTCTGGAGTCTGAATGGAGCTGAGTGTTTACTGGCTGGATGCCCTTCCTGTAGCCAATGAGGAGTCTTGTTTAGCAGATATATTCTCATTGTGCCCACAGAGAGAAATATCTACCTCTACCTAGGATTGAACTCACACCCTCCTGATTGTAAGGCAAGAGCTCTACCTCTAGGCCACCACACCACCCATAATATTGAAAAGATGAACTACATAAGTAGGCCACATTTTCTTGTTACCCAGAGAGTCCACCACATCTTGGCCATAAGCCCAATATTATTAAAGGTTGATAGTTATTAGAATTAGAACAACAGGCTCAATTTCATCCTTCTTCACTAAATGCATACACCAAACAGGAATCTGGTTCAAAAGTGTTGAATTTACCAGGCAAAGTTGATTGGATAGAACTCTTGTTTAGCACCTCTCAAACCTACTTCCCCTACAGGTAACTGATAGTAATTAAACTTTGTGAGCTGCATTTATTGTCTTGTTGCTCCCAAACATCTTTCTCAAGGTAATGCTCACTAGCTTCACTGCTTCATTGTTGTGATGATTGCTCGTGGCTTCTTCATGACTGCCCTACCTAAGTCTTCTTCAGGAATATTCATTGCAGCTCAAAAGAACTAATTTAATAAGCCTCTTGTGCAGGCTTGCACTTCTGATTAAACAATTCCCACAGAGAAAAACAACATCATTTTCTTTATTCAAGGTGAAACCCAGATGAAACCTAGCTTCCTAATAAATGATAGCCATCCGTTTACTCGGAGCCAAGCCACACTAAAAGCCTCCAATACAGGAAACACAGTGTTGCCAGCCAATCAAGACAAAAAAAGCTACAAAACAGACAGAAGATATTAGAAACACCAATCAAGCAGAATACAGCAAACTCCAAGACCAATAAACACAGACCAAGACTCCCAACCAATCAGGATGAAGAAAAAACCATTCTGGCACAGCGTAGGCTAGCACCAAATTTAAAACAGAAACGGCTGTGAAAGTCTGACTCACAGACAAACACCATACAGAAGCCTGATGATGGCAGATGAGATTCTGCTGAAACGTTGCTACAACTTTAAAAGCACAACTATAACGATGTGGGAAAATACCTGAACAAAGCTGAATACCATACATGTAAGTACCCACAAAAAATGAAGAATGAAAATATATATATTCCAATACTAAACACTTCAACAAGAGAATAATCAGGGAACCCATTGAAATAGAGAAACACCCCCATAGCACAAATAAACGGGACAATTTCTCCCACCTACCAGACATCTGGAAACTAGTCCTCACAAACAAATGACTCCCAGCCATGTAAACCAACACCGGACCCAAAACAACACATGACACCACCACCATTCTCCTTCACCAGACTCAAACCCAAACCCAATCCATAGACGAAAGACAACCACTGTCCAGAAACCAGACCATGGCTGCATCACCAGCTGCCACGCATCCTGAGCCCCAAACCAAGCAAACAGACACATGCCATGAACACATAACCTGGCCTCATACTCAGAGCCAAACTAAAACCCAGAACGTCACATCACAGCCACCCGCTCAGGATATCACATCACAGAACTCAGGAGGTTACACCACAAAACCTCAGGATGTTGCAAGACAGCCAATGACCCAGGAGATTACAGCACAAGACCCAGGATGTCAAAACAATAGAACTCAGAAGGTCATCACACAGCCCATTACCCAGGTCGTTACAACACAGGAAGCTGATAGACACACAGCCAATACCTCAGCCACACATGTTCTTACGAAAAAGCCAACCAATCTGCAAACATCAACTCCATCAGCCAATCAAGAAATGACAGCCAACCTCCTCACCAGTATATATATGGAGACGGCAGTTCCCATCACGCTTTGCTTGCACAAGCACAAAGCCAAAAGCACCAGCCTGAAGATGGCGAGTGGGAACTCATCGAAAAGTTGCCAAGATGCTCTCAATCTTACATGGGAAAAGACCCGAACACGCCAAGACCTGTACCTGTGAAAATCTACGAAAACAAATATATTTATGCTTTGATCAGGTAGAACTAAATTGTGACAAGCAAATAGTTTATTGAATAAGTCTCCAGAGCACTTTGGTTATACTAGAACTGATAACAATACATATATACATCTTCAGACACATAATTATACTTCTGCTGACTGCTAGCTGCCTGCAATTTGGCAGTTCAAGTCTCACTAGACTCAAGGTTGACTCAGCCTTCCATCCTTCCGAGGTGGGTAAAATGAGGACCCAGATTGTTGGGGGCAATAGGCTGACTCTGTAAACTGCTTAGAAAGGCCTGTAAAGCAATATGAAGTGCTATATAAGTAAGTGCTATTACTATTATAATTTCAGTCTAAAACCAACGAATTACAAACATTAATATTTAGACCTAAAGTCTTTTAACTTGTATAATCTAATATTTTAAGATGGTTAACAACATCTAGCAAAACCCGTAATATTTCCAGTCAAAGTCATAGAAGATTTAAGCATTAACTAATTTGTCATGTCAGGCAGCTAGCACTAAAAGTTTGGCAGAATTATTTATTCATGTCTTTAATAAATTTATACTTTGCTCTTCATAAAATGTCTGGAGCAATTTAAAAGAAATAGAAAGCATAAAATTGATAATAAAACATGTCATATTAAGGGGAAAGTACAACAGCCACAGAAAGAAAAAGACATATAAAATTCACCTCAAAATGAACATGGTACAAGCAAGAAGAAGAAAAAAAGACTTGCCAAATTTGAGATTTAAAAACATGAAATAAAGAAGCAGGATGAATCAGAAAGCTTTAGCTAGAATCTCAAAGAGAAGCGTGGATACATATAAAGGAAGATGACATTCCCTGAATTTAATTCCATCAGCTTGTTCCTCGTTTCTTGAACTGAATTTTTCTGAGAATTTTTTTTTTAAAATGTGTATTTTAAATAGTGACACTTTCTGAACTTGTAAGACATATTTTTGAGACATAGTTTGAAACTGTAAAACGTCCTTGCTCAAACTGATATGCAAAGTTAACAGGGCTGATGAAAGGATGTATATTCAGACAGTCTTACGTAATTGATTTCCATTAGACAAAATTATTAACATGCATGTATTAGGATATATGTGCACATGATGAGCCATGTTGGAACAGTGGCTAGAATGCAGTACTGCAGGCTAATTCTGCCCATTGTCAGAAGTTTGACAAGCTCAAGGCTGAACCAGCCTTATATCCTTCTGAAGTCAGTAAAGTAAGGACCCAGATTGTTGGGGGCCATAGGCTAACTCTGTAAACCACTTAGAGAGGGCTGTACAACACTGTGAAGCAATATATAAGTCTCAGTGCTACTGCTATTTATAGTTTTAAAGCACATAAATGCCTGGAATTTTTAATTTTCATTTTTTTTTTGAACTTTTTTTCGCGATGGATGGGAGCTGAATTATTGAATTGTGTCCATCTCTCCATTTTACACTTCCTTGGGCAACAACAATTTTTAAGGTCAGGAGTTGACCTTTCCTGTCGTTCTGTGTTTGAGTTAGGTTGTTGTAAAATAGATTATAGTCCTTTGCTAACATTCTACAAAAGGAGAATGGGCTCCTAATCCCCTCATAAATTCTCCCTTTAGCTTATACTCCCTTTGGACTTACTGTCCTTCTCCTTTAGACTGTGAGTTGTCATAAATTTTCCCTTGAAGATATACTTTGATAAGCAAGTTGAGAACAATTGAAGGAACCAATATGAGCTCCATTACTTCTTCCGGCTATATTATATATAATGTAATATAACAATCACGCTGATATAGTCTGCCACAAAAGGGTAGCAAACCATGCCCTCTGTACAGCAACTCTGCAGTTTAATTAATCAGGTTTCATTATAATGATGAGAAATGAGGCACACATTAAGTGATGGCTTGTAAACTCCATACAGATCTCTGCATTTCCAAAATAGCAACAGCGTGTTAATAATATCGACTATATTAATTAAGTGCACAGGACATGGGAAAGTCATCGCTGACTAGAAAGCATTGATTCCTTCACTGAAATCAAAGCTTCAAATACTTAACTTTGGCTGGATTAAACCTTGTGTTTTGGAATTTGGAGTATTGCAAATACTTTTATTGGAAACAGGGAGCTGAGTTCATTAGATGGGTAGAGGAGAACATTTCAACAGATGCAATCTGCTACTTGTTTTATAGCATTACTATCGAAAGCACAGGAGGACATAATAAAGAAAGAAGGCATAACATAGCAACAACATAAGAGCACGGTGAACTTATGGTCTATTTATTACAAAAGTATGTCTCCCAATCATCCAGGAATACTAGCAATAGTAGTTGTAGTCATAGTTAGGCAGATTAGAAAGACCATCTCACATTGCACGTACCTCATCTCTACCATGATAGTGAAGGGTTGTTAAAATGTTCTTGATCTCTTCTGAGAATAATTTATGGCAAGCATTGAGCTGCTCAATGTCATTGTGGTGTCAAGCTATCAACAGCAGTTAAACAAAAATAAATTTTGCTAAAACCACACTTTATCAAACCTTATAGAGTGTATACCTCTATCTTCTCAATCCCGTGTTCTCATATGGATAGAACAGAAGAGCTGCTATAGGGAAGAGCAACAAAAATGGTTAGAGAACTGGAAGCTAAAACATATGAAGAACATCTGCAGGGATATGTTGAGTTTAATGAAAAGAAGCACTAGGAGTGACCTGATAGCTGTCTTCCAATAGCAATAGCACTTACTCTTATCTAAGGGGCTACCACAAAAAAGAAAGAGTCAAGCTATTCTCCAAAGCACCTGAAGGCAGGACAAGAAGTAATGGATGGAAATTAATCAAGGAGAGAAGCAACCTAGAACTAAGGATAAATTTCCTGACAGTGAGAACAATGAACCAGTGGAACAACTTGCCTCCAGAAGTTGTAAATGCTCCAACACTGGAAGTTTTTCAAAAGATGTTGGACAACCATTTGTCTGAAGTGGTGTAGGGTTTCTTGCCTAAGCAGGGGGTTGGGTTAGAAGACCTCCAAGGTCCCTTCCAACTGTTTTATTTTATTATATTCTATTGTGCTTATTTACCATTTCACAGTGCTTTTACAGCCCCCTCTAAGCAGTTTTAGAGAGTCAGCATATTGCCCCAACAGTTTGGGTCCTTATGTTACCCACCTCAGAAGGATAGAAGGCTGAGTCAACCTGGTTTGAGGGACTACCATGAAGAAGAGGGAGTCAAAGTATCTGAAAGCAGAAGAAGAAGCAATGGTTGGAGACCAATAAAGGAGACATCCAATGTAGAATCAAGGAGAAATTTCCTGACAGTTAGAACAATTAATCAATGGAATGGTTGTAGCTGCTCCAATTACTGGAGGTTTTTAAGAAAAGCTGGAAAACATTTTTCTGCTGGAGCAGAGGGTTGGACAAGAAGACCTCCAAGATCTCTTCCACCTCTCTTATTCTGTTATATGATGTGTGTAATGACTGCCTACTAAAAATGCTAAATGAAATGTCAAAGGGATAGAAAGATCTCAATGAGGTTATAATACTCAACTGATGCAGGGCAACCCATTCATGCAAAGAACAACCATCTTGAATGGACTTAAAGAATCCAGCAAGTGCTTCTATTTCTTCATTGCCAGAGTCTGCTGTTGTTTTCTGACTAATTAATCTCTTTTGATTTTTATCCCTGAAACTTTTTTAGACCCTGAGCCTAAATTAATCATATTTCAAAGCCTCCAGTATCACACGCTGTTCAAATATGTAATCAATCATGGGATCAAAAATGTGAAGAGTTAGTGATTAGAACAGTTGGAACTTTGCTCCAAGGTATTGGAAAATATATATTTTTTAATCCTAAACATTTTAAAGTTCAGCTTCCTTTCATACAATTTATTTATTATAAATAAATATAAGTATGTTATTTATTTATATTCCATATTTCTCAAATAGATGGGATATTAAAATGCATAAAACACATAATCATATTACATTGCAAGCTTTTTTAAAAACCAAAATAGAGTTAGGGAATTAACATCAGAGAAGATAATATGCATTTAGAAATACCCAATATGTGTTTGTGTACATTTACATACAGACAAGTCTGTGTCTCTGTCTGGGTATACAGTACATGTACACATATGTTACAGAGGAGCAGGATCAGGAGGAGGAGGAGGAGGAGAAGAAGGAGGAGGAGGAAGAGGAGGAGAATGAGAAGGAGGAGGGTAAGGAGGAGGAGGAGGAGAAGGAGGAGAAGGAGAAGGAGGAGGAGGAGGAGGGTAAGGAGAAGGAGGAGGAGGAGGGTAAGGAGGAGGAGGAGGAGGAGTGGAGGAGGAGGAGGACAACCATTTCATGTGCAAATACATTGCAGACATGCATAGACAACTAGACTAGTCCTTGCAATTTTGTCAATAAAACATAGGAAGAATTGAATTTAGTGTACCAGAAGACAGAGGGATGTTTATCAAGGCTTCTAAAGATGTGAATAAATCAGATATATTGTTTGCCTGGCTTTGTAGCCAACCCACAGAGGCTCAGGGCCATTAAAACTCGGGGCCTTGTGCCAGGCTAGGACTTGACTTTTCCCAATTCCCTGTCTCTGAGTTCTCCTTCTTTCCAAGTTCAATCTTCCCAGTTCTCCATCTGCAGGCAAGAGCAGCCAAAACAATAAGAATCACTTGTTCTTTCTGGTGGAAAAGAATGGGAAACGGTGCCACCACGAGAGGAAATATTTGATGCTCCTTTATTATCCGTAATGATGAAAAGACTGGGAAGGGAGACCTGAAATGGCATTTTGAGTAGCAGCTTCAGGAAATGGCAATTACTACAGCACCACGAGGCCTCATATCACATGATGCCTCATTAAGATAGGGACATGGGTGCCAGCCTAAAAAAAAAAAAAGATACAAATTGCAAATCTGGTGTTTCAGGAGGCCAAACACCTTGCATCGTTGCCTAGCATTATACAAATAAGGTAATATGGTGCCCTGGTTTTTTTTTCCTTTTGGGTACATCTAATTGAGCTCTTTATCCAAGTTGTGCTTTATTAGCTATGATAGCGGAGAAGCTCATCACGATAATGCTTCAGAAAGCCATAATAGTGACAAATTGCATTCCTATTTGTTTTAGGGTGGTGCTGACATAAATTGACTTTTTAAAAAGCTGAACTTTAATTGGAAAAGTTGGTGTTTTAATGAAATCAGAGATGAGTTTGGGCCCATTAACGCCATTAGCATTGGATAGAGTTCAGCCGGTACTGTCTTAAAACTTTTAATGTCATAAGAAAAATTTAGCTTCCATCTTATATATATTTTAGGAATGATGAATACCTGTAGTTATTCTATACAGAGAAAAATTCAATAGTAGAGGGAGTGGGCCGGAAAAAGAAGAAAGAACCTTGGCATACAGATGCAGACCCTATCGAAGGTTAAATTGTGACTTGATGCCAATCTCGTTATATTTAATGATGGAGAGCTGTATTTCTTATAGAGAATAGAGTAGAGTAGAGTAGAGTAGAGTAGAGTAGAGTAGAGTAGAGTA
>NW_020769335.1:11928798-11946100 GCF_900518735.1 Pseudonaja textilis
GGACAGTCCATTGGAAGAATGCCAACCAAGATAAACCTTCTTTAGGAATAAAACACTAATTTGTCTTCAGCGTCTGTTAGCACACAGGTCCAACCTTTTATGCAGTTCCCACACCTGCAACCCATGAAGAGGATCAAGGTCCTCTCCTCCTGATGAGACCACGTCTCTCCATTATCCTCTCTTCCCTAGGATGGAGAGGGGATGGGCCTGGATCCTCCTCTGACTGCTCAGACGGCCTCTGCCCTTCCCCAGCCTCCTCCACCACCTCTGGAGCCACACTTCCACTCCCTGTTGGCTGTTCCTCCTCTTCCTCAGAGTCCGTCTCTGCCAGGAACATGACAATTGTGAACATTCCTAAGTTCATCACAGATATAAGAAGCCCAAGTGGCCAGGAGCTCTATCCAATATTTATATTTATTTTCACAAAGGCATATGGAAATATGATTCTGACATGGCACTGAAGCTCATGCACAGTGGCTTCAATTAAACATAGTAGAGCCCTGTTAGAGCAATCAATAACTTAACGTTTCTACTTAGATTCTTGAGTCATCTTGATTCAGAATAGAATAACAGAGTTGTAAGGGACTTTGGAGGTCTTCTAGTTCAACCCAGTCTCTTCTTAAAAAAAAACCTCCAGTGATGGAGCACTCACGACTTCTGGTGGCAAGCTGTTCCACTGGTTAATTGTCCTCCCTGTTAGGAAGTTTCTCAATTCCAGGTTGCTTCTCTCCTTGATTAGTTTCCATCCATTGTTCCTTGCCTTGACTTCTTTGGTGCTTTGGAAAATAAACTGTTCCCGTCTTCTTTGTGCCAGCCCCTCAAATACTAGAGGATTGCTATCGTCTATCACCAGTCCTTCTTTTCTCTATACTAGTCATACTCAATTCCTGCAATTATTCTTCATATATTTTAGTCCCCAGGCCTTTAATCACCTTAATTTTAGTTTTTATCATCTTAGATTCCACTCTTATAATGGCCAATGATCAGTGGTAATGGGAAAAGGAATAAAAAAAACAACAACTCCAGAAAGTGTTAGGTTCCATTTTATTAAAGTTCCTTTTCTGATTTGGATCGAATGGGACTACAGGAAGCATAATAAGAACAGTAGTAGAGTAGGAAGTGTTATAGTTAATTAGTGTTAGAGTAGGAAGTGCTAATTACTTTTTTTTTTCATGCGTTTAAGTAAACAGAAAGGAAAGTGAAAAAATGAAAGGACACAAATGGAAAACCTTCTCCTCGCCCCCCAAAAATAAAAATTGGTAGGCATGTGTCAAAGTGTGATGAGAATACCATAACGCAAAACAGGCATCACGGGTATAGTTTTCAAGCAATGATTTACTGTTGTTTTATTTGACCATGTTTGACTTATTTTTTTAAGAAAACTTGAATAATTTTTAATTTATGCAAAGAAAGGAAACAAAGAAATTAGTCTGATATTCAGCAACGTAATCAGCTTGTGAATCTCTCAGCAATGATTGGTGTCATTTGTTGAGGTGGGCCACTATAGAAATGAAATAAACATAAATTAGGTCGGAACATTTATAGAACTATCTTTGTCTTAATCTGAACAAAAACAATAATATTCCTTCTTCTATCACAACAGCCTGTGAATTAATTTTTCATAATGTCTTCATGCACAAATCAGGATCCTTAATTGGCTATTGAAACACAGTGTCAGGAAAAGAGAATAGAGATGATTTGTCATTGACTTATTCTTGCCTTTTTCTTTTAGAGTCTTTGTGGACAATCACTTAAACATGAACCAGCCATGAGCTGCAGCGGACAAAAAAGCCAACGTAGATCTAGGCTGCATAAATGGAGGGATAGAATCAAGATCACATACAATAATAGAATACTTAGAATTTTAGTAAATAATGAATATATAAAGATGTATTTCTTTTTTTTTTTTTTGTCATCATATCTATAAAATGTTTTTAGGATAGATTTGGGAGGGTTATATGAATTGTTATAAAATAAACTAAGTAAATTATAGTTATCTCGCAAAGTATAAATGAACAAAATTATAGTCAAATGACTGATTAATAGTGATACTAGGCGTATTCCATTTTTGACTGATAATATGAGTTATTATGCAATGTAACTGCAATTGAGACTACAAAATGGATGCACAAAAAATTTGTAAACCAACCGACACGCTGCTTGTACATTTATGAAAGAAAGTTGGATGTTTTTTATGTTTTGTTTGTTTTTGTTTGTCTTTAAAAACCAATAAAACTTGTTTTAAAAATAAAAATAAAAATTCAGCAATGGGTTCTCCTCCTGGTTGCTGGGTGGGTGTGGCCATGATGGGCGTGGTCTAGTTGGCCTCCTGCACCATGGTGGGGTGGGGGCATTTTTGCCCTCCACGGGCTCTGAAGGCTTTCCTCAAACCTCTCCCGGGTGAAAACAGCCTCTCCTGGGCTCCAGGCCCATTTCTGGCCTTCCAGAACTTCCGGGAGGCCTGTTTTTTGCCTTCCCTGAGTCTCCACATGGCCTCTGCACTTATCTGGCATCCAAAATGTGCTGCCTGGAGACTCCTGGGAGGGGCGGGGCGGGGAGAGCAGGGCCAACCAGGGGTGGGATTTGGTGGTTCGCCATAACATTAGCTACGGGTTCTCCTGAACCTGGGAGAATCCGTAGCAGCCCATCCCTGGTGTGTAGGACTTACCACAGTTCATTTACTGACCGTTTAAGGTTACGTCAATGCTGAAAATAGTGACTTATGACCATTTTTTCACACTTATGAGCATTGCAGCATCCCCATTTAGGGCGTGTCAAATTTTTCAACGTTCAGTTTCCAAACATTAGGGGTGATCAAAATTTGAGATGTGCCTTGGGGATTGTACTTTCGTATAGTTTAGATGCGCTTGTTTTGTGGTCAAATGATCAAAATTCAGACGCTTGGCAACCGACTCAAATTTACAACAGTTGTAGGTGGTTTTGCAACCTTCTGACAAACAAAATCAGTAGAGGAAGCCAGATTTACTTAACAACCAACTTCGCAACTGCAGTTATTCCCTTAGCAGCTGTTAGCAAGAAAGAACATAAAATGGGGACAACGTTCCCTTAACAAATGTCTCATTTAGCAACAGAAATTTTGGGCTCAATGGTGGTCTTAAGTCATGGACTACCTGTATAATAAACTGAGCACTGTTTTCATCATAAATTACTTTTTAGTCTTGGAATATTGCAAACAATTCTAACGCTGAAGTCTGCATTCAGCCCAGGCACTTCTCACAGCTCAAACGTTGTCTAAATATTAACATTTATGATCAGTCTTCCAGGGTTTGCTATGCAGAGGCATGAACTATTTAAGTAGATGTGGAATTTATCAAACAATGAGGGGAGAATCTTGTTTTAACTTGGCTAAGAATGTATCCCATTTACATTTAAAAATCAAGATATGTGCTGGAATGCAGTTATCTCATGCTGTTTACTTTTCTTGGAATTTCTTACCATTAGAAATGCATACAATATATATACGTTACTGAAAAAGGAAAGTAAAATAAATGTTTATGCAAAAAAAAAAATTATTGCCTCCTCCCCCACCCAAAAAAAAATGAAGCTTGAAAAATATATTATATATGAAACACGCATTTAATTTGCAAACAAAAGAAAATTAAGTGGTAATATATTGCAAGAGTGGAAAAAAACAGAAATGGGGAGAAAGCAGATATATCAATTCCCCCCCCCCCTCGCTTAAGAAACCAATTGAAGGGAATATGAGTATATGGAAGAACAATTCTTAGGGTCAATTTAAGGATGCGGATAACACAAATGTTTATTTAAATCTTTTAATTGTTTTTTTTTATTAGTTGCATGCTGAGGTTCTCTTCCAAAGAAAGGCTTAGACTATATGAAAATTGCAATTGATAGACCAATAATACAGCAAATGTCCTTCATGAGAAGTAAAACAAAGAAATCTATAGGCTATCTGGAAAAAAAAATCTTCAATCCCATTACTAATAATATTTCAAGAAACAACATCCTTGTAATTCATTGTATTATTTTTCCAATTAAATATCTTCAAAGGAGAACCACCAGATTAATAACGGTCTAGCTGTAATATTTCAATACCCCTTAATCAATAGTGAGCAGCAGACTCTTAGAAAGCAGTCCACCAAGGGTTTTTTTTTTAAATCAATTTCAGAATTTGTTTCTCCAAAATTCAAAAATAACGGTCTGAAATTTTACCCAGCTTGGGAAATATGGCTGTTCAAGGCAAAACTGGGAGGAGCATCTTTGAAACCTTGCAAACAACAACTGAATGAAAAACTGCTGGTGACCTTCTACCACTGCACCACAGAGAGTATCTTAACTTACTGCACCTCTGTAGGGTTTGCCAATTCCACAGGGGCAGATAGGAAAGAACTCCAGAGGGTTAACATCATTGCCCAGAGGATCATGGGTTGCCCTCTCCCCTCTTCGGAAGAGCTTTACAGCTCCTGCTGCCTTAAGAAAGTTCAAAACATTCTCAAAGATCCATCTCATCCTGGGAACCCCTTTTTTTTGCACTATTACCATCTGGCAGACGGTACAGGATAATAATAAAAACAAGGACAAATAGGCTGAAAACCAATTTCTATCCCAGGGCAGTAGCTCTTTTGAATTCTGCTGTATCGTGCAGTGTTGGTGCGGTGTCAGGGGTTTTCGGTTCAATGTGTAGAGGGTGAAGGATGTGTGTTTGTGTTTATTTTCATGGTCGTGGTCATGATGTGTACTGAAGATGGTGTCTGATTTTGTTGTACAAGGTGCAATGACAATAAAGTAAACTAAACGGAAACATCAAACTGATCAGAGGTGGTATTCAGCAGGTTCTGACCAGTCCTGGGGAACCAGTAACAGAAATTTTGAATAGTTCAGAGAATTGGAAATACCACCCCTGACTGGAGATTTTACAGTATCCTTCCCCTGCCATGCCCACCAAGCCATGCCCACAGAGCCAGGAGTCAAAAAAAAAAAAAATTGAATCCCACCACTAGAACTGATTCACCTCTCATTCAGGGTAAGAGTAAAAATAATATGCAACGGAAATCGGCTTTTCCAGTTCAGTAGGGAATCGGAAAAGATGAATCATTATTATTATTACTGTTACTGAGCCGTGGTGGTGCAGTGGTTAGAGTGTAGTACTGCAGGCTACTTCTGCTGACTACCGGCTGCTTGCAATTTGGCAGTTTAAATCTCATCAGGCTCAAGGTTGACTCAGCCTTCCATCCTTCCGAGGTGGATAAAATGAGGACCCAGATTGTTGGGGGCAAGATGGCTGACTCTGTAAACTGCTTAGAGAGGGCTGTAAAAGCACTGTAAAGCGGTATATAAGTCTAAGTACTACTACTATTGTTATGATTATCATTAACTTCAAAGTTCTCAAAGTGCAACCCCAACTGGGCTGGATCTGCCAACTCTAACCAATGTGGTTATTCAGCGAGTCGTGCCTGATTTTATGACCAGGTTGCCACAGTCATTAAGTCTGGCTTCCACCGCTCTTGTCAGATAATCAGCTTGGAAGGTTACAAGTTGGAATTGCTCCAGAATTCACAGCCATCATAAATACACGCCGTTTGCCAACATGAATCATGGGACATAGCATTGTGAATGCTCTGATGGTCACACATGTGTAGGCTAGCTGTAGGTCACTTTTTCTGCGCCATGGTAATTCCAAACAGTCAAGAAATGAAAAGTTGTAAGTTGGGGACTACCTTGTAAGTTATACATCATTCATTTAGGCTATCTAGAAAGCTAATCAAGATTGACTTTGGCCAATAGGGTTCTAGGCTCGATTTAGAGGGCAGAGAAAGAAAGAGAGTGAGAGAGAGAAAGGGGAGGAGGGAGGAAGACAGAGAAGGAGGGGAGAAAGAGAGAAATGAAGGGAGACAGAAATAGAGAGAAAGGGAAAAGAGAGCGATAGGGAAGGAGGGAGGTAGAGAGAGAAAGAGAGGGAGAGAGTACCCTTCCATATCTTGCCAAAAAAAACCCTATATAACTATTTGGTTTAGAGCATGCTCAAGTAATTTTTACAAACAGTCTCATGTTGTATTTTATAGATATACAGGCCTTAACTACAAATGAACCCAATTCTTTATTTACTTTTTACTTATAACCTTTATAAATGGGAGTGAGTCATACAGAGTTCCAGGTACTACAGTTTTCAGAATCCCCAACTTTCTTAAAGTTTATTTGGTTTGCGTTGGCTTTTAGCAGCCATAGATAGCTAGAAGTAAGGTTAATCAAAAAGCAAATTTTGATTAGAATGTAACTGGAGTTCTGCCCTTTTTTTTTTTTTAAGCCTATGCAAGGCGGTTAAACTGATGTTATCTGCTCCTCACTCCAGAGAAGGGCAGGATAGAAATTGAAATACATACATTCCTGGTTCTATCTTTCTGTTTAAGACTCTTGCCGTACAAAATGGAAAGGGCCATCCATCAGTCGTGGTGTGTGCTATTACACAAATGGCATTTTGGCTGTTCGGGGTTGACACTGTACTCTTTAAAGGCATAAAAATTCACTTTGCAGCTGCAATTGATTTTCTATTCCTTTTTGCATTCTTTTCAAAGATAGTTTCTCATATTTGATCTATGCTGTGTATTACTTAAAAACTTAGGCTTCAGTTGTTTTGTCACATTAAAGTGAGATCTTATGAAATTTAGAACAAAACCTATTCCCATTCCAATTTTTTTTTTGCTCTGAGTTGTTTTAGAGTTCTCTTAAAGCTGAAAGTACAAGTTATTCTCCACTCTTATATTTTAGCCTCCAGTCCCCTAATGTTGTGGTTAGCCAGCAGCAGGCACGGACAGCTGAGGAGAGCGAGGGCTCAGGTGAGGGACCATTAGGGAGTGGACTGCTGCCTTCAGAGATTGTGGGGGCTGGCAGCAGTGACGAGAAGGTTCCCGAGGAGCCTGTGCCAAGTGTGCATGCACGCAGGATTGCTTGTAGGAAAGAGCAGCTACAATAGCACAGTGACTTGGGAGTAAGGCTGCAAGGTAATGGCCCCTCCTTCAAGAAGATAAAAGCCAGCTGTGAAACGAATGTACTTTGCAGAAGGCAAAGACGTTTTGAAACTCCAGCCTCGTGGACATTCTAGTATCCTGAATTTGTATTAGAAGATTTTTGTATTGCAAATTATTTCTTGTCTGTTATCTTTTGGCAAGTCTTGCACAGTTTGGCAAGGCTTGTGCTTATCACAGCTAATTATGTTGCAGAAGCATTACAATCTGGGTCCTCATTTTATCAATCTCGGAAGGATGGCGAGCTAATTCAACTTTGAACCCATCAGGATCGAACTCCAGCTGTAGGTAGAGTTTGCCTGCAATACTGCATTTAACCACTAGGCCACCATGGCTTCGAATCCTCTCCAAAGGTGACTTGTAGGATTTATAAACATATGGTTTGCTTTCACTAGCTTTTTAGAACACTCCGGCAGTGACTACAAGCTTGCAGAGGACACCAAATATTTTAATGAGAAGGGAAGACAATAAACATTCAAAAGTGTTTCTGCAACCTAGGGGAATAGACTAATGAACTTCAGTTTAAAGTATGGAACACAGCTTCTCAGAATGAAGGCAAATATACTGGATGTGCCCCAGGATAATGTTGCAGGATCCAATCTGGATAGGTCACCAGGGCCAGAGGTTAAGTCTTCTGAGTGTCAGCCTTGGAAGCCATATTTCACTTGGAAGCTTCAAGACTGCCACATTTAGTGCCTGGGGATTTGGGAGGGGGGGGATTTAATGGAGAGGTGGAATATTAGACTCAACAGCATTCTTTCTCAGAGAGTCAAGGACATGTTGCCCTGCACCTGGAGGGGAGTGACTGGAGGGATGTCTCCAGTTGGGAGGATATTTGATTGGGCCATGTGATAGACTGGTGGGTGCAGGGGATGGATTTTTCATTTTCTTTGGGGAAGGGAAAACCCAAAACTCTCAGGTTCAGGTTTTCCCAGATGTGCCAATATGACAACTTTAATAAAATGGAACTTTGAGGAACTGTTTGTGTCAGGATTTATGGGTTTAGAGTTGGTTAGCTGGAATGCCGACAATGAGCTTTCAGACTTATGCTGATACCCATCCTCAGAGAACTTCTCTGTACTGAAAGAGTCTATGACAATTTGCCATAGCCAACTCATCACGGTCAACTTGTCACAGAAGAACAATAATGAAATTGAATTGTTAAATTGGGCTACAGCGAGTTGGCTGTGGCGAATTGTCTCACAGTGAGTTGGCCATGGTGAGTTGGCTGTGGCAAGTTGGCTATGGCAAGTTGCTCCATTCCACTACCAGAACATGTAGAGAGAGATTACCTCAGAATGGGCTCTAGCATGAGTCTGAAAGCTGGGGTGACCAAACCTCTGGTCCCAGTGATCCACTCCAGATTGGATCCTACAACTTCTCAGACTTCATGGACATTACCAGGCAAGCTTTATTGAGACCAATAAGGAAAGGGCTTGCCATTATTTTCTTTCAAGTGAGAAGACCCAGGGTGGGATACAAAAGCAACACAGTCACAAAAACAGGTAAAGTCTTTTTAATTCCTTCAACTTGGCTTTAAAGCTCCAATTATCATTGACTGGAGACAAAAAAAAAAAAAAACCCTCCCCCACAAACAGTTGCAAAAAGGAAGAACTTCTGTTCAAATTCAAAATACATTTAAATTATAAATAGAAAAAAACAAACCACAAACCACACTGAAGCAATTAATGAGACAAGGCAGGAAAAGGGCTTGAAGACGTCTGCAGATATCAAAATACACACATTGGGAAGGATGCCAAACTCAGATAAGAACTGACAGACTAGAAATATTTTCACACTTTGTTTCCAGCATTGGCAGTCCATCCTTTTAAACAGTCCTCACAGCTGCAGCCCAGGAAAGGGATCAAGGCCCTTCCCTTCCCTGTAGACCACACCATTCATGTTTCTCCTTTATCCTCTCCTCCCTGCATGCCCTAGCACGAAGAGGGGATGGGCCTGGGTCTTCCTCTGTCTGCCCAGCTGGCCTGTGCCCTTCCCCAGTTTCCTCCACAACCTCAGCAGCCACACTTCCACTCCCTGTCGGCTGTTTCTCCTCTCCCTTAGAGTCAAACTCCAACAGGGGCATGACATCAAGTATATTTTTAGCCTAGTTTTCTTTTTTCTTCTGTTGAATAGTGTCCAATGGACCAATCCCTGCAGTTTCCTTGGCAAAGCCTCCTCTAAGGTAAAGGCTCCCCTCGCACATACATGCTAGTCATTTCCAGCTCTAGGGAGCGGTGCTCATCTCCATTACAAAGCTGAAGAGCCAGCGCTGTCCAAAAGCATGTGGCTGGCATGACTAAATGCTGAAGGTTCATAGAATACTATTACCTTCTCACCAATGGGGTCCCTATTTTTCTACTTGCATTTTTACATGTATTTGAACTGCTAGATTGGCAGAAGCTGGGACAAGTAATAGGAACTCACTCTGTCACACGGCGCTAGGGATTCGAACCGCCGAACTGCCCACCTTTCTGATCAGCAAGTTCAGAGTCTTAGCCACTGAGCCACCACGTCCCTCCTTCCTAGGGCTAAGTAAAAGTGACTGGTAAGGTCACTAATGATCAGCACACCAGAAGAAGTTTGAAAAGGCTTTCCAGGCCCCCTGGGTGCCACCTGCTCTTCTTGTTTCCCCTTGTTGTACTCTTGAGTTTGGAGTCCTCCTGAGTTTTAGAAAAGAAAAAGTCTACCTCCACATTTTCTCCTTGTTACTCTACTCTCAAATTTCCATATATACAAGAAACGCTTAAAATCTGCATCAGAACAAGCTGTAGGAGAGGAGATTGTAGCAAAGTACAAGAAAAGACTCTGCTACGCTTCTCCAAATTCCAGAATTTAAAATAAAGCATTATTGCTTTTCAATCTATCTGCTAATATCCTTTGGAGGGTTGGAGGGATGAGTGTTCAACAATCACACTAGAAAAGATGTGCCAGGGCAGTTTTATGCTATGAATGGATATGTATCACACTCGTGGGCTTTTATGCACACCTGCTTGAATATTTTGGAAACAGGTTGCTGGAGTAAAACAGGTGTTTGGCATGTTATTTTATATTCTTCTTTAAACGCTCTATATTTAATTTGTTTCATGTTTGCTTATTCTAAGCTGATCAGGGGGTTCTATATTCTGCATTATAAACAAAGATAGCAACATTCATCTGTTGAATAATAATTAATATAAAGAAGAAGAAAAAAAGGGGGGAAAAGAGAGACTTTAGCAATAGTGCTTATATTGCAAGCAGTGCTTATATTGCAAGCTAAACTGCAAGCAGGAGTAAATCAGAGGTGATATTCAGCCAGTTCTGACCAGTTCTGGAGAACCGGTAGCCAAAATTTTAAGTATTTCAAAGAACCAGTGGTAACCTTCCCCTCGGAGCGGGGTGGGAATGAAGACTTTACGGTATCCTTCCCCTGCCACGCCCACCAAGCCACACCATGCCCACCAAGCCATGCCCACAGAACCAGTAGTAAAAAAAATTGAATCTCACCACTGGGGTAAATTTTAAAATAACACCAGTGTCTTTGCTGTTAGGGACTGTAAGGTAATATTTTGTAAGCACAGTGGCAAAATTCTTTAGTTTTAGCTTTTAGTAGCCTATGTTGCTCTGGGTAATCTATCACAGACAAATAATTGCTTCGTGTGATTTCTGAAGAGTCAACACAGTTGCTTTTAAACAAAGGTCAGTATTTGTTATAGAAAGATGTTGTCACAAAGATTTGGCCATTTCTCCCTCAAACCGCGCTAGTAAAATTGCATTACCTGAAATATGGTGTAATTGGGTTATCCAAGATTAAAATCAGGACGCGGAAATGGTGGTATAAATTTATAAAGCCAGGGAGTTTATACAAGAAAACGTTTAGCGTGAGAAAAGGGTTTATAACTTTGCCTTGTATTACATTTGCAGTAACTCTTAATGGGGCTTCCTTCATCCTGAGCAGAGGAAAAGAGTAGAATGGCTCATATGAAAAGTTTCGCTGTTTGGATTCTTTAAAGAAAAGGAAAGACCTTAATATGCATTATTATTTTTTTCTAGAATTACATTCCATTCGTTTCCAGGAAGAGAAGAACAAAGAGGGAAAAAGCTGTTAGAATGTGCTTTCTATCTTTTGAAGCTGAAGGAGTTTAATTTTTTTTATTTTCTTTTTCCACTTCCCATCCCTCTCTCATTTATAGAGTTTTCTCAAATTAACTGATGGCTCTTGAATGCATTTTGGTTTCTAATTAATTGATTTTAAACACTTCTATCTTGCTTTTCATTTCAAATTCCTGAAAACAGCTTAAAGTAACTCATCCCAAATGTTTCATTAAAATATCCAAAACATTTACAAAATATTTTCTTTCTTTCTTTCTTTCTTTCTTTCTTTCTTTCTTTCTTTCTTTCTTTCTTTCTTTCTTTCTTTCTTTCTTTCTTTCTTTCTTTCTTTCCTTCCTTCCTTCCTTCCTTCCTTCCTTCCTTCCTTCCTTCCTTCTGGAAAGAGCTAACCTGAGCCAGCTTATATCTCCTCTGTATGTTATAAAGCTGCACAAAAGCCTTATCACAGAACAAAATAATATTAATCTTACTGGCAGGATATTAATGCATTATTTGGATCCTTCGATGATATTTATTCTTAGCTTCCTATCAGAGTCCACCATAGAATTTGACAAGGAAAGAATATTGTATCATAGTGATATTCATCAAGTAGAAATAAGCTTCTATAATTGAACTGGATATGTATTCTTTCCTGCTTTGTCTTACCTCTTAAACTGCATGGATCAGTGGATTTCCGGACTGTGAAACTTTCATGTATGATTGTTAATAAATCCCTGCTATTCTTTTCTGCAGTAATCCTCATTTTAAAAAAATAATAATCCTTACTGATATTTGCATTTAAATATGTGTTTGGGGATGCCTATTTTTCTTACAGAGCACATATTTCTAAAATGCATTTTATGTCAGAATGAATAATGGAAATGGATAGAAATATGTAGCTATGATCCCTTGATGTCAAGAGTCACAGAGAATGAATTGTTCCAGTATCCCAATTTGCTTCTTTCATTATGTTAAAACTGAAAGCATTTCAAGGAAGGGAAAAGAAAAAAAAAAGATAGGGGAAAGGTAAATTTTTACCAGCGTGTTTGGGAGGAGTGATTATTCAAATGCCCCATCAACATGGCAAGTTTCTTCTCAAAAATGCAAGCATCGGGACTGAGCATGTTGCATTTCCTTCCGATTTTGTTTAAATGCACTAAAGAGAACTCAGTTTCATTGTTTCTTGAAAAAATATATTTGAAAAGGGCAAAAGTTGAAGCTGAGATTCAGAACAGGATGAGAAAATTCTAGCGCTCTTCCATTGTAGTCTTCTACCTGTTGGTTTTCCAAGTGTGAGGGCAGTGAACAAAGATATTTTTAAAGCTTTATTGTTAAGTCAACCAAACAGATTTAAAGCCATAACATTTTTATACCTCTGTGTTGGAAGCAACAAAGTGCTTCTGTGGGGAAAGGATTTTCCAGTGACAAATCCTTTTGCTACCTGAGGGATGTCCGATTGGGACCTCCTTTCATGTCTCTGTGAAGTTATCCACCAAAGTGGTACCCATTTATCTACTCACGGTCACCTGCTTTCAAACTGCTAGGTCAGCAGGAGCTGGAGCATATGATGGGAACTCACCCCTTCCCATGACAGAAACAGCTCTTGAACATGTTCTAACTTATACTCCTAGCCATAAAACATCCATACTAAACAAGATAACAATATCCAAATTTCTTATAAAATATCAGGAGCTCCTTAATAACAACAACTGAGATGCTTCAAGAATGGACAATTTCCATAATACCCAGGGCTAGATTCTATAAGAAACTCCCTGTTTAAAGACCAGTATTAGGGTCTCCATGAAAACCTGACACCATGACTTCATGAACCTGATTTTGTGGTCATGAGACAGCAAGATCCGACCTTGTCCAAGTGGCATATGATTCACAGGTCTGAGACTTTCACAAAGCTTTGCAACTATGTGAAAATTCCACACCCTCTTCTCCTTTATTCAGCAAACAAGAGTGGGAAACAAACAGGTATGGCTCAGAATGAGCGCTAAACTTTTAAACTTTTCTCAATATGAAGGAGAAATCAAAATATGTCACTAAACTCCTCAAAATAGCAATGGTTTTCCACATTGCTGCTACACCTACACAATCTTTATCTTCTACCTACCCCTTCCCAATATCATTAAAAATATGCTTGCACAACCAAAGGGTTAAAAAAAAAAACATACATAGATTTAGAATGTCACAAAGGCTGAAAAAGTTCAATATATTTACAACTTGGTACACATATGACTAAGGAAATAAAATAACACAATAGAAGTCTGGGCAAAATTGATTAGCTTTTTTTTTTTAAATTAGAAACCAAGGGTTAAACCTGGAAAATAATTACAGCAGCAACATGTTTGGGAAATAACTTTGATCAAGTTAAAGTTTTGTTCAGAAATGTGATTTTTTTGGTTGCTATAATGCCCCTGATTTTAAATTGTATCAAGCAATCTTATTATTTGCTACTAAATCATTTGTACTGTTCTGTATAGACAAATAATAAACTAAGTGTATAAAAAAAAATCATATATAAATTTGGAGAATGTACAAGGTTATACTCTGACAAATGAACTCACCATTCTTCTACTAAATACAGTTCCACGTTGTTTCAAAGAAAAGTACATTGATGTTTCCATTAAATCACCAAGTATAAAACTTGACATGAAGAATACTTCCACAAATAAAGATTTATATAGAGAGGAAACATCTTTTAACAACCCCATAATACCTTGTGAGGAGGAGTCTGGGCAACTGAATGGCCCTGAATGATTATTGGCCAGATGCTCTTCCTGTTGCCAGTGTGGAGTTACATTCAACAGATATATTCTCATGGTGCCCAGGGAGAGAAATATTTGCCTCTACCTAGGATCAAACTCACCGTCTCCTGATTGTGAGCTGAGAGTTATACCTCTAAGCCACCGCACCACCGCAGAACTCACTTATGTAGAGAGGAAACTGTGTTCAGTATATTTATTTATTTGTTGATTTGTTTAAATTTCCAAACATTTCCTGAAGAGACAGGAGGGAAACAATATTAATGGCTTTGAACTTCAGTGTCAGGGAAGACTCTGGAGAGTGACACAGACAACCAAGAAAATATGTCTATAGATCGTCAAACAGATCAACTCAGTGTTTTCCTTTGAGGCACAAATGACCAGGATCAAAATATCCTACTTTGGACAAGTTATGCAAAGATCTACCTGCCTGTAGAAAGAACAGTTGCTGGAACTGGGTATGTCTAGTCTGATGAAAAGAAGGACTAGGGGAGACATGATAGCAGTGTTCCAGTATCTCAGGGGCTGCCCCAAAGAAGAGGGAGTCAAGCTATTCTCCAAAGCACCTGAGGGCAGGAGAAGAAGCAATGGTTGGAAACTAATCAAGGAGGGAAGCAACCTAGAACTAAGGAGAAATTTCCTGACAGTGAGAACAATTAACCAGTGGAACAACTTGCCTCCAGAAGTTGTGAATGCTCCAACACTGGAAGTTTTTAAGAAGAGATTGGATAACCATTTGTCTGAAATTCTATAGGGTTTCCTGACTAAGCAGGAAGTTGGACTAGAAGATCTCCAAGGTCCCTCTTCCAACTCTGTTATTCCGTTCTATTTTCTGAAGACAGAGAAAATTTCATTTGCCCATTGCTTTGCTTACTGTCCTTTTTATCACGGAGAGAAATTAAATAGCTCGCAGAAGAGTGATGTAGCATATTAATAATGAAAGGTGCTTGGTGCTCTCTGAGCTTGCTCGTTTTCTTGCAGTCGATTCATTATGCAAACTAGGTACCATCATCAGTGCATAATATAACATATTCACAATCCTGATCATTGCTGAAAACTTTACCACGATTCTAATGGAATTTCTAGACATTCTTCAAGGGCAGCCCCAACCAATACATTGTTGTAACCAAAAAGGGAAGTGACCGGGATAATAAATATTAAGTCTAAGTAGTCCTTGACTTACAACAGTTCATTTAGTGACCGTTCAAAGTTTCAATGGTGTGGGAAAAAAAGTGACTTATGACCACTTTCACACTTACTGACCATTGCAGCAACTCCACGGTCATGGGATCAAAATTTAGGCACTGTACTTATGCCAGTTGCACTGTCCCAGAGTCACATGATCCTCTTTGATGACTTTCTGACAAGGAAGTCTTTACTTCACTTAACAACTATGTTACTAACTTAACAACTGCAGTGATTCACTTAACAGCTATGATAAGAAAGGTCATATAAGAAGGTAAAAATTCACTTGAACAAATGTTGGCAATAGAAATGATGGTTGCATTTTGAGGATGACCTGTATTGACATTATTATATCAATCCAGATCAGACCCTACCCTACCTGGTAGCCAGCCTGAATTAGTAGAAGGCATATCAGAAACTGACTGTGATGAATCTAAAAGTCAAGATTTGAACCTTTAGGATAAATATAGCCCCTTGCTCAACAGGTTCAACTACCACTGTGGTGGCGCAGTGGTTAGAGTGCAGGCTACTTCTGCTGACTGCCAGCTTCCTGCAGTTTAACAGTTCGAATCTCACCAGGTTCAAGGTTCAGCCTTCCAGCCTTGTGAGGTGGGTAAAACGAGGAGGACCCAGATTGCTGGGGACAAATATGCTGACTCTGTAAACCGCTTAGAGAGGGCTGTAAAACACTGTGAAGCAATATATAAGTTTAAGGGCTATTGCTCTTCCTTTTCCTCTTCCTTCCTTCCTTCCTTCCTTCCTTCCTTCCTTCCTTCCTTCCTTCCTTCCTTCCTTCCTTCCTTCCTCAAGGTTGACTCAGCCTTCCATCCTTCCAAGGTGGGTAAAATGAGGACCAAGATTGCTGGGGACAAATATGCTGATTCTGTAAACCACTTAGAGAGGTCTGTGAAGCACAGTGAAGTGGTACATAAGTCTAAGTGCTATTGCTCACCTGGACAAAGCATCCATCCTTCAACCAAAACTGCTGTGTTGTCCAGACTGTGGTTTAGTTTATTGGCCTTCATGCAGGCTGTTGCTATTCCTGGGCACTGATTCATCACTTCCATCAGCTCGCACGAATCTGATGAAAAAGAAAAATAGAACTACGTGTCATTGGCTTTACTTGGAGATAAATGGTTTGTGCATGTTAAGAGAAATGAATGGATAGCAATAGTTGTATTCTTGGCACTGTTCATTAATTTCTGTTCTCAAGCCAGACTTGGGATGAGCCTGTACTAGAATTCAGTGGGTCCCATTAAACCCTTTGGGGGAGGCTTTTTTTCCCCCCATGCTTACCATGTTCTTAGGAAAAGAGATGACTCCCATCTTCAGTTATAAATGAAAATCCTATATATGACTTCAGATTAGACACCATGACTTATTAGCCTCTGCTGCTGCAGAAAGCTTCATATTTACTCTTCTGCAGAAATCAGTTGAACTGGGTCATTTATGTCTCTGAGGTCACACACACACACACACAGGTTGCTTATTCAACTCACTACAGATGGAACGTGCCAGATGCCTGTTCCGAATACAATTACAAAAATGATGACACCATCATCCCCTTGTTGTTATAAAAATGGTTTGTCTTTGGCATGGCGTGATCAGTAGTAAGGTAAATGCTAATGCACAAACACCTCAGGCATATGGGGCCTGGGAAAACTGGCAGGATGTACTTGGGCCGATCTGGGTGGGACGATTCATTCCAAGATAATTAAATAAGCAGGTGATTACAGTTTGGTGAAGACTGACTTTATCTGCACCCAAGGTAAATTTATAGCTTTAATTTGCCTTTAACTTAAAATATAACTTCCCAACTTTAATACATCACTCGTCTTCAATAAATCTGCCATGATTATATGTGGGCCTTGTATGATTTTTTTTTTCCTAAAAGTAATCTAAGAGTCTAAGGAAACCCTAAGTAAATCACTGAGCTTAATGTTTGTCATATATATAAAATATCTCTCCCTCCATATTTCAGCTTGTGGCCTCAGACCTGCATGAACAGGATGCACAAAAATAACTGTATTAATGCTATGGGCTAGAGAAATCCATATGGCTATTAAAAATTCATCATTAGCATTTGCTATGGTGGAGTCAAGTGGGAGGAAATCCGTAACTGACAAGGAATTAGTCATCATAATTTAAGGAAATGTAAACGCACTGAAGGCTGAGCTTCTTGGCTAAATACACAAGCAGACTGGAGTGTGTAGGAGACTTCAAGAAATAGTAATTAAGGACCATGGTGGGCCAATTCCTCCACACCTTTTT
>NW_020769335.1:11948799-11970939 GCF_900518735.1 Pseudonaja textilis
TAGAATAGAATAGAATAGAATAGAATAGAATAGAATAGAATAGAATAGAATAGAATAGAATAGAATAACAGAGTTGGAAGGGACCTTGGAGGTCTTCTAGTCCAACCCCCTGCTTAGGCAGGAAATCCTACACCACTTCAGACAAATGGTTAGCCAACATGTTTTCTAAAAAACTTCCAGTGTTTTGGAGCATTCACAACTTCTGGAGGCAAGTTGTTCCATTGTTCTAACTGTCAGGAAATTTCTCCTTATTTCTAAGTTGCTTCTCTCCTTGATTAATTTCCACCCATCGCTTCTTGTCCTGCCCTCAGGTGCTTTGCAGAATAGCTTGACCCCCTCTTCTTTGTGGGAACCCCTGAGATATTGGGACACTGCTATCATGTCTCCCCTAGTCCTTCTTTTCATTAAACTAGACATACCCAGTTTCCAGCAACTGTTCTTTGTATGTTTTAGCCTCCAGTCCCCTAATCATCTTTGTTGCTCTTCTCTGCACTCTGCAAATATGAAGAATCGTTGCAGGAACCGGGTATGGTTGGTCTAGAGAAAAGAAGGACTAGGGGTGACATGATAACAGTATTGTAATATTTGAGGGACTACCACAAAGAAGAGGGGGTCAACTTATTTTCCAAAGCACCAGAAACAATGGATGGAAAGTAATCAAGGAGAGAAACAACCTGGAATTAAGGAGAAACTTCCTAACAGTGAGGACAATTAACAATTATCCAGTGAATAATCGAAACGCTGTAGGTGCTTTTAAAGAAAGACTGGACATTCACTTGTCTGAAATAGTGATTGAACAGAGGGTTGGTCTAGAAAACCTCCAAGTTCCCTTCTAGCTCTATTGAGACTCATTAAAAAGTCTGACTTATAGAAATGGGGAAATTACATTCAAAATCCAAAATTGTATTGAATTGACATTCAGTCAAACATATGTCATTCAGTTTAATATATTGCATCCGTTCAGAGTGCCAAGAATCTGATTCAAATAAAACAGTTCAACTCAAAACTTCAAGTAGTCCTAATGTATGAAGCACAAGCTTTGATGACTGAATTAAATTTTAAGCAGAATAACCATTTCCGCTCTCAGAAGCCAAAAGCCAGAGATCAAGTTCTTATATTTATTTGCTTCTTCTTCTGTCATCCAATAACTGCTGAGATAAAGCTACTCGGAATGCACGTAGAGTAAGAATGTTACTCAATTTCTGGGTATTTAAAAGAACTTGGACAATGTGTGGGCAGCTGACCTTTTCATCAGCACACCGAATATTCCATAACCCTGAATGATATCCTTCAATGCTTTATTTCTCCCTAGCCCAAATGTCATCTTGTCTATTCCCCAAGCCATTTACGGTGTTGGGGAAAAAGGAGGGGAAGTGTTAAAGGATTGGTAACCTTTGAAAAATATTTAAGCTTTGCTAAGAGCTGCGACTTTTAGCTAAGACTATATGATCTTCTACAAATTCTAAATTTTCCTCCTTAGCCACTGATGAAAAGTGGAACAGAAATCTTTCCCCACAATTTAAGCTTTAGATCACTTTTAAATTAACAGAGCTGGAAGGGGCCTTGTAGGTCATCTAGTCCAACCCCTTGCCCGAGCAGGAGACTACACCATTTCTGACAGGTAGCAGTCCAATCTTTTCTTGAAAGCCCCCAGTGTTTGAGTGTGTTTCTCTCATTGGATAATATAGAAATGATCCCTGAAAGTATAGTCTGAGAGCAGAAACATTCTTTGAAGACATTCTTTCAAGTTTTGTATAGAAAATAACCTGTTTTTTTCCAAATTTCAAATTAATTAATTGATGTATTATACGATTATTTGTACAATGTAGAAGTCAAACCCAATTATTAACTTCATGCCGACAACTCTGTGTGCTATCCTCAGATCTTTCGACCATCCTGGGAATGGGTAGAACTCCCATTTTTAGTTTTCCAGGACGCTGAACTCTGGATGGCAACCACCTCAAGAATCTACAAGGATTGTTAGTTGACTTCATTTAAGAACCAGATTGATTCATGACAAAGCACTAGAAGATCTCAAATATTCTAATGCCTGCCCTTTTTTTTTTTTTTGGCTTGGCCTTCATTTTGTTGAGATGACTTGTCTGCCACTGAATCCTTCCTTTTTTCAACCCTCTCTCTGACCACTTTTCCTTTACTTACCTTTTCACTAGAATTGCAATGTTAACGTTCCCCCTTTTACTATTGTATACGGAGTCTCGTTCCTTCTTTTCAGAAATGTTTTGAGAAGCCACAGGTATAACAAGCTTCAGTTTATAATAATGTTTCATTGTAGGTCGATGCTCAAAGAATGAAAGGCGCGAAAGACTAGGTCCATACATGAAAGTCCAATTAAACTGATTTATTGATAAACCGTCTATGCCCAAGAAATATTCTCAACTAATGGCAAATACCTGTTTGGACTTAGATAAGAGTCAATGAAATTTAAGGGAGGTTGGGCTTAGTCTGTTTGTGGTTACAAAGGGATTCTAGGCTAATTCCTCTTTTAATTCCACTGCCACTCCTTCTCCTACATACTGTAGAAGCCATTACCAACTAATTTCTTGACATCTGTTTTTTGTCTCTCTTTTATATCTAGCAAGTGGATTCTCATCCCTTTTTCCACAGAACATCACTGGCTATTCTGTATGCAATATGTGTGTAATCTTTCTTCATCTTGGATGGTTATTATTGCATTGATGGATGAGGTCTGATGCAATTGAAAACTGTTTGTGATTCCTGATTTTGATTGTCTTACTGTGATGTGTTCAACCCCCTTCCTACATGATGCTTTACATAACAAATACGAATCTGAAAAATGAATCAACTGTCCAGTGACCTCATACTCTTTTGGAATTACCAAGGAACAATTATTAGCTCACCGTTAGTCATTTATTCATCATGAACCATGGTGGCACTTTCGTTGGACTGCAATATTGCAGTCTGACTCTGCTCACTTCCAGGAATTCGATCCTGACCAGCTGAAGGTTGACTCAGCCTTCCATCCTTCAGAAGTCAGTAAATTGAGAATCTGGGAGCAATATGCTGATTCTGTAAATTGCTTTAGAGGGGGCTGTAAAGCACCACGAAGCAATATATAGGTCTAAATGCTGCTATTATTTAATTTTTGAAATCTAGAAGATACAGGGTAAAATCTTCAGGATATCCAGTCCTAGACAAACAAATATTAGAAGTACAGCTTGAAAAAAAAAAAAAGCATTAGAAGAACCCAATGTCACCCTGTCAAACCCGCTTATTGTTGTACAATTCAGAATTGTGGGATCCATGATCCCAATTGAGCTTGGTGGTTTTCTTGAAAATGTTTCATTCCCAAAGACTCAGAGAGTACCAAGGACCACACAGTTGAACCATGAGCTACAAATATTTTCTTCTAATTAGGCATTGGTGAAAACAAGAAAGCACACAAATGCCCAAATCGAGCAAGATTCTTTTTTGTCAACCTCTTATATAAACAAACAAAGCACCGTTGTTGAAAAATGTATCAAGCCATAAGTAGCTATATCTTCTTACCGAAACCTCTGTGTTCTGAGCTTTCCACCCATAAAATTTGAAGATCCATGTAGCAGATTGAATGTCAGGCAGTTTTCTGGTAAGCTGAGGAACTCTTGAAATTTATTTCCCAATTGCCTCCTTCAGATTTGTCTCTCTATCCTTCTGCCTCTTTCTTCCTGAAGTATAGTTGTCTTCATGAAATCACTTAAGTCATCAATGTTTCTTAGACAATTGTTGAATATCTTTTTTTTTTTAATACCTCATCTTGGGGGAAAAAGCATCCTGGAGAATGGAAACAAAACAACATTTTTTCTATTAATATTATTAATAAAGCCATCACAGAAATATTGCAAGGGACGTGGTGGCTCAATGGCTAAGACTCTGAGCTTCCCGATCAGAAAGGTCGGCAGTTCGGCAGTTCGAATCCCTAGCACCGCGTAACGGAGTGAGCTCCCGTTACTTGTCCCAGCTTCTGCCAACCTAGCAGTTTGAAAGCACATAAAAAATGCAAGTAGAAAACTAGGGACCACTTTGGTGGGAAGGGAACAGTGTTTTGTGCACCTTCACTGTTTAGTCATGCTGGCCACATGACCACGGAGATGTCTTCAGACAGTATTGGCCCTTCGGCTTTGTAACAGAGATGAACAACTAGAAACGACTAGCACATATGTATGAGGGGACTCTTTACCTTTACCTAAAAATATTATTTTGGCTTGATTGCATTTTGTCCATGGAGGAGGATGGCAAATATTGTTCTTTATATGTTTTGAAAAGTACATAGGGTAATTAAAAGAGGAATTGCATATTTTCAGGATCCGCTTATGCCAAATAATATTTATAATATTTCATAATTTAGCTATCTTGGTTTCACTTTCTTGATATAAACTTATTTATGGAACTATATCTGTCCACAGACGATCTATTCAAGCTCTTTTCCCTCTTTCTAGAGGTATTTCTTTTGTTATTCTGAGATCAATATCACTGTATACAACCTCCCAACATCCATCTTATGACTTTCCTTCCTCAGAGTGAGTGTGATGAAAAATGTCTGTAATGTCTTGTGTGTTTTGACCGACCTGGAGCAACATGGAAGTGTGTCACTTCTAATATTTGCGGTAGTTTAATTCTGGAAGATAATTTTTCTATTTTTACAAAGATTTCCTCCCTTTTTGTGTGGGGGAGGGACACTTGAGGCTGGATGACTTTTGGCTGTTGACATAGTTAACCTCAGTGTCCTGAGAAACTCTGCTTCCAAATGTATTTGCAGATATTTACAAATGTTCCAGAAACTCAATGTACTCATTAGAGTTCAAAATAAACTTTGACCCTCATGCACAATAGATCTACTACATTATACATTCAAAGGGGAATCCACCCCCCTCCCCCCCCAAAAAAGGTAGTATCTGTTGAGTGAGTTTCTGGTGACTTCATAAACACGTCCATATATATTTTTATTGACAACAATAGAGACATATTTTTGTTATGGGATTTTCTGGAAATCTTCCCATCGAGGTACTAAGTAGACCCAAGACCACTCCCCTTCCAAAACCAGATGTGATTTGGATGTTTTTAAGATGGAGAAACTCTAAGTTGTACATATTTCAGTTTGAACTTAAGATAAGGGAAAAAAATACTATTCAAAATCATAGTCTATTCAAAATCAAATACTATTCAAAATCAAGGGTGTTGTACTAGTTCTCCTACTTTCTCCAGGATTGATTTCATTCAGTGGTGATTGTAAGGAAGAAGTCCTACTGTGTGAGGCGCCATGGGTTTGGTGTTGTCTCCATTCCTAGTCAACATCTACATGAGTCTGATTGAGTGATCTCATCCATCTCCATGTGGTCAGATATATATATCTCCACATCTGGAGAATTAAGTGATGACATCACTGTCTTATTCTGGTATATGTAGGCTACTACTAATTTAAGGTAAAGGCAGAGGTGGTTTTCAGCAGCTTCTGACCAGAGCTGGTCAGAAAATTTTGAGTAGTTTGGAGAACCAGCAAATATCACCTATGACTAGCCCCACCCCCATCTATTATCTGCTTCCCAAGTCCCAGCTGATCAGCTGATGGGTCTTCTTTGGTTGCCCTGCACAGGAGAACGGAGCTGGAAAGCAGGTTAGTGGGGTGAGAGATGGGATTTTGCAGTATTCTTCCCCTGGAGTGGGATGGGAATGGAGATTTTATAGTATCCTTTCCCTGTCATGTCCACCAAGCCATGCCACACCCACAAAGCCATGCCACACCCACCAAGCCATGCCACACCCACCAAGCCACACCCACAGAACCAATAGTAAAATGATTTGAATCCCACCACTGGGTAAAGGTATCTAATATGCAAAATCTTTTTACATCATCTTCTCTTAACAACCCGATAATCCCTTGTGGGATAGAGTCTGGACAACTGAATGGAGCAAGCAGCGTGTTTAATGGCCGGATACCTTTCCTATCACCAGTGCAGAGTTTTGTTCAGCAGATATTGTGCCCAGAGAGAAAAATATCTGCCTCTACCTCGGATCGAACTCACAATCTCCTGATTGTGAGGGAAGAGCTCCAACTCTAACCACTTAACACAAACCCTTTGTACAACCCAGCAAATCTGTTTTCAAACTTCCCAATGTTGCAGTTTAACTGAACTTCAATTTAACTGAAGTTCCTGCAATTAAAATAGGGATGGTAGCAACATTCTGTTACACCTCGGCATAAAGTCATGCTGGCCACATGACCATTGAAACATCTTTGGACAATGTTGACTCTTTTGGCTTGGAAACAGAGATGAACACCTCCTCCTACAGCTGAATATGATTGGACAGGGAAAACCACTACCTTTAAAAAAAAAATCATGCATATATTTAAAAATGACTCTGCAGTTTGAGACACATCACCAAAGATTCATTTAATGCTGTTATAATGCAAGGCCATTCAGAATGAAGGGAAAAATGTGCTTTTTAAAAATTAAATATCTTAAGAAGAACGGTCAATTCCTGAAAAATTTTTCCCATTTTTTAACTTCTTTGTATTTGCACCAGCCTATACTAAAAACATATTTTGATATCCTGTATTTTTGTCCAGCTATAAGATCCAGGTCTAACAGACATGGAAGCTGTGGAAATTACTTTCTACAAAATTTGGCTGCAGGAGAAATTCTGCACCAAATTTCTTGCTTACCAATTGTGCTGATTTATATTCAGATTTAAATCCTAGTAACCATAACAACCTTCACATTTTGAGCAGAACTTCATATTTCCTTGAAGTCACTTGATACCTTGCTGGATATCACTGTTATATAGATACAGATATAACTGTTTTTGCAAGAATTCCACAACTGTTTTTTTTTTTATTATTTTGCTTTGAAAAAGACATTTTAACATCCCTTTTCTTGTTGTTGACAATACACTTATTAAAGCACATATTAAAATCGCAAGCTATTGGCTCCAACATTCAATTTAATTTATTTACATGAAATACTGCAAACAGTTGTGAAAATGGCATTATTCAATCACAGAAATATGCTATCTTCGGGAGAGGGAAAATTGTTAGCACAAGCATTGTATCAAGAAAAAAATTAATGAACAGAAGAAGTGTATACTAAAAATCCTTCATCAAAATGTTTTTATTCTGCTTTATGATATTTTATATTCTTAAAAACATTCTATCAGTGATTTAGTAAAATAACCACTAATTGAAAGTTATAACTCTTTTTAAACCTATTTCAGAGAGAATCTTAAAGTCTATAATATTATTCCAGTTGTTGATAAATGGGTAAGATAAGAATTCAGCTGGATAAGCACAAATTTTAAATATGCCATTATCTAATGTGGCAAGATTTAACATCCATTGCATTAAATTTTATTATTGAAAAAAAGCCCTGTAATGTTGATATATTATTTTAATTAAATGTTTTTTCTCTAACATTGAACTGAATGTTACAATTTATTACACATTCAAAAATTATATTTAGGAGATGACCAGGCTGAGCCTGTGGGAGGAGTTAAGCAGGTCATAAGTCTTGAGTCCCTTTGCACTCATAAGAGTTTTTAAATCCACCTTAAATTCCGTTGACTCTAAATTTGCTTTGCCTATTAGTAGTTCAGATTCTTGTAGAGACTGTCAGCGTGTAATAAACATGTATTCACTACAACCTCCTTGAATCCTGATTTCCTGTGTTTGCAATTATTTTCTAGAATTACTGGAAGATTTTGAAAACCCAATTATATCCATCTCTAAGAGACATTTGAAACTTCTGAAGAACCAGAACCATGTTCTAATTTATTTTCCTATGTTCTGAAATGTTTTTAAGGTATGCATTTTATGGCACCCTGGATCTTGTTAGATAACTTCACTTTGCAAAAAAAATGTGAACAAGATGCTATAGTAAGTGGAAATACCACTTACTGTCAGTATTGATTTTTCATGACAACCTCTCTGTTCTTCTCAGATGCTTTGATGTTCAATTTTGTAAATTCCGAATCAGAAATTTGAGTGATTAAAGGCTAGGCATAAGATTAGGGAAGAGTTTTTTTAATGCGAAAGCAATAATCTTGGATATTAGTTTATAGCATATACAACTGCATCGTATGCTACTTGTTTAAAATATTTTGAAAATGTCAGAACAGGGTAATTTCTAGATGGTCCTTTTCACCAGTTCACATGATGTCAGTTGTAACGACAATGTCAATTACATTTCTCCTAATAACCCAGCATGAATCTGCAATTTGGCAGTTACAACAGGGAATACATAAGAAAAAGTATCATTAAAATAATTGTTAGGAAGATACGCTTAGTAGGACAGTAAGATGCAGGTTTTTTTTTTTTAAGTGAGCAAACCTTGCAAATGTTACATGAAAACACGCCTGCTTTCAGAATCTCCACAGTGATGTAGTATTCATGAAACTTCTCATAAAGACAATGATAGAGTCTACTGTATAGACAGGACTTTCATTTCATCTCCTACCTAAGTACAAGCAAAATTGTTTCAAATTCAGGCTCAAAACACCCCATTTTAGGCTTTGAGCTGTCTCTAGCTTGAAACCATCATTGTGATTTTCCTGGAAGTACTTCAGGCTTGTAACAGTTCTGCTTTGACTTCAAAACAAGATTGATTTTATGCTCAGATGCTCCCAGAATGATAAAGAAGCTCGTTTCAAGTTTAAACAAACTGTTTCCAACTCAAAAAGGAGAGCTTAAAGTTCAAAGCCTTTTGAAATCAAAAAATCTTTGCATACCGAAGGGTTCTTGATGCTCTCTGAGCTTGGTTGTTTTCTTGCATTACCCAACTTGGTAATATTATCAGTTCTAGAAGCGAGGGGGTTTATGGAGAGGAGGAGGAGGAGGACTATGGGGTCCCTGGTCCTCTCTGAGGTTGGTTGTATTCTTGCAGGTGTTTCATGACCCAACTACAGAACATTATCAATGCTAGAAGGGAGTGGGGTTTGAGGAGGAGGAGGAGGAGGAGGAGGAGGAGGAGGAGGAGGAGGAGGAGAATTGTGGGATCCTTGGCACACTCTGAACTTGACTGTTTTCTTGCAGATGTTTCATTACTCAATTTACACAAATGCCTGCAAGAAAAACAACCAAGCCCAGAGAGCACCAAGGACCCCTAACTTCAACCACAAACTTCATTGGTACTGTGCATACTCCTAATAATTAGCTTTGGGGATGCATTTCCAACTTTAAAAAAGTAAAAAAAATAATAAAATAAAAATAAACAGGATGAAATTTCAATGAAGGAAAAAATGCAGAAAGATATTTGGGGCTGAGAATAATTTCCAACATTGCCCCCATAATTATCATAGCAATAGAGATTGATGAATTAATCTATTAGTAATCCATAATGCTTTTCTTATTTTCATCTATAAGTCTCTTCAACCCTATGTACATATTCATCCACAATTGTGTAAAAATATAATTATATATATATTTTCTGCACTCATATTTATATCTATTTTCTCTCCAAATGTCTCTTTATTAATATATCTTGATTAGAGTGCTTTGTTTATGTGCATTGCTGAGAATAGCCAATCTCTTGAGATGATTCAAATGCTGACAGTTCATCTCAACATGCAAATATTATATTTCTTTGGCATCTCGTAATATGATGAATGTGTTGAAACTGGATTTGAATTAATTTGACAAAAAAATCGTATTATGAGGTGCTTTTCTGGGGACAGGGGCAAGTAATGAATCTTTGAAAAGGTGTATTGTGTTGGATAATATTTCTCTGGGATAGCCCCTTCTGATTTCAACCACCATTAGCAGAGTTAAATTTATCTGAATTTCTCGCTTTTTTTTTCTTTTTCACAAAAAGTATCTTGTTGACATTTCACTTCTGTGGGTTGAAGAGGGAGAGAAATTTGATGTAGCTTAGAGCTGGAAAACAAATACAGATAAAGAAATGGTTTTCTCTCCATACAAAGAGCCAGCATGTGATAGCTTAATAAAGCTAATAAAACAAAACACTGGCTATTTTTCATGTTGATAACCTTTGGAAACCAGAAAAAGAAAGACCTAAAACTGTTATTTCAACAGTATTTGCCTTGGTCTCCAGCTGTTGTGAAAGAAAGTAATCAGAAAGCTAGATTATTTAATGGCAGGCTATCAAAATGTATTTTAATGGGAAAAAAAACAAACAAACGGGAAATGCTAGAGAAACAGCTACATCACCTTTTCATTCCAGTTCATGGACCCTAAACTTTTTCTCTCCTAATGTTACGATTCTCAAAAAAAAAAAAAAAAATACAGTCAGTTTTAAATGTTTATGGGGATTTTCAGTCATCCTGGTCATGGTTGTCCCAAAGTTGCTTTTTCAAGAGGCAGCTGGACCTTCTTGGTTTTTCCCTGAAGACGTTTTGTTCTGAAGAAGATTCTTGGATGAGAAATGAGATGTCTTCAAGGAAAAACAAAGAAAGTTCCATTTGCCTCTTGGGGGAAAAAGAAACATATTTGGGACAGTCAGTTTTAAACATCAACAAATTGAACAGTTGCTGGAATTGGGTACATCCAGTTTAATGAAAAGAAGGAATAGGGGTAACATGATAGCAGTCTTCCAATATCTCAGGGGTTACCACAAAGAAGAAGGAGTCAAGCTATTCTCCAAAGCTCCAGAAGGCAGGACAATTCAGCCACTGGGGCTAAAACTTAGGAAGAAATAGTTTAATCAAAAGAAGGATTAGGGGTTACCTGACAGGAGTTTTTCAATACTTGAGAGGTTGCCACAAAGAAGAGGGGGCAACCTATTTTCCAAGTCACCTGAAGACAGGGTAAGACACCATGGATGGAAACTAAACAAGGAGAGAAGCAACCTAGAAATATGAAGAAACCTCCTGACATTGAGAGCAATTAACCAGTGGAACAACTTGCCTCCAGAGGTTGTGAATGCTTGAACACTGGAAATTTTTAAAAAGGGATTGGACAACCATTTGTCTGAAGTGGTATAGGATTTCCTGCCTGAGCAGGGGGTTGGACTAGAAGACCTCCAAGATCCCTTCTAAAACTGTTATTCTAGTATTCTGAAGACAGTTATCAGTGAGACAGTTAACCACCATGTCCCAATCAAAGACTTGATCTACACATTGGCCTTTTGCCAAAAGGAGATAGCAACCATCCTTTCAGCAAGAAATGGAAGACCTTTCTCTTTTACCACTTTGGATGTTGAGGGAAATACAAAGTTCCCATTCCTTCACATTTGTGGCCTCAGCCATTGTTGACTGATGCTGTTTAGTACAGCTTTCATGTTACCTCTCCATCTTTTTCTGGGTCTGCCTCAAGTTCTTTGACCTTGTTCTCTTTTTGTATTCTTCTCCTTCTTCTGCCATGTCCATCATTGGACGTTGGCGATCATGTTGGAGAGCCTATTTTTATCAACAGCCTCACGAAAAAGTGCTGCTGAGTTTGGTCCAAACCAGCCCCTTAGATTTGGAAGCCATGATGTTCTTCTGCCTGGAACTCATTTGCCTTCAATCTTTCCCTGGAGGATTAAGTGGAGTATATTTTTGTACATACCTTGTATAACATAGAATCTCACAACACATCTCTCCAGATGAAAAACTACTTTATCTGCTGTTTTTCTATGTAGTTTAGGATTGGTTAGTGATGCACTGGCTCTCTGGCTAAGATGCTGAGCTTGTTGATCAGAAAGGTTGGCAATTTGGCGGTTTGAATCTCTAGTGTTGTGTAACAGAGTGAGCTCCTGTTACTTGTTCCAGCTTCTGCCAATCTAGCAGTCCGAACGCATGTAAAACGGCAAGTAGTAAAATAGGGACCACTTTGGTAGTAAGGTAACAACAGTGTTCTGTGCAACTTTGGCATTTAGTCGTGTGGGCCACATGACCATGGAGATATCTTTGGAAAGCGCTGGCTCTTCAGCTTTGTAAGAGAGATGATCATCACCCCCTAGAGCTGGAAATAACTAGCACATATGTGTGGAAGGAACCTTTACTTTTTAGGAGTGGTTCTGTGCCACTTTTTTCTCTTTATGATCTCATTCCTGATTTTATTTCTTCTGGTCACTCCTGAAGACTACCTGAACTGGAATCCATTAATTATATTGTACATTCCTAAATTATAAATAGCATTTTTTGTTTGTGTGTCTCTAAGAAGAAGTTAAAGAAGAATTATCACTGTCCAGCTCTCCTTCGGACCCAAATGGATTTATTTATTTATTTAGCATATGGCAAATACATGGACTTATGGTGGTTCAAATGTTAATGTCCAGTCCATCCAGCCATTAAAGGACAGGTTGGTCTATATTGGAAAAAAAATCAGACATTGGGCCGGTGTACGTGTCAGGGTTCCAACGATTGCCCTAATTAAATCATGAGCCATTAGCCACGCACCAAGCTTCAGAAGAATCCAAAATATTTATTAGGAGCAACATGTCCAGCATTAACCCTTATGAAGACAACTCTGATACACCTAATTTACTATCCCTTATGACCTTGTTTCCCAGTGGTGGGATTCAATTTTTTTTACTACCAGTTCTGTGGGCCTGGCTTGGTGGACTTGGCAGGGGAAGGATACTGTAAAATCTCCAGTCAGAGGTGATATTTTCCGGTTCTCCAAACTACTCAAAATTTCCACTACTGGTTCTCCAGAACTGGTCAGAACCTGCTGAATAGCATCGCTGATGTGATGCTAGTTCATCTCCTCGTGGTGCATCCTGGATAGCATGGTAGTGTGAACCAAATGAACGGCAACAATCAGCAGCCAGACTACATTGAAGAATTGGCAGTGAATGGCAGTCAAACATCTTTGTAAAACTCCTGGCTCTCTCAATACATGGCAACAGATAAACCAAATGGAATTTTGAAGCCATGATTCATCGTGCTTTCCCATTCCTCTTTTCACAATGGTGCAGGCGAAACCCCAAGTTAAATTGTCAACAGGACTAAATTAGGGGTGACTTTATAAAGAAATAAGGACCTATAGCCATTTACTGCCATTATTATTCCTCTATGATCGCTGCATTGTTTATTTGCATTTTATGTGTCATTTTAGTCTCCTTTGCTGATTTTTTTTCCTCCCAGATCTAACCTTTGACTTATGCAGCTGTTAAATCCATTTGTAAGCTTCTCACAGGCTTCCAGGTTGCTAATGGTGGTAATGTTGGGGTCATATTGGGATTCAGGAATAATCACGATGACATCTGAAGAAGAAAGCAGTAACACATGGCTGGTTTGTTTTTTGTGTTTTTTTTTAAGTGCAACTTATGGCCAAATATCCAATTTCACAGACATCTAGTCCTATCTGCATCAATAAAGAAACAGCCATCCAGCAAAAACCAATCACAGCCTTTTATATCCAGATGAAAGTCTGTAAGTTAACATTTATTTTAATTGTTTGCGGATGTATTAAATTTATGGGCCAACCTTCTCACTTATCAAGCAAATCCTGCTGGCTTAGAACATGATAAAGATAACAATGCAAAACATTAAATATTAAATTAACAAACATGTAACCAAGATACCCTGTTTCTCCAACAATACGGCCTCCCCCAATAGGAAGTCCCAGCATGTTTTATAGGCATGAAATGAAATTAAGCCCCTCCCCCCCCAATTAAGGCCTATATTAAAACATGTGCAATGGGGGGGAATGGTGGGTGGGCTTGCTGTTAGGAAATACTTTTGTTGCACACACGGATATGGTGCTGCCTGCGTTGACCCCAATACGAAGTGCCCCACCAATGCGGAGGTCAACATCCAAGCCATCGCCACCTGCCCACCCAAAGATGCAAGGGGGGGAATTAAGTCACCCCTGAAAAGATGGCCTAGCCATTTTTTCAGGGCTCAGAAAAAAATAAGACCCGGCCTTATTATATGAGAAACATGGTAGGAACCGGTATACAATGGAGTGAGACACTTGTGAAGTTGTATTTTATCCCTTGGCCTCCAAGAATGCTTGTGGTATGTCGTTCCTACATATTGCTTCAACATACTCTTTAGATCATTCCACCCCCATCTTCAATTCCTATTTTAGACTGTATTATTTACACAATGAAGGCATCCCTTCTCTTCCCTCCTCTCTCCCTTGCTTCCTTTAGTGGTCTTTTTCACTCAGCTTACTTCACTTTTTCCCATTAAGGAAAGGGCTTCTGTGACTTTACCAATAGGGTTGGGCAGTGTTTGGATACAAAAGCGCAAAGGTGCTTAAAGCAGCTAGAAAAATTTGTCTACCACCTACCTCAGAACATCGCAAAGCAGCAACATGTCTTGTTGAAAATCTGCAGGGGCTTTCTGCAGTTTGAGCACAATCTCCAAAACCCCATTCTGCCACCTATATATGTCCTAAAGCCTCTTTAACCACGTAAAGGAAATTGTTCTACAGGCCTATTCATTGATCAAGAATGCTGCCTGTGTCACTGATTGTGATTGGAAGAGCACTTCAGCTTGTACTGAGACACAAATGCAGGCTTTGTGTAACATTTGAATTGCTTTTTTTGGAAAAGAACACTGAAATGATATGATCTTAAAAATGGCTACAGGCTAATATTGAAAAAACAGCTTGTTACTTTTCTTACTTTTCTATGTTCCCCGCTCATAAACTATCTAGAGGATTTTGAGGGAAGCCAAGATATATTTAATGAACTATTTATCAGAAGCTCGCACAAGTCTTTTTTTTTTCCCTGATCTTTGTTTTATTAAGGTTCTTAATTCACAGTAATCCAGCCAGATGTTTGTCAACACGAAGAAACGGGGACACCTAGAGCCACAATCTACCAACAAATCCTTAAGAGCCTTAAAATAAAGAATTATGGTCTTTGCATGTTAGCTGGGAAATTATTTTGTTGTGTGTAGAAAGGGCAAAGTTTTGGAAAGATTTGAAATTGATGCTTCTTTGATTTCCCAAGAAACTTTGAAAGGTCAAATCAAAGAGAAGAGGGTCTATTAATTCTTCTTAGACTGTGCCTCTGATGCAAGAATCGCACAGCTTGGCTATTTGCTTAAGCTACGTCAATAAAATGTGATGGGTATTCAACAGGATTTGCAAATATTGTGGTTAATTATCCTTCCCCAAAATAAAACAGTCAATGCTATATCTCAATGTTTCTGTCTTCGGTTTCTATGTTTTTAAAAATAATAGCAGAGCCGTACGTAAAGCTGATGGCCTTCTCTATCTCTCTATAATTACCCTTTCCCAAATTCAAGATCTGGTGGAATGCTCGTATTCTAGACTGAGGATCGTTTTTCAGATTGAACATACTGAAACTTGCAATATAAAATAATGTGCTTCTGCATCTGGGATTCCCCCTGAGTAGACAGGAAACAAAGGATATTAATCTATTATAAGTGCCTTGCAGATAATCTGTAATGCCTAAGTATGTTTATTGCAAGCCTCCTTCCTCCTCTAAAGGTTGTGGGGTGGCATAATGGCTTAGTCATTAAAGGTGATGAATTTCAACATTCAGCTTGAGTATCCAAATAAAAGTCCCGGATCATTTCATTTCTGAAAAGTTTATTGTTTATTGAATATATTGCATGTTAATGGCAAGGTAAAACTAACTCTGAAATTCTCAGGCATCAGGTCACAGTATGAAACAATGATTTTCCCAGCCAAATCTCCGGGCTTTCACGTAGACCATATAAACAAGTTCTCTTTGTTATGAGAACCATCTGCCTTCTTCTTCACACTTGTTAAGATTTCCTTGAAAAGTTTCCAGAGTCTCACAGAACCTTCAGTGGAACTGTAGAAGTTTCATTTCTCCAACTAACCCTTTCATATACAACAGCACCACCACCACCTTTACTCTAATGACAAGTTGAAACAAAGAGGTGCATAGCTGCCAATGTTTCACTCCTGACACTGAATTTGTTCAACTGACAAGTTTGGGTTTGAGACCTGAGTTCCACACAATGGGGTGAGCTCCCGTTACTTGCCCCAGCTCCTATCCATATAGCAGTTCAAAAGCATGCAAATGTGAGTAGATTTATATATACCACTTCAGTGGGAAGTTAACAGAGTTTTGTGTGCCTTTGATGTATAGCCATGTTGGACACATGACCACAGAAGGGCTCTTTGGACAATGCTGGCTCCCTTGGCCAAAGAATGGAGATAAGTATCATGCCCCGATGGACATGACCGACAGAGAAATATTTACCTTACCTTCTCTAAGGTATGTACACCTACCTGAGCTAATAAATTGGCCACATGTTTAGAGATATGCATCGTTCAGAGAAGCATTGATTAGCATCACTTCCCTTGTGATGGGGGATTTATTTAAGGGCTATGCTCTCCCAATGTTCATTGGCAATGATTATTATTCTATGATGCTCTGATGATGAATAGAGGAAGGAAATGTGCACATATGTGCACACCAGGTCACACTAATAGACAAGATCTACACTCTAATGTGAAAGATGACTAAAAGAGGGCTGTGAAAATAGTTACAGACCCCTCACATCCTGGACACAAACTGTTTCAACTCCTACCCTCAAAACAATGCTATAGAGAACTGCACACCAGAACAACTAGACAGGACATTTTTTCCAGAATGCCATCACTCTGCTGAGCAAATAATTCTCTCAATACTGTCCAACTATTTACAATTCTGCATTACTATTAATCCTCCCATCTTTTTTTTTAATCCATTGCCTCCCATTTATGACTATACGACTGTAACCTTGTTGCTTGTATCCTAACAATTTTTTATTGACTGTTTCCTAGTATGATTTGATTGCTTATTGTACCCTATGACTATTACTAAGTGTTATACCTTATGATTCTTGATCTTGGTGAATGTATCTTTTCTTTCATGTACATTAAGAGCATATGCACCAAGCCAAATTCCTTGTGTGTCCAATCATACTTGGCCAATAAAGAATTCTATTCTATTCTATTCTATTCTATTCTATTCTATTCTATTCTATTCTATTCTATTCTAGTCTAGTCTAGTCTAGTCTAGTCTAGTCTAGTCTACTAGACTCACAAATTGGGAGAAGGGTAAAAGTAACTATGATTGCAACTGTAATCTTTTGACTCACTCCTTTCCTTGGCATGCATAATCCCACAAGTGTATTTTCTGGCTGCGCCAGTGTGGTGTGTGGCCATCTTGTTGTCCTATCAGCTTCTCTATTAGCAAGTCCTCAGAGTGACATCTGTAGATAGTTGCAGATAGATATCTCACAAGGATTTGTGGAATCTATGCTTTTAAGATGTATGTAGGAAATGACACTTCATATCACATACTTTTGGATTAATGAAATTGCTTCTCTGAGAGGAGAGCATGTTTAGGCTAGCTCCAATTTTCACATATCCAAACCTTTGACTTCATCTCACTGGATGTCCCTGCTTATTAGGAGTGAAAAGAATTAGCTAGAACTCTAATACAGCTGCCCTGTGGCACACAAATCATTTCGACAGCAATAGGAGGTAAAGGATTAGGAAGACTTGATAACTGGAAGTTGGCCAGAAGCCATGAGGAGACAGCTACGGTGTCTTAGAAGTAATGGCAGAACCATCGGATTTTCTACTGAGGTTAGCCTTGAGGATAGTACAACATGACTTTCAGAGCTAATTAACTTTCCCGTTCCTGGTTATTCTCCTTCCAGGTGAAAGTTTGATGCCTTGGTTATTTTTGAGTGCCTACAGGCATTCTTTTAGACGGAAGAAAGAATCTCAGGATTCTTAGCATCCTTAGACCTTAGCACAGAAAGAAGATCTGTACGCTAAACCTATGCAGCACTTTAGATCCATTGTTGAATCAAGTTGTAGACCATCTGAATCTGTCAATGGAGCCCCTGTTTGCAAATAGTAAATCAAATGCACTTTACCTGTGATCCTGCAGCAACTTAAGATGAGGAGAAGTGGTTGTTTTGTGCACCATTTTGTCTTCAAATGCTAAGTGATGCACAGTCCCTACCGAATAGATCACTCATTTATTCATTCATTTATAGCTGCATGAGAGAACTATGGTTCATCCCGTAACATTTGAAGGTATGTTCAGCAAAGTGCATGGCACCTTGGCTTTTCTCATGCGAACATTGGGTCTGTTTTACCTGTATGATCTGGGCAACTCCACTTTTCCCTCAGCAGTTTGGTGCACCCTGTGGTGGGATTCAGATGGTTCACACTGGTTTGGGTGAACTGGTTGTTAAATTACCGCCCCCCACTATCAAAGTGGATCCTGGACGCTGCACTGCAGTGAAGAAATTGACAACAGAGCAGCTGGCACGAGGGAAGGAAAAGGCCACCTTCCTTCTTTCTTCTCCCTGCCCTTCCTTCTTCCCTCATGCCAGCTGCTCCAAAAATGACTTTTCTCCATTGCAGCATAGCACCCAAGATCCACTTTGATAGCAGGGGGGTGAAATTTAATGACTGGTTTGCCTAGGGTCAGGTTGGCCATCACAGAAGACTTGTTCCACATGTGTGGCAGAGCTGGAAAATGGGGAGGGTCCATGACTCCTACGACAGCCAAACTGATCCTGGGCGAACAGGTTGCTAATAATTTAACAGTGGGTGCGCCTACTATCAGAACAATTAGAGAATATAACATAGCATTGTTGCCCCACTTGACAAGGAAGAAAGGAAGGAAGAAGGAAGAGAAGAAGGGAGGGAGGGGAATCTCTTTTGAACAGGGAAATGAGTGAGAACAGAATATGTGCCTCTACAGTTAATTTAACCTTCATCATCAGGGAAAGAAAATTACTGTGGACCCAGAGAAGGGATGCTCATCTTTAATTAACCGGTTTAACTCCCAAAACAAAACACTGTAATTAGATCTTCTCTACTTGGTTGATTGAAGATACTGGGCAAGTCAAACTAGAATAACAGTATCTTATTGTTTTGGGAGAGAAATAACATTGCCTAGTATGAAGGGTTATTTAGCATAAAGCAATATTGATGTTCCTATTCATACTTATTGTTACAAGATAATTCTACCAGGTAAAACATTATTGAATAAACACAAATCCACAATGACTTTGAAGGAAACAAAAAGAAAGAGAGGGAAAGCTGGGGGTGATGTTCTCAGCTTCCAATTCTTTATTGTGCTTTCATTTTAACATGTACAGAAAGAAGCTCTTATTGGGTTCAGGCCTAGACAATTGTCAAGCTCTATTTTTGCTTGTTTGGATGTGTTCGATGTTAGCTTGAGGGACACCCAGACATTTGTAGTAATCTTCATCCAGACTGTTGATATGATTTCCATAGGGCATTTTAATTCCTTTAGTTTTCACATTTTTCCCCTACTGATGGGGAGGCTAGCACATCTGAGCAGGCCACACTCCACTGCAAAATCTTGGCTGTGTTCAAACCCAATGAATATAGTGTTCATTGAAAAGGAATTATTTATGTTAAGAGAAGGAAGTAGATTTGTTCAGAGCCCTCAGTGATAAATTCTTTACATTTGAAATTACTCCAATGTGAAAGAATAAAGCTCTTAAGTTGTTAGCCTTCATTCCTTCTTTTGGGGTCTAATAATGAATTGAAGAAAAAAAATGATAACCATAATACTTTTTAGCTGATCTTAGCAGGATCATCTTTGCTTGGTTGAATCATCAACAAATGCCAATTTAGCTGAAGGGAAGACAGCAAACAGCAGTGGGAAAAGGCAGTAGCATGCCACATCTATATTATTGCCAATCAAACTATATGGACCAGCCATGAAATTCCCATTCAAATGTATATCATTTGTTAGAGTGGGACCTGTATGGGAAAAAAAAAAGAATATAGAAGCATGATACTCTCTATTGTATCCAATCAGCACACACAGTTGATAAAATCCATAGGTATCTATAGATAGATACAATATTTGGTGGCATGCTACCCCTGATCCTGGCGGTTCCATATAGGCATCATGACTTGTAGCAATTGATAACCATATATCCATCCCTCCAAATGTTTTTAATTCCCTTTGAAACCTGCCAAGTGGATAACTATCACTACATCTTAAGGCAGCAGATTCCATAAAAGTGTTTTAAACTGTGTAAAGAGCTATTGGTTTAACCTCTTTCATTTGGAGTTCCCAGGCTCTAATATTAAGCATCAAGTATCAAGAAAATCCCACACAGTTACTCACATCATACCATTTTATATAGAATAGGTATAGACTGTTGTGCTGCTTACATTTATTTGAGAGCATGTTCCATTAAATCAGTGGGAATTCTTTCTGCAGACGGATTGCTCTGTAAAACATAAATACTACCAACTGTAAACTATGTTAAGTCTCTCACAGAAATATCAAGACCAACTTCATATTTTTATCTGTGGCTATTTCTCAGTCCTCTAGGTCATGGCTGTCCCAAAGGTGATTTTTCAAGAGGCAGCTGGACTTTTCTTTGAAGACGTTCACTTCTCATCCAAGAAGCTTCTTCAGCTCTGATTTCTTCAGCTGATTCCCCGCCATCCAGTGTAAGTACTGAATTAAAAATGGGACCAGAGAATAGTAGAAGGGATGAAGGTCAAGAAACTGAAATTCAGTTAGATAAGACAGAAGCACAATGAGATGGCTTATCTGTCCGAAGGATTGATCCATTCCTGTCCTGAAAGGATCAAATATGAATTTTAAGGTTGCTAAAAAAAAAAATTACTTGTTTTGTTTTGGTTTCTGCTTAGGAAAAAGAAAGGTCAAGTGTTGCACATCATGATAAATTATACCCAGGTAAATGGAATATGAATTATTTTGTCATTTAATGCATAATCAAGCCATATAATTTGACAGTATAAAATATATGAGTAATGGCCACCAACTTCGTCAAAATTGCTTTAGTCTTTTCTCACAGCCACAGATATGATTTTCCAACATTGACCCTTAAAGCTGTTTCATACAAAATGGGTGTGTTTGGAAGAATTAATGTAATTATTACCAGTCTTCATACATATTAAGATTTTTCTATTTAAATGAACACCATATAGGTAGTTGGAAGAGCCTATTATATGTGCAAGGGCTAAATTGATTAATGATATATAAAGGCATGGATCTCTGTAATGATGGTTTAATACTCTGACATTGTCAGCAGAGGCTGATGAAAGCTTGGTAAGTATAATAAATATAATTTTAGTTCTGGAGATTGCAAGATGTCTGTTTCTCTCTCTCTCTCTCTCTCCTTCTGTGTGTGCGTGTGTGTGTGTAAATCTATTCATAGCTGGGGGAGAATTAGAATGTGCAATGTATCCTTTGGCTGCATACCACAATGTTGCCTAGCAAAAAAGTACTATACTACAGTTCAACCTGTTGTGAAAATGAACAATTCAGAAGTAAATTCCACTGGTTCTCAGTTTAGCTTAATATATTAGGTTTCCCTGAAGCTGTGAAGGGTGGTGACAAGCTATATTGCCTAAATCTTAGGTCCCTGGTAAATGATGGACAACATGCAGGTGAGTGAATGAATGGTAAGATAGAGTGGAGTTTGGTGCACTATTGTATTATATTATATATTGTATTATAATATATTATATATTATATAATGCAATATAACATAATAATATAATACAATACAATACATTACAATATAATACAGTACAGTACAATGCAATGCAATACAATACAATACAATACAACACAATACAACAGCAATATCACTTAGACTTATATACTGCTTTACAGTGCTTTATAGTACTCTCTAAGTGGTTTATATCTTGCCCCCAACAATCCAGGTCCTCATTTTACCCACCTTGAAAGGATGGAAGGCTGAGTCAATCTTGAGCCTGGTAAGATTTGAAGTGCCAAACTTCTGGGCAGCTGGCAGTCAGCAGAAGTAGCCTGCAGTACTGCACTCTAACCATTGCACCACCGTGGCTCATAAATTAAATTAAACTAAATTAATAAAATAAAATAAACCTAACTTTAAATTAAATTATAAAATAAAAAATAAAATAAACATAACATTAAATTAAATTATAAAATAAAATATAAAGTAAAATAAAATGAAATAAAATAAAATAATAAACAGAGTGGAAGACACAGTAAATGAAAAGCATTGCAATTTGCATGAAATTGCTGAAGAAGAAATGAAACTTTTGTTTACACGCTCAGCTGGTGGACTTGATGACAGAGGCAAAATGGATATGTGTGTGTGTGTGTGTGTGTGTGTGTGTGTGTGTGTGTGTGTGTATGTTTTCTGAGGTTCTCGTGGGTATTTGTATGTGGATCTTTGGTTGTTCGGGTTTTCTCCCGCGTAAGATTCGAACAACCA
>NW_020769335.1:11988496-12007558 GCF_900518735.1 Pseudonaja textilis
TTCTTCTTCTTCTTCTTCTTCTTCTTCTTCTTCTTCTTCTTCTTCTTGGTTTTTTTTCTTTACACATATGTATGAAAATGTGTATTTGTAACAAAGATGCATCAGTCCTCTTAAAGACAGTTGAGATGATTCACAACTTCTGGAGGCAAGTTGTTCCACTGATTAATTGTTCTAACTGTCAGGAAATTTCTCCTTGATTCTAGGTTGCTTCTCTTCTTGATTAGTTTCCATCCTTTGCTTCTTATCCTGCCTTGTGTTTCTTTGGAATATAGCTTGACTCCCTCTTCTTTGGGGCAACCCCTGAGATATTTCCATTAAACTAGGCAGACACAATTCCAGTTATTGATTAGCTGGCCTGAACAAGTTGCCGTGGCAGCCATCAAACCCATCCAATTATTGTAGCAAAAATTAATTTAGCCCGTATTTTAGGTCGTAGGGTTATTCCCCCGTCCTCCTTTAAATCCATATTTTTGGAAATCTTTTTTTTTTCGTACATGCTCAAAATTGGCTACTTAAAAGAACTTATAGCCCCTAGCTTTGAAACACTCTTTTCATTTGCCAATAGAGACGTGTTTGAAATGAAGAGACCTCTGTTGATGGAATGGGATTAAGGCTCAGCATTTAATTTATCATTCCCTGTATTGTGGAGTTGATCAGGTGCATCACTTGTCATTGTTAGAAGCCTGGAGTGAAGTTTTAATAAGAGTTTGGGTTTAAGTGAAAATTGGAACCCAGGTTGATATGAATTTGAGACAGCAGTAGTAAATTGCCAAGGAGACACTACTCGCATCTGATAAAACATACCAGTACCAGATTGGTTTCTCATGAAACTGGGGGTGACTAAGTATCTAAGAAGCTTTGTACTTTTTTTAAAGGAAAATATGCAAAGAAGAACAATTAAGATGATTATGGGCCTGGAGTCACAGACATATGAAGAATGGTTGCAGGAATTGGGTGTGCCCAGTCTAGAGAAAAGGAGGACTCGATAACAGTCTTCTGGTATTTGAGGGGCTTCCACAAAGAAGAAGGGGTAAACTTATTTTCCAAAACACCAGAAGGCAAGACAAGAAACAATGGGTGGAAACTAATCAAGGAGAGAAGCAACCTGGAATTAGGGAGAAACTTCCTAAAAGTGAGGACAATTACCCAGTTGAACAGCTTGCCTTCAGAAGTTGTGAGTGCCTCATCACTGGAGGATTTTAAGAAAAGACTGAACAGCCATCTACCTGAAATGGTGTAGGGTCTCCTGCTTCAGCAGGAGGTTGGACTAGAAGACCTCTAAGGTCCCATCCAGCTCTATTCTGATCGAAGCTAGTTCTCAACTTCCTTCCTCCCTCCCTTCCTCCCTTCCTTTCTTCCTTCCTTTCTTCTTTCTTCTATCTTTCTATCATCTTTCTATATTTCTTCATTTCTGTATCTTTCTATCTTCTCAGTAGGTCCACCTGACTTCCCCTTTTTAGGCAAAACTGTATTCTATTTGAGTTCATTCAAACTACATTAATTGGATTTGGCTTTACCAAAATAGGGGTGCCAGTTTCATTGTGCAACTGTCAGACTAATGGCTGAGGGTATATGTGATACTTCTGTGTCTTTTCAACCTTTTGCTATCAGGATGTAGATAAAGCAGATGTGATAGGTTCTGCACGGAGATAAGAGACAAGCTGGAAATCTTGTAAGATAACAAGCTTGCTTTGGAATACAAATGACCAACATTTAAAGTGCTTTAGAATTTGCTTCTTTTCTACCTATCCCCCTTCTTCGAGGATGATTTTCTAGTTGCTGTGTTTTTCTTCTGGAGAAATAACAGGATCTTTGATACTCTCATACTCCAGTAGAGTTCAAAGGTTTTCCATCCTAAGTCCAGTTGCCACAACTCAACTTCCAGACAACTCTATATGGATGACTAAGAATCTTCATTGACATATTGCCATGTATTTAAGGAAGAAACCCTGATGTTGGTAGGGGAATATGCCAAATAATTTCCCGTTCCAATGATTCTCTGCCTACTTAGATTCCCCTAACCAACTTGTTCAGACTGAAGAAGCTGTTTGGATGAGCAGTCTCAAACCAAAAAGAAAATGAGTCTAGTTGCCATGACTCAACTTCCAGACTATTCTACCTGGATGACAGAAAATCTTCATTGACATATTTCTCCCATCTTAAGGTGTGATGGCTTAGCAGTTAAATCAGGGGTTGACTAAGAAGAGGGAGTCAAGCTATTCGCCAAAATATTTAAGGGCAGAACAGGAAGCAATGGATCGAAACTAATCAAGGAGAATAGATTTGCTTCTAGACGTTGTGAATGCTCCAACCCTGGAAGTTTTTAAGAAGAAATTGGTCAACCATTTGTCTGAAATGGTACTATAGAGACTCCTGCCTGAGCAGGAGGTTCAACTTGAAGACCTTAAAGGCCCCTTCCAACTCTATTCTATGTTAAAGACCCTAAACTTGTCAACTGAAAAGCTGACAGTCTAGTTTTGAGACCCAAATGCTGCATGATGGGGTGAGCTCCTATTCCTGCCAGAAGCTCCTGCCCACCTGGCAGTTTGAAAGCATGTAAATGTGAGTAGACAAATAGAATCTGCTGTTGGTATTGTATATTTATTTCATGTGTTATTATGTATATGAAGAAGTTAATGAATCCTACTGAATCAGTTGTGTGTACTTTCTGTATTTGATTTCCTGCAAAAAACTAACAGACAACAACAACAACATTATCATCAGAGTTGGAACCAACTTTGAAGATTTCCTAGTGCATTAAAAAAAAAAAAAGACTGCTCAGTCTCTTCTTAGTAATAGAGTCTTAGTCTCTTCCAGTAATAGAGCACCTACAATTTCTGGAGGAGGCAAACTATTCCACTGGTTGATGGTTCTCACGGTCAGGAAATTTCTTTTTATTTTTAGGTTGGTTCTCTCTTTGATTTCCATCCACTGTTTCTTCTTTTGCCTTCAGGTGCTTTGGAGAATAGCTTGATTCCCTTTTCTTTGTGGCAACCTCTGAGATATTGGAAGACTGCTATTCTGTCACCCCTAGTCCTTCTCTTCATTAAACTAAACATGGTCAATTCCTATGAGATGTTCTTCATATGGTTTAGCCTCCAGCCCCCTGATCATCTTAGTTGCTCTTCTCTGCCCCCTTTCCCCAACCATGATGACACAACACAATAAGTCTTGAAAAATTGACATCGGAAGAAAATAAATTAGAGTAAAATGGTACAAAAGTAATACTTATTGATAGAAAGGTGTTGCAGTGTGTTTTGCTGTTGTAACCATAACCTTATTTCTAATCACCTCCACAAACTTTAAGTGTCATAACTGTACATTTTCCAGAGTTCAAAACAACTGTTCTTTCTACTTTCCCACCAGTTTACCAAGCTCTGTTGATATAATGAAATCTACCTTTTTTTTAAAAAAAAATTTGATTCCGAGGGCTAGAGAAGATCAAGCTCCCATGGCTTAGCATATAACAGGATTGTACAGTTGAATTGGACCAGAAAATAACCTCTTTTCATTTTCCTTTACTAAGATGATTTCATAAAAGCATTTAGGAACTGTTTCTCCGTGACCCAGACCAATGCAACTATGACTTTAAGGACTGCCATGATCGTATTTGTGGCGGAATCTTGGGGTTTCTGTTCAACAATATCACCTGGCAATAGAGTGGTTGACATTATCTAAAGAACACGCTGTATCTTGGTTCCTTCTCTTTCTGTTTGATCTATACAGGGATTATCAAAATAGCATTAGACAGAAGAGTTTCTTTCACAGCCATTTAGGAAACTGGTTTAAAGCAAGATGTTGTTGTTTTTTCTTGTGGGCATCCTTTGCAAATGTAACTGTACCATTGCAACATCATTCGCACATGCTGCAAATATGCATGGTCCAGATTGAAATAGCTGTGGGACAGATAGCATAAAATGTGAACCATGGAGCAAAAGGCAATAATAGTCAGTATGCAATGAAATTCACTCTTGAGATATACATGCCACTATAGCAGAATGAAGAATTAAGAGAGATAAGTGACATATTTATCTTTTTTGGAGGGAGGAAAATAGTTAAAGTTGAAATTCTTAACAAGATGAAATAGGCCTATTTGAATAAAAACTAATTCACCAATGCTTTTCTTTTTTCCCCCTACACATGAAAAAAATATTGCAAGGGATCAACAAGAGATAATCAATCCTTCCTTCCTTCCTTCCTTCCTTCCTTCCTTCCTTCCTTCCTTCCTTCCTTCCCTTCTTCCATCCATCTTTCCTTCCTTCCTTCCTTCCTTCCTTCCTTCCTTCCTTCCTTCCTTCCTTCCTTCCTTCCTTCCTTCCTACAATCCTTCCTTCCTTCCTTCCTTCCTTCCTTCTTTCCTTTTTTCCTTCCTTCCTTCCTTCCCTCACTCCCTATGGTTTTATTTAGGTACTAATCACTATTTATCCATATCTTAAATAAACAAGGTGTTAACCTTAGATATCTCTAGGCTTGGCAAAGCCATGATATTTTATACAGACCAATTTAGGACTTTTCCTGTGGACTTTTGAGTTCCTGACTTCCAGTTGCACTTTTTACCCAGCTACTACCGATCTGTGACATGATAATGACATGATAGCAATATTCCAATATTTGAAAGGCTTCCACAAAGAAGAAGAGGTCAACCTATTTTCCAAAGCACTAGAAGCAAGGCAAGAAACGATGAATGGAAAGTAACCAAGGAGAGAAGTAGCCTAGAATTAACTAACAGTGAGAACCATTAACCTGTAGAACAGTTTGTGAGTGCTCCATCACTGAAGGCTTTTAAGAAGATACTGGACAGCCATTTGTCTGAAATGGTATATGGTCTCCTGCTTGAGCAGGAGGTTGGACTAGAAGACCTCCAAGGTCCCTTCCAACTCTGTTATTCTACATATCGGGTTTTCTGTTGCTAGATGTTACAAGAGAGAGAAAATAATCGAAGTCATTCATGAAGGTTTGCATCTCCATGACTGTTACCAAGCATATGCCATGGGTTAAAAATACTCTTAGTATAATGGAAACAAAAACACCATTCTTCCCAAGTAATTGGGTGTACCATATTTATCTAGGACACCTTTGTCCAACTTGCTGTTTTCTTTGTGCATTTGCAAGAGAACTGGAGGAGGTGAAGATGAGGGAACACTCACCTTGGGCTTCTGTGGAATTTGAGAGTTGGCAATTGGCATCCCTGTCAAAGTCTTGTTTGAGTTATGAGTGACAATGAAAGTAGAAGGCAGAGACCAATTCCCGCCCTGAAGGTTTTGAGACACAATGAGGCCAGGGCCACAAATCAATGTCAAACCACTGTCTGCAAGAATTTTCCGAGCCTTTTCCAGTGCTAAGCTATTTGGGGATGATGAAGATTCATTTGCATTTTTATGGGATGAACATGTCCTAAATTTTCCCTTTTAATGAATCCTCGCGAAAGAAGGTCTGTATAATAAAACTAAATAAAATCAAATATTAATTTCCTATGGTTGAACCATTTACTCCTCTGTGTTCCTGGGATAAATTTATAGAGCTGAGCATCACCCGAGATTTCTTGCGTTCTCTTTATCTCTTGCATAAATCATAATATTCATTGCCTGCCAGTGTACCTGAAAGTCCAAAATACGACATGCTGCATCTTAGCAGCAAAACTTGTTGGGAAGACAAGCAAGCCTTTGATAGCATCTGACATCCCTTTTGCAGCAAAATTCCTTCTGGCATCTATCTAATCTTGGTTAAGTGTTATCTGATACCTACACAACTCAACAGGTCTAGAGGCTCATTAGAAAGTTCATTTCAGAAAGCAAAAGCTTTGGATTGTCTCTGTCAAACAGGACGAAGTACATAACTATAAGCAAGGCAACTAATTGGTCAATCAGAACCCTTCTCGGAAAAACTGTAACTTCCCCGAAGATGGATAAGCCATCTGCAAACTGCATTAATAGCGATAGATCTCTCCGGGATTTCTCAGCCGCTCGGTATTTAAGTTGTTCCTCTTACTTCGGCAGCCACTGCCTAAATTGGGTAGTTCTTGAATGCCTTAGACAGTTTTCAGTTAAGCATTTGCTGTAAGGAATGAATGAAATCGGTCTATGTCTAATCTGTGCCATTTTTGTGTGTATTTATTCATAAATCCATTCCATTCCATTACACATTCCAATCTCTGAATCTGTTTTTCTTCTTTCTTTTTTTGCAGCACAAAACTCACATTTATTCTTCCCTGCAATTTTACTGCATGACAGATTTAGCCAATGATTATTCTTAAAATGCATGATCTGTATAACCCCCATTCGAGAATATATAGGTGTACATTTTTTGAACCTACAAAAGTTACTTTGTAATATTATAATCCGAAGAATCGCTGCTTCAATCCTATGTATTAGGGGAAACTGGGCTGAATCACTGAAAACTGCAGAGTGAGTTTAATTCTCATAACCCCTATAACAATTTGATGAATAGCTATTATTTATTCACCATGATTGTCTGTTTTTTTCAGGAGGCAGCTGGACTTACTTTTTATCTTGAAGACATTTTGCTTCTCATCCAAGAAGCTTCTTCCGCTCTGATAGGATAGTGGGGAATGGAAGGATTTATATTCCTTGAAGACAGTTGGTCATTTGCATCCTTTTAGAGAGTCTTTGAGGCCACTTGGAGGTGTATCTGTGTCCTCAGGGTCACCTGAGTGGTGCTCCTGGTTCCTGTAGTCTGCATTGTTTTCCCTCTGGAAATCCATTCCTACTCCTACCCCATTCAAAGGGTGTTCATCCCAAATTGTATAGCTAAAAGTCTGTAGAGATTCTCAGTCCTCCCGGTCGACTTCAAAGAAAAATGTCTTCAATGAAAAAAAACAACAACAAACAAGAAAGTCCAGTTGCCTCCAGAAAAAAAAAAAAAAAACAGTTTTGGGGCAACCATGACCTTGATGACTGAGAATCTTTACAGACTTTTAGCTAAACAATTTGGGATGAACACCCTTTGAATGGTGTGGGAATAGGAATGGATTTCCAAAGGAAAAATTGCAGACTATAGGAACCAGGAGCACCACTCAGGTGACCCTGAGGATACAGCTAAACCTCCAGGTAGCCTTAAGGAGCCTCTAAAAGAATGCAAATGACCAGCTGTCTGCAAGGATTATAAACCCTTCCCTTCCCCACCAACCAGTCAGAACTGAAGAAGCTTCTTGGATGAGAAGTGAAATGTCTTCAAAGAAAAAACAATCAAGTCCAGTTGCCTCCTGGATCTTTTGGATACTTTTTAAATGGTTGGCTTCTAATCTTAGCAATTTTGGTTCTGCCAACATAGACAATTATGCAAGTTATGCGTAATTTTCTAAAGAAGCCCATGGATGTAGAGCAAAAAAAAAAAAAAAAATCTGCTAAGAATTTGGCATGTAGCCTTTGGCAATATTTAAGTGAGTTTTGTGGTTCACCGAACTGACAACAGCATGCCCTAAATCCATTTTGCTTGCTTGCTTGCTTTAAGAAAAATAAATAAATACCCACATGTGCACAATCCAGACAAAATTCATTTCTGGAAGGAATATTTGCACTGAAACACACGCAGAGACAATGAAATAAAGAAAATCAGCAAATAGTTATGTGTGTGTCCCTTTGACGGAACTGCCATCTTTCTACTGAACTTTGCAACATGGTCTCTGTGTTCGTAGGTGTCTCTTTGTCTTAAGTTATATATGTAGCTTTGTTTACTGGTGTTATTTATTTATTTTTATTTATTTATTTATTTTTGTCAATTGCTTACAAGATAATAGGTATAAGTAAAAACATAGTTATGAATACATGGATACATATAAGAATTTTTTTTAAAAAAAGAAACAATAGGACAGCGACGGTAGGCACGTTGGTGCGCTTATGCACACCCCCTACAGACCTCTTAGGAAAGGGGTGAGGTCAATAGTAGACCGTCTAAGGTTAAAGTTTTTGGGGCTAGGGGAAGAAACCACAGAGACAGGTAGAGTATTCCAGACATTGACCACTCTGTTGCTGAAGTCGTATTTCCTGCAATCAAGCTTGGTGCGATTAACCTTGAGTTTGTATCTATTATTTGCTCTAGTGTTGTTATGGTTGAAGCTGAAATATTCATTAACAGGTAGGACATTGCAATATATGATTTTATATACTATACTTAGATTGGACCGAAGGCGGCGTAGTTCTAGATTTTCTAGGTCTAGAATTTCGAGTCTGATGGAATAAGGTTCACTTATTTCCCAAAGAGATCAAGATTGTTATGTGTGGACTTTCTTTCACATTATCTCCATAACAAAAATCGAATATTTTTGAGAGAGAATAGCTTTCCCAAAGTCATCAGATGAATTACCATGGCTAAGGATAAACTTCAACCTGTCTTTTGCCAGTTCCAGTCTAACAGCTTAATCACTATAATACACACCATATCTTTGGTGTGTGTGTGTATGTATGTATGTGTAGCTTCTAAATATTATTTATCAAAGAAGACCAAATGAGGGCTGCTTGATTCAGCTACTGTGTTTCCCTAAAAATAAGACCCTGTCTTAATAATTTTTTTTGCTGGCAAAAAAGGCACTAGGTCTTATTTTTTGATCGATCCAGAGCTTTGTTCTCAGCTCCAGAGGCCTTCAGGAAATCCTTGCCAGCCTTGCTGGCTGCAGAAGAAATGGGCCAACAAGGCAGGTGTCAGGGTGTGCAAGGCCTGGCTACAACTGTCCAAACGTAAGTAGTAGGGCAGCTCCGCCCCCTCATCCCTACCCTAGCTTAATTTTTACGTACAATAAGCAATCAAATCATACTAGGAAACAGTCAATATAAATCATAAGGATACAAGTGACAGAGTTACAGTCATACAGTCACAAGTGAGAGAGGATGTATGATAAGGAGTGATGAGAAGATTAATAGTAATAGTAGTGCAGACTTTTTAATAGTTGAACAGTGTTGAGGGAATTATTTGTTTAGCAGAGTGATGGCTTTTGGGAAAAAAAAACTGTTCTTGTGTCTAGTTGTTCTGGTGTGCAGTGCTCTATAGCGTTGTTTTGAGGGAAGGAGTCTGGGATTTGAGTGGTCTGGAGATATTTTCACAGCTCTCTTTTTGACTCATGCAGTATACAGATCCTCGATTGAAGGCAGGTTGGTAGTAATTGATTTTTTCTGCAGTCCTAATTATCCTCTGAAGTGTGTGTCTGTCCTGTTGGGTTGCAGAACCAAACCAGACAGTTATAGAGGTGCAGATGATAGACTCAGTAATTCCTCTGTAGAACTGTATCAGCAGCTCCTTGGGTAGTTTGAGCTTCTTGAGTTGAAGCAGAAGGAACATTCTTTGTTGTGCTTTTTTGATGACGTTTTTGATGTTAGGTGCCATTTTAGGTCATGTGATATAGTAGAACCTAGGATTCACAATCAACTCTGTTTCTGTCTTTTGCACTTTCATAAGAATTCTTCATAAGTTATTTCATTTCTAATTCATCGGTCATCTATGATTTTAAACCTAGGCACACAGTGTTGATCTATCTACCATGTATGCTGACAGACAACATAGAGATGCACAGAGATTCCATATATGTTTTTTTTAAGATAGGATTTTGTGAACATGTTTTCATTCAGTGCAAGGTGTGCATATTAAACATATTGCAATAAATGTTTTGATTTCTCAGCATTTGTGAAGTACAAAAGCCCAGCAAAGATTGAATTTAGAAGATTTTTTTTAACTGAAAATAAATCAAGTCATTCCCAGCAGAATTCAATCACCACCTTTAGTGGATCTGTGCATGTTATCAGGAGAAACTGCTTTTGGGGAAATTGAGATCTACCATCTAATTATCGGGCATTTTGATTTTGTTTTGTTTTTTAAAATAATAATTATCCTACAGTTTTTATACCTTGCATACAGAAATATACATGTCAGTGGTGCCTGCAAAGTTTATGAAGCAGAGTCAGAAAGCTTGACTTCAATAGCAATTCTATGGATGTTTTTTTTTGTCCCAGTTTGCCCGATAGGGAAACCTCATTAAACCATTGAATAAGCATCATTTGATCTATGTAAAAAGAAACTAAGATGTTTAATGTGAGCGTGCGGGATAGGATATCAATATGTTTACTGGAGTACATCTGACTTTCTTCTCTTGGTGTTTTCCACCTTTCAACTGGTCCGTGGGTGGATGAATTGTGGGGACGGGAACTGTGAAATGATTAATAGAAGGTCTATAACCTGCAGGTGTACCAAACTGGTTTATGCATACATCATATTGCAAAACACTGTGGCCTAAAAACTGTACTGAATTATATTACACACATTTAACACTGGCAGCCTCTTCTTTCTCTTTCTCTTCTTCTTCCCCTTCCTCTTTGTCTTTCTGTTTCTTCCTTTTCCTCTTCATTTTCTTCCTCTTCTTCCTCTTCCTCTTTGTCTTTCCCCCTCTTCCTCTTCTTCTTCCTCTTCTTCTCTCTTCCCCTTCTCCTCTTCTTTCTCTTTCCCTTTCTCTTTCTTCCTCTTCTTCTTCCTCTTCCCCTTTCTTTCTCTTTCAACCTCTTCTATTATCTCCCTCTACCTCTTCCTCTCTTTCCCCTCCAGTAAACATAATGTTTCCCTATCACACACACTCACAGAAAGCATCTTAGCTTTTGCATCTATCAAGAGCTTCCTATTCCATTGTTGAATGAGATTTACCTAAAGTGCATACTTTTGTGCGGTTTAAACTGTTTTATACATAGGGATCACTTTTTTCATAATAAGCAAAGGTTTTGTAGTGTTGTTTAGAATGCACTGTGAATGTTGTCCTCCATGTAAAACATCCATGCCTCACAAGAATCAGAACAGATGGCCTCAAGACAAAGATGGCCATCATGTTTGCAAAACATGACTTATGACCCCAACCTCCAAGTTACAACTGCTGTGCCACCTGAACAGTTGCACAATTGCTATCTAGGTGCTTGGCACCCATCTTGCATTTTCAATGGTTGCAGTATCTTACAGTCATCTGATCAGCAGGTGGCCTATCCAGCTGGCTTTTAACAAGAAAATCAACGGGAAGCTTAATGAACACATGATTCAATTAATTGCTGTAATAAAAACGGTTGTAAAATCGAGTCCAGTCATGTGATGCCTTGCTTCAAAACCACTTTGCTTAGTGACTGGAATTACAACCCCAATTTTGGCCATTGATCGAGGACTTCCTGTAAGAGGCCGTTCTGATTGGAATCCTTTATTTGGGAAGCTCTTGGTAAGTACTTTAATTTTGAAACTATTTCTTATTAATGATAGAAATGAACAGCAGGCTTGTGCTTAGTCAGGATTTGTATGACAACTGGGATAGTCCAGCATCATAAGGTAAACTGGGAACTTGAATAGCACATTGGAAGATGATAGTGGCAAATCATTCCAGAGAGAGAGAGAGAGAGAGAGAGAAAGAGAGAGAGAGAGAGAGAGAGAGAGAGAGAGAGAGAGAGAGAGAGAGTCCTCATGGCTGAAAGACAAATCAGGAGAGCTTCCATCATAAACTGCTCCAAAATTCACCTGTGTACACAGTTAGCACCCACTCCTCTCCTAGAAGAATGGAATGTTTTGAGAAATATCAAAAAGGCAGAATATTATATTTCCCTAAAGGAGAAATATGTTTTAAAGGCAAATAGCAGACAAAAGACCATCAGCTCCAAAAGGATGGGATTATTCATGGCAAAGCCATTAAGCCACAATAGGAATTACCAAACACCCTTTCAGAACACAAGTCCTTTCATTGCATCACCCTCAAGCTTCAATCAAGTTTGGCTCAGACAACCCACAAAGCCAGCTATGACCCTCTACAACAGCCAATAGAATACATGTTCTTGCACAGGAACAGGAAGCTCAAGGTCAAAGCCCAAGAGAAGGTATAAGAACCTCTCACTCTCAACTCCATGTGGTCAGCAGTTCAGAATCACCTTTATACTTCTGCTTCATTAAAGCATCTTTCCAATCGGCCTCCATGTTTCTAGGGTCTTTATCCCAGCTTAGAACTGAACCAGATGGATATTTCTTCCAACACCAGCTTCTGGATTTCAGACATGCAATTCACCAGGAATACAACCTTCTGTCAGAGTCAGAGATCACGAATGGACTTCGAACCAACAGTAGGATGTATCTACCCTGTGAGCTCTAACCAGTGATTTGAAAGTTCCTGTAGATTTCACTGTAGAAATTCTTCGGTGAAGAATTCACTAGAAAGGTCCTTCAAGTTTTAAGATTCCTTTCAAAACTTTTTTTCCCCAGCCATTAGATGGAATTAATCCATCTGGAAGACTATTTAAAGATGTTAAATATTTCGGAAAGCTGATTACATCTAGTGATAGGTAGCTGTGTGTCCTCCATAATCCCTCAGGCGATTTTCACTGACAAAGAAAGGATTTTCTTTCAGATTTCAGATGTTGACGGGGAGCTAGCATGAGCAGCCCTTGAGGCTAATTTGTGACTTCTCTGTCTTTTATAGAGAAAAATCTATAAAGAGCTGGGTCCAAATAGAATTGTGTTATTACTACTATAATGACTTCAGAGAGTTTTCTAAGGGAAGTTGTGAAAATTCTGTGCATTTGTTAATAGAAGGCACAAGTTCTAATTAATTGGCTCCACAATTTCCACATTCTCTTATGACGTTCTATAGAACCTTAGTCTCATTTTATTATTATTAATAATAATACTATTATCAACCCAAAGGTTTTTCAGGAGGCAACTGGACTTTCTTGTTTTTTTCTTTTTTTTCCTTTGAAAATGTTTCGCTTCTCATCCAAGAAGCTTCTTCAGCTCTGAATGGATGGTGGGGAATGGAAGGATTTATATTCCTTGCAGATAATTGGTTATTTGCATCCTTTTTGGTGTTCACTGAGGCTACTTGGATATTTATATCTGTCCTCAGGTTTAACTAAGTAGTGCAAATGGGTGAAGAGCCTACATGATATTTTATTAATACTATTATTAACATTTTACTTCCTTCTCTTTGCTTGATATACTCTCTTCTTAACCCATTGTCACTAATTTTATCTATTTAATTTAATTTATACTTATTCCTTTAGCCTATGACCATGCGTTTAAATGGTAAATGGTAAGTAAATAAAATGCAGTGCCCTTGTTATTTTGGGCCCAGATTTCAAACATTTTGTAGAATTCCCTTTTTCTAATCATTTATCCTCTGAGTCCTTGCCATAATTAGGTAGGTCCGATTCTTTTTTTTCCCCTTCCTTACTCCATGTTCCAGCGTAAGTGTTTAACTGCTGTATTCCTATAAGCAGTAAAACTAGCAATTTTGTTTTGCTTTTTCATTAAGCCAAGAGAAATGATACCTTCAGAGGCAATTTGTATTGCTGCTTCTGACATGCTTAATGGATGGATATTCCCATCATAGGTGCATAGAAGCATCTGTTTCAGAGCAATTGGTTCAGGGGCAGGCTCACTCCTTTTCCAAACAGGACAGCTATCATTTTACATTCAATGTTTTTAGTGTTTATTATGTGGTAATCTTGCCGGATGCAGTGGCTCAGTGGCTAAGACATCGAGCTTGTCGATCAGAAAGGTTGGCAGTTCAGCAGTTCGAATCCCTAGGACCACGTAATGGAGTGAACTCCCCTTACCTGTCCCAGCTTAGCAGTTCAAAAGCATGTACAATGCAAGTAAAAAAATAGAGACCACTTTGGTGGGAAAGTAACAGCGTTCCGTGCGCCTTCGGCATTTAGTCATGCTGGCCACATGACCACGGAGACGTCTTCGAACAGCGCTGGCTCTTTGGCTTTGTAACGCAGATGAACACCGCCCCCTAGAGATGGAAACTACTAGAACGTATTTGCAAGGGGAACTTTTACCTTTACCCTTAGATGGTAATTTGCCCAAAGTTGTTGGAAATAAGATGGGTGGGGGATACATTTAATAAATAAATAAAACAACTGGTCTAAATTATTTTAGCGTTTGGGGGTCTTTCAGGGAACCGATAGCAGACAGAAGATGATTGCTGAGGAAATAGGAGCTGGTGAATGGACCTGAAGTTCTCTCTGGAGCAAGGGGAGAACCAGGATTACCCACAAGGACTCCATTCAGTGGGTTCCCCATAAGGAGATCATAAAAGAGTTATTTCCACTGGGTTTTTTGAGTTCTCAGAGGTGGGAGAACATTATCTCACCTAAGCTATGCTTGGTCACTTCCAAAGGAGACTGATTCACAGATTTATTTTATTAACTACTTTAGGAAATGGCTTGTTAATGACTTTTTGGATGTTAAGAACCTTCTTCAGAGCAAGTTTCATTAAACTGGGTGAGATTCCTTCTACTCTTGATGAAAAAAGTTTAAAGACTTTTTTTTAAAAAATATAAAGGCAAAATGATTACTAGAATGTTAATTTGGGACAGTTAAAAATGGAATAATGGTCCAGATGGACCTGAAGTGAGATTGATTTAATCTAAATTAATTACAAGAATACTTCCAGTGGGTTGCTTCAAAATTCACAAAAAATATTTACGAAGATTTTGGAAACTAACTGTAAGAAACCCTTCCATGGGAAAGTGTTCCTGATTAGGAGAACATAATATTTGATTAAATTTAAAATATATATGTTGTTATTTCTGGTAGCTCTTCATGGACTTTTGCTGATTAGGACTAAATGACAAGTTTTTATAATTTGTTTACGTGTAAGAGATGACGTATGAAGAGACGTCCTTTGTTGAAGTGAGAAAAGGTTATAAGTTACTAAAAATTGTACTTGTCTTGCTGAGGAAAGGAAATCTTTTTGTTGATATTTTCTTTCTTTTTTCTCATTTTTCTTTTTCATTTTTTATAGTTTTTTAGTTTGTGTTCATTTTTTTTTAATCTTTATATTTTTAAATAAACTTAAATAAATTATTTCTGCACTTGAATTACCATTCATTCGAAAGTCATGATTCATCAGAAGTTAGAACGAAGAATAAAGTCCTAATGTCAAGCCTCAGGGAAATCAGTAAATCCAGGTAGTTCAAATGAGTATAAAGATTTATCACAAGCTTAAGCTTTTTACAAGAATCTGAACTACTAATGATCAAAGCTAATTGACGGTAGATAAAAATCAGTGGAATTCCAGATGGGCTGGACTTAGATGTTTTTTGTGGGCACAAAAGGACTTTAGACTTTTGACAGGCTTCACCCCTTCCTTGGGCTCAGCCAGTTCATCTCCTATATCTAATTTCTGATGAAGTATGACTTTCAAAGGAATTGATTCATTCCATCCATTCATTTGGAGTCTTTCTATATTTTTGAGGGACAGAAGATAGGAACAATTTTTTTAAAAAAAACAGGATCAATGGATTCTTTGTAAACCCATTTCTGTTCTCTCAGGCCTTGGTCACTAGGTATAATAAACAATTTGCGGATAGCTACTTAGTTTTCTAATAAACGGATTAGAAATGCTAGGTGTTTAAGAACATCTAAGAACATTTAAAAAAAACAGAATGTAGTGAAAGGAAGAAAAGGGGAACAATTTGGAACTCTTTACTCTTAGCTCAAGAGCATAGTTCCCTTTTCATGATGTTTACACCTGGTAGTGTGTATTTTGTCTCACATAAATGGATTATAGCCATTCACTTCCTAATTGGAAGATGGGGAAATTTACTTTTTGAAACATCATGATGCCAAGAGCTACATTAGCCTGGACAAAGAGGTGATTTTTTATACAAAGAGATCTCATGCAGAAAGTGAATTTAAGAGGCACCTGTATTAAGTAGTGTGTTTCAAATTACTGCCTTCCATTAAAATAATAATAATAATAGAAGACTCATTTGTTTAGCATGAGCTAAACAAGCTGGTATCCTTTAATGCTGATTCCCTTTAATGCTGGTACTCTTTAATGCTTGGAACTTCTAATCCTTACTCTCTCAAAAAAGGATTGTGGGATTTGTAGTCAAAAACATTTCTAGGATATGAACTGACCTACATCTGCCATAGCTTATCTTCAATAATAATGGACATTATAGGGGGAAAAGGATGGTTCAAGTAATCCCCAGAATTTGTTTAGTTCTTGTAAGTACTTCATGATAGATTGGAAGGTTGTATTGCTGAAATCACTAACTTCCTTCATCTTCAAGAGTTTTTTTGTTTCCATTTTGTTTTGTTTTTGCTGTTGGTATACAGGTCACTCAGGACAAAGGACAAATTATTCCAACAATGTCAGGATGTCAAAGTTGGAGGGGGAGGAGAATGAAGGAGAAAGAGAAAAGAAGGAGGAGGAGGAGGAGGAGAGGAGCAGAAAGAGGAGGAGAAAGAGAAGGAGAAAGAGAAAAGGAGGAAGAAAAGGAGGAGGAGGAGGAGAAAAGGAGGAGAGGGAGGATTAATAGGGCATCATTAATAGTGTTAATGGAGAAAAAAGTAACAGAGCTCTCCATCATATTGTTACCTAGAAAAAGTATTGCTAGTATCGATTCTCATATCTCAGAACCACTGACATTTTTATTATATGAATCGATGGTCCACAAACTCAATGGACCAAAATGTTCTAAATTTGACTTGCCTCGTCTTGATTTTATTATATAAACTAGGTAAGTTTTCGGTTGACCCATGCTTCTCCATCAGTTCTTTAAAAATATAATGGAATGTTCCAGGTTGATGGCCGCAGGTGTAACTTATCTATAGAAGTAAATCAATACCTTGTTGAATGAAGAATGTATTATCTGATTTTGTGGTTCTGTAGAATCTTCTGTTAACTCAGGGGTTTCTGTAGCATTGCGAATTGTAGCCCTTTGTGTGTTTTGAACAATATTTTAGTTCTTTTTACTGATCTTTCCAGTGGGATCTTGCTGCCTATAGGGATCTTCAGTTGTATTTCTAATAAAATGATTCTGTTGGAAGTGTTTTGTTTTTTTCTATAGGGAGGGGTTTTAATGGAATTGGTACATTAATCTGATTTGTTGCTTGCGCTAGGCCATTTCTCTACTATTTGTTGCTGTTAACTGTCACAGCAAATATTTATTTAACATCCAGAAAATGTGTTGCAAAATGAGCTCTCAAAGAGTTTTTAAAATGTTAATAAAGATAGGAGCTTGTTTTTTTTATATATATTTATAAAGTTTGATATTAATTTCTACTCCAATGTACCTCAGAGCATACAGGGACTGTTTTTTAAGATTTATATCCTTGTCTAGGTCACTGGCTCGGGAGGAAACCTAGGAATATTAGAAAGCTTTGAGAAAGAGATGGTGACCTTTGGTTAAATGCAACAGTTTAATGCAAACAGACTTATTTATAGATCAGTTGGTACCCCACCTCCATGATAAAATGACATTCATAACAATCCTTCTGCCAGTTATCCCTCATAGAAACACAGCAACACCAGGAACCACACTGAGGAAAATGTGAGGGACTAGCCCAAATCCATCCAACTCCATGAGTGATGATAGACATAATCCTAGTTTTGTTTTGTCAGATGAAAGATAGGTAAAGGTAAAGGTTCCCCTCGTACATATGTGCTAGTTGTTTCTGGCTCTAGGGGGTGGTACTAATCTCCGTTACAAAGCTGAAGAGCCAGCTCTGTCTGAAGACGTCTCCATGGTCATGTGGCCAGCATGACTAAATGCCGAAGGCGCACGGAATGCTTTGACCTTCGCACCAAAGTGGTCCCTATTTTTCTACTTGCATTTTTGACATGCTTTTGAACTGCTAGGTTGGCAGAAGCTGGGACAAGTGACGGGATCTCCAGAGGTGGTATTCAACAGGTTCTGACCAGTTCTGGAGAACTGGTAGCAGAAATTTTGAGTAGTTTGGAGAATCGGAAATACCACCTCTGACTGGAGATTTTACAGTATCCTTCCCCTGCCACGCCCACCAAGCCACGCCCACAGAACCGATAGTAAAAGAAAAAATTGAATCCCACCACTGGGGAGCTCACATGGTGCTAGAGATTTGAACAGCTTAGCTGCCGACCTTTCTGATTGACACGCTCAGCATCTTAGTCACTGAGCCTCCGCATCCCTTCTAAGTGTTTTCCCTTCACAAGTGTAAAATAACTGTGGGGAAAAGATGGGGAAAAAAATCAATGCAATATAGTATTTTTTTCTAAATTCTCTTCCACAGTTCAGTGGCTTTGGATCTCCTTCTTAGAAGAAAAAATGTTCTTATAGGGTTAAATATCTGGAAACATTCCATATCCCTAGATTAAAGTAACGTTTCAGAGGACCACGCCAACTCATTTCAACCCAAAACTCCCTTGTTGTTTAAGTATAAATTTTATTTCCCTCTCTTCCTAGATCAGGGGTGATAAACTCAAAGGCCCTGGGCCAGATACAGCCTGTAGGGTGCTTAGATCTGGCGCATAGGACTACCTTGGAAACAGCAAAGGACCGGACCATGGTGCCTCTGCCAGCAAAAACGGGCTCCCGAGCTCTAGTTATGATTACGATGGCCTCCTGCAGCCCTCCGTGAGTGAAAACAGAGCTCAGAAGGGCTGCTGTTTTCACTAGGAGAGGGTTGCAGGAGGCCACTGCAGCCAAAAATAGAGCTCAGGAGCCCATTTTTGCTGGCAGAGTACTTGGACCACCATAGCCCTTCCCAACATGAATGATGTCAAGCTGGTCTCGCCCATCCCAGCCACACTCACTCCAGCCCACTGAGGTAAAACACAATCCTGATGTGGCCCTCAATCACGGCTTGCATGTAAGCTGATTAGACTTTTTTTTCAAGACCTTTTTTTTTTTTAACTCTGTCATTCTCCTTCTCAGGAACCATTTTCTGCATTTCAGTGGAGTTTGTCATATAAAAGCTCAGAGAGAGCACAATGGAAAGTAAGGAAACTCAAGTAGGTCACCTAAAAGATCAATCGCCATCAAGAAGTGCTAAGAATATGAGACAGGATTTCTATGCCCTGCCAACCAGATTTGGAGACCAATCAATAAAAATATGTTGAATCACACATTTCAAGCAAAAAGGCTTCAGGATTTACCACCTCTCTTCTTGGCTGAGGAAATAGATCAACTTTCTTCTACAAGGCAACCTTTTATCTATTTTTCTCCATTTCCCTTTCTTTTTCTTTCTTTCTTTCTTTCTTTCTTTCTTTCTTTCTTTCTTTCTTTCTTTCTTTCTTTCTTTCTTTCTTTCTTTCTTTCTTTCTTTCTT
>NW_020769335.1:12007568-12038745 GCF_900518735.1 Pseudonaja textilis
CTTTCTTTCTTTCTTTCTTTCTTTCTTTCTTTCTTTCTTTCTTTCTTAGTTTATAGAATAAAATAGAAAAAAAACACCCCACAAAAGTGAATAATAGGACAAAATGGGGAGGAAAAGGGGAAAGAAAAGTGAGGAAGAAAGTCCCAGAGGCTTGAGGAAGGCTTCTACAGGCCAAAAAATAGGTCCATTTGATCACTTCCTGTATTTCCAGAAATACCAGAAGTGATGAAACCAGCCCATTTTTGGCCTGCAAAGGCTGCAGAAGTTTTCCTCAAACCTCTGGGAGTCCCAAAAAGGCTTCAAATGGGCCAAAAATCAGCTGGGAGGGGCAATGTGAGTAAGGGGGCAGTGTGGGGGCATGGGGGGGATTGTGCGTGCATGCGCAGTGGGTGTGGGACGCACACATTGCCTTTTGGGTGCTGGCATGCATGCGTGCAAGCGCAACTGTGCACATAATTTTGGGCACAGGTGCCCAAAAAGGTTATCCACCACTGACCTATTTAATCATATTCAACTTAAAAAAACCTTCCTCCCCGTTTTTGTCTTAGTGCGAACCAATTTCTTCTAGGTCACGTCTGAAAACCAGGAAGGGGAAGACAAGCCTTTTAGTTTTAAACTTTGAATTCTACAATTCTGCAATTTGCCTTTTAAACCCATTTGGGGCGAGCCCTTCTTTTCTATAATTAAATTTACTTCTAGCTACATATGTCTACCTGATCAGCCTATCAAAATTAATAGGTGAGTGCCTGTGGCAGCTTTCTCCAGCTTCCAAGGACTTTAAGACATCACCTCCCAGATTCCCAGCTCACATGATTATTATTTTTTCAACTTTGACCTTAGTGGAATTTGAGGTTGTCCAGATAAGAAACACTATATTTTTGTGTGTGTGCTTTCTAGCAAACTAGAAAGTGTCCCCTGTGAGAAGCTTTCCATGGTACTATTCCTTCTCTGTGTTGAGATGTCTCTTCTTTGGCCATGGCTGCAGGTTATCTCCTCCTGTATCTTAAGGATAATCCCACAAACTATTCCAAGTGGAATCTACTTTACAATCTGGAAGAGGTGAACCCTGCTATGCGATAGTACCATGTCCAAGTTTTTCACCTTGACCCAATAATTGTTCTCTCACCTTCTAAAACTCTGGATCCTAAAACCTGCAAGCCCATCAGGGAATTCAACTTTCATGTCCTGAGTTCAAATGTTACATTGACACTCATACAATATATAGCAATCTAGAATTTTTCAATATTTTCCCTTTCGGAAGAGAATTTCTTTCTCAGCCGCTTGAATCAATTTCATTGGCTGCATCTCCACACACTCCAGAGTTTGATCATTTTTTTGTTGTTGTTTATTGTTTATATGTGTGTCTGTGTGTGTGTGTGTGTGTGTGTGTGTTCTTTTTTTCCCAGTATGATATTACATTAACCTCTGGCTACTGCTTCTCCTATATATCCCCAAACCGTCATTTTGGTTGATATGGTCAAGTCAAAAGACAGCGAAATCAATGACCTGCTGTTCTAAATTCAAACGAGCGAATGGAGAACTAGGCAGATTGGTTCAATTTCCAACTGCAATTACCGAAAGTACCTAAAATAGTTTTGTTTTGTCCACTGGAGTTTAATAGAGAAAAGAAGTACTGAACATGTAGGAAACTGGCTGGATTATTTTCTTCCCCCAAGATAGCAAATATATATTTGCATCAAATTATGAGTTAAAGTCAGAGGTGTGACAGATGTGAGTATGTGATTGGGCTTAGTTTTGGGGGAGGAAAATAAGGGGAAAAATTGTTCCTCTGCCTACCAGCATCTGTCAGTATTCATCTGGCTAGTGTCCTGTCAGTGTGTGAGAGAGTGAGGGCTGTTTGGAAACTGAAACAGTATTTGCTGTGTGAGCAAGAAGGAGACAGCAAAGAACCTGGGTGTGGCTTACCTCACCTGTTCTGTATTAAAGCTGCTTGGTGCTCTGAAACTGAAACTCCTCTCCTGTGCTTGTGTTCTGCAAATTTCTTTTCAGGTACAGAGGGGGAGTAGAACTCCTTAGCATCAGAGTGCGTTAATAATAATAATATAGGAAATGCTAATGCTCTGATGGTCATTTCGAAAAATGCTTTCTTAGTGAGGACTTAGAAACCAAGAGAAACATACATACCAAATTTCAAATTGGTACGCTTTATGGTTCTGGAGATTTTGTGATGATGCATGAGTGGTATTTCACTTTTTTATATATAGACAAGACTTACTGTAGTTGTTGTTCTTTGAAATACAAATCCAATGTAGAATGTGACTATTTACAAAATTAATCATCTCAAAGCTTCATTTGATTATTTATCCTCCTCTTTGCCTGCAAATTCAAGGGATCTTAAAACATTACATACCACTGAAGTAGTTGTTACATTAAAAAAATAATGCATTCACATCATAATTATAGGATGAAGAGAACACATTTTTTGCGGTGTCTGTAACAGTAGCAATAATTAAAGTGATCGGCTATAAGTATGGATCACTTAATTTGGTAGGTTAATCAATTAAAACTCTCATTGATTAACTGTGTGCACAGATTGGTAAGGGTGAATATTAATTAGCTAAATTGAAAGTTAAATCTTTATAAGCTCCAAAAGTATTGAATTGACATAATCAGCATGAATTGTGATTTTTTCCCCCCTCCTTTTTACAATTTTTCATATTACTTAAAGTGACCATGAGTTAGAGAAAAAAAACAAACAATTGATTACTGGGTGAAATATAGTGAATATTGGAATCTGGAGATGTCTATCACCATCCCAATTGCAACCTCCACAGGATGAGATGAAAATTGGCAAGATGGCAGATTGAGTTGTGATGCAAACCCCAACTCTTTCAAATATGCGTCATGCTCATTCATCACACATATTCTCCCCCACTTCCACAGGCTAGGAGGGATGTAGGGAAAAGAAATTGCAACTTCTGCATAATTATGAAGTCATTAGGTATCAAGACTGACCTGAAGGAATCATTATACTACAGTAGTAGTATACTACTACAGTAGTAGTATACTACTACTATCCTCTTCCCTTCCTTTCCCTTCCTTTCCCTTTCCATCCCATCCCATATATCATGTCATATCATGTCATCACATCTAATTTTATGTTGTTATATTATGTTGTTTTATGATAAGTTATATTGTTATGTTATGATACTTTACTTAATGCTTTAGCTTAGAGTTGCGGGTCAAAAGGGCAGGGACAACCTTTATAGCACAACCTCTGACAATCCCTTAAGTTCTAGCAATAAGAGAACTTTTAAAAGATAGTTCGAAAACTTTTGTTTAGACTTCTCAAAACCTCTAGGTTAACAGATTGGTAGGTGCTCTGAGGTTCATTTTGAGTCCAATCCAAAGTATTGATTTTAATTTCTAGATAGTTTGTGATTAGAGTAACTGAAGTGCCCTTCAGGATATGCCTGAAATGCTATTGGTCAGGTGTCTAAGTGTTAATGCCATCTCACTTGGGAAGTGCCATTTCTGACATACCTTCCCTGTCCTTTCAATTCACTGCCGAGAAACTGTTCTTTCGGGGATTTTAATTTAATTTTTAACAAGTTCGACTGCTATATATTGAAATGGTGACTTTTATTTCCCCTCATTTCATTTCATTTGAACTATTCATCATTTTGTTCTTTCGTTGGCCATACCAGGTGGTTCTTAATAACTTTGCACTCTATCCAGAAGAGCCTGAGAAAGGATGGATGGAAGGATGGAAGGAAGAAAGGAAGGAAGGGAGGGAGGGAGGGAGGGAAGAAGGAAGGAAGGACAGAAGAAAGGGAGGGAGGGAGGGAGGGAAGAAGGAATGAAGTAATGAAGGAAGGAAGTAGCACAATGCACTATTGGACTGTTTTCATTCCTTCCTTTAAGGCCCCCCCACCAAGGAAAAACATAATAATCTTAAAAAAAAATTAAAATTCTTTTGCTGGGTTTTGAAGCAGCATCTTTTCATTTACAAAGCAAACTGTTAAAACTGTTGTTCTGTGAAGCATTTGTGGCAAAGGTAGCTCTAGAAGACTTTAGAAAAGAACAACACACTAAGGGAGGAATGGAGTTAATTATTAAGCCTGCATTCATTTGCCTACATGTGCTTTACTGTGTACCTATAAATGCAATTTTATTTTCTCTTTCCCTCTTACACGTACATACATACTCAAGAGCATACATATGAGCGTACACATTCCAGTAAGACCTCTCCATAGAAAAGAAAGCGATCAACAATCGATCTCCTGGAGCAGAAAGTTAGGATGGAAAAGAAGCTAGCTGTTACCAAAGCAACCCAGACAGGAATTTCTAAATTCAGCTTAGAGTCATGCTGACCTGAGTACAAGATGAGGAGCAGCTTGCAAGCCCAACATGGATAGGCCCCCAGTTGCAATTTAAAACCAATTTGATTGAACTTCTGAACTGACTTTTTTTTTTTCCTGAAATCTTGAAAGGATTTTTGTTCCTAAGTAACTCCTCATTTTTTTTTAAAAAAAATACCAAACTAGTTTAAAATCAAATCCAACTCTGTTATACTGTTCTGTTCCATTTGAGTCCATTTTTCACCACCCTCATCATCCTCATCTTCATCTAATGACGCCATAATCCCTTGCGGGGTAGAGTCTGAGCAACTGAATAGAGCTAGCTGAGTATTTTAATGGCCGGATGCCTTTCCTGTCACCAATGCGGCGTTTTCACTACCCTCCCATAATCTATTAAATTGACCTGGCTATCCAAATCGGTTTAAATCAAATAAAATAGGCAGCTTGGACTGCATCACAAGAAATCCTCACTTCCTGATCCTTTGATCTGAATGACTGGCAGGAATGTATGGCGGGATCATCTTTTATTGGGATAATGCAAAAACAACGGCCTTCATACAACTGCCATATGTTTCTATATATAAAAAAGTAAAGGTTCCCCTCGCAGATATGTGCTAATCATTCCCAACTCTAGGGGACGGTGCTCATCTCCGTTTCAAAGCCAAAGAGCCAGCCCTGTCCAAAGATGTCTCCGTGGTCATGTAGCCGGCATGACTAAATGCCGAAGGCGCATGGAACGCTATTACCTTCCCACTAAAGTGATCCCTATTTTCAAACTGCTAGGTTGGGAGACACAGGAACAAGTTATGGGACCTCACTCTGTTACATGGCACTTAGGGATTAGAACCATCAAACTGCCGACCTTTCTGATCAATGAGTTCAGCGTCTTAGCCACTGAGCCACTGGGTCCTTTAAAGAGTGGTTTTGCTTACCTGGATATGGTGTCTTGTGATTTCATACCCTACAAGATATATACAAAAAGAGGAGAAGGTTCAGGAACATGTGGCAGACTCAGAAGAAGATTTAGAGACAACATCAAAGACGCATTATAGCAACATCAATTAACAATAATTGAGGCTGCCAAAGAACAAGAACTAGAACTTTGTATCTCCTTCAAAACCCAAAGTGGTAAAAGAGGAGGAGGAGGAGGAGGAGGAGGAAGAGGAGGAGGAGGAGGAGGAGGAGGAGGATACATATAGAGAGAGTGAGATGACCTTGATGGAGCCATGTTTCTTAGGTTAAAAAAAGGGCTGAAACATTTTTAAAGTCCTGAATGAGACGATGTTTTTAAGCAGCTGAGATACATGCGTCCCTAACTCATGAAAGTACATGAAAGAGGAAGAAGGAAGCACAGTCCATCTTGCAAGATCCCATGATTATAGTCAATCACAACTGAAGTAGTTTTAGCCTTCCTGTGGAATTGATTTCCTGGTCTAGTCTACATAAGAAGGCCGGTTATATGTGGATCTGGGTTAGTAGGTCAACTTCCTTATCTCCATAGAGATGCCTTCCTAGAACCACCTTGATGGTTTCTTGATAGCAAGCTTGTGTTTGTGGAAAACCTGTTCTACTTGCAAAATCCCTTCTAGTATATTTTTTAAAAATGGGCTATGGATCAAAGCAAAGGATCACAAGAGTTTGTCTTCTGTCCTATTCGAAGGTAGCTTGCTTACCAAACAGCCAAGCTTTTTTTAGGTTTCAAGATGATGATTTTTGCAAAGGAGATGGCCATTCATGTTTAAAACACCCTGTTAGATTTAAAAGGCAGCTATTAAACATTCCCAAAGTACATAAAACACATTGGTAGAGCCTACTCAGTCTATACTTCCATCCAGTTAATCAAAGTCCTTTATTGTCCTTTCAGTTCAGCAAACGTTAGCACCATTCCCCAGGATGAAATATTTAGCAAAGGGGAGATCCTTCAGAGCAACCTAGGTAGGTACGGAATACGAGAATTGCAAAACTGTCAGAAATGTCAGAATCCATTGTGATCAGCAACCCACCGACGCTGGCTAGAATGCAGCCATTTATTTGAAAGGGGCTTCTTTATGGTTGTGTGCATTGGTTAATTTTAAACAAACTACCAATAGTTTTTGGTGCAAAACAATAATATTTTAATAACTGTAGGGGATGCCAGAATATTATTATTATTATTATTATTATTATTATTATTATTATTTAATTTTTCTTCTGGTAGAGAGGGGGAATATAAAATGGCACACATTTAATGACTACAATATTTATTACATGACAGATGTATGAAAAAAGAGGAGAGGAGAAGAGAGGAGAGAAGTAAAGGAAGGGAAGGGAAAGGAAAGGAAAGGAAGGGAAGGGAAGGGAAGGGAAGGGAAAGGAAAGGAAGGGAAGGGAAGGGAAAGGAAAGGAAAGGAAAGGAAAGGAAAGGAAAGGAAAGGAAAGGAAAGGAAAGGAAAGGAAAGGAAAGGAAAGGAAGGGAAAGGAAGGGAAGGGAAAGGAAAGGAAATACTATTTTATAGATTTCAATTAACTAGATTTATTTATTTACTTACTTTTTTATATAGGACTTCCTATCTCACATGATGATTCTAGATGGTTCACAACAATCCATAAAAAGTTAGTTTTTTTCAAAGTACCCTTTCCCATTACTGTGTATCTTTATGCAAATACAGGTTAATATAATCTGAGACAAAGATAAAAGTTTGCAGCCCTAATCTGGTGCATTCATAAGAAAAAAAATCTCCATCTAGAAGAGGAGGCAGGAATTTGTGCTGCCCGGCTAACTCACTTTGATGTTTTAATTCAATCATCACTCTGCTTTCATTTTAACTTTCCGTAATGAGATGATAAACAAACAGACCAAAATAATCTATACCAAGAAGCAAAATAGAATTTTGCCTTATTGCTTCTGGCTTTATTGCTTCTTGCTAAATTCTACATGTACTTGCAACGTACGACCAGGCCAGTTAAACAGTTTCTAAAAGAGACTTGTGCCTTGAAAGTTTCAGTAGGAAAACTAATTGGGCACAAAATGAAGCACAGTGAAAATTAGATTTTCTCTTGCATGCACGTGGAACATTTCATTTTTATTTTTATTTTTTGCATAAAATGTGGTTTAGGAACACATGTCCCAAACTTTGGCATACATGAAGCTTCTCAGATGTCTTCATGAGCTTATATTTCTTTAATAATATCTGAGCACGTGTTAAATGCTTTAATATTGAGCAAACACATTTAGCTTTATTCTTTTATCTTTTCTTTTCAACAAAGGAAAGCATATCACTTATTTATTAAAAAGCAGAGGGATCACCTTGCCAATGACCCACATAGTCAAAGCTATGGTTTTCTCAATAGTAAGGTTTGGCTGTGAGAGTTGGACTATAAGGAAGACTGAGCACCAAAGAATTGATGCGTTCAAATTGCGATGTTGGAGAAAACCAGGGGTGAAATTCTACCGGTTCGGCCCGGTTTGGCTGAAGCGGTAGTAAGAAAAAGCTCAGATGATCAGCTTAGAGAAAGGAGACAAAAGATCAGGATCGTCCCTCCCACCCATATCTGTGCTTCTCTGTTCTTTATCTTCTCAGCGCGGCAGAGCCTCAGCTGGTGTTTGGAAAACTGTGCACACGCATGAAGTGCCTGATCACTGAACCGGTAGGGAAACTGGAGAAAACTCTTGAGAGTCCCTCAGATTTCAAGGAGATCCAGCCAGTTAATCCTAAAGGGAATCAATCCTGATTGTCCTTTGGAAGGAGAGATGCTGAAGCTGAAGATCAAATGCTTTGGCCACCAAAGGAGAAGAGAGGACTCCTTGGAGAAGATCCTGATGTGGGGAAAGATGGAAGGCCAAAGGAGAAGTGGATGGCAGAAGATGAGATGGTTGGACAGTGTCATCAATGCTATGGGCAAACTCCAGGAGACAGTGGACCACTGGCCACCAAAGAGAGAATTCCTTATTTGCCACCAGCAAGGCTAGCAAAGATGTTCAAAAACATATCCACCAAATGTTGGAAATTCAATCAGATATCAGGCTTGTACTACCATACGTGGTGGACATGCTCAAAGGCAAAAAATATATTGGATGAAAATACATACATGGTTAGAGAGAATGATAAAGCAACATATAGATTTAAAGCCAGAAATATTTTTGTTAGGTATATTACCAGAAAAGTATGACGAAGGGGTTGTATATTTAATATTACATGTGTTGACAGCAGCAAGAATTGCTTTTGCACAATATTGGGAAAATGAGGAAATTCCTACAGATGAAAACATAATTAAAAGAAAAAAATTAGACGGTGCGGAAATGGATAGCTTAACATTAAAGATAGAGGATAAAGAAGATACAGAATATATTTTTTTTCAACATGGGATTTGTTTTACAAATGGTTAGACAATAAAGGTAGAAATCAGAAGTTAGAAGAATACCACTATATACAAGTAAATATTGTTAATATTATTTATATTATGTATAAGTCAATTGACCCAGACAATACACTGATTATTAAGCACTTATCCATGTTAAAGAAAAATGTACAAATAAAATTTATTTTTTAAAAAAAGAGAGTCTGAAGAGAGCACTCTCTGGAGGAGACCCTGCTGTTGGGAAAGATGCAAAGCCAAAGAAGAAGAGGACGGCGTAGGATGAAATGGTTAGATAGTGTCATTGTACAAAATGAATATGAATTTGGCATGCTGTGGGGTTGTGGGAAATTGGATATGAGTTAGTGATGAACAACAAAAACAACAACAACAACAACACAACGATAAGGATGTGGAGCAACTCTACTTTTTACTCCATCCAGATCAAATCATCCAGTTTGCAGCACAAGAAAAGCTTCTGTGATTTTTGACGGAACCTTTCACACCAAATCTTTCTGGACTCAAATAAACAGCTAATTTGAGAACTACAGCTTTGGATTTTGCAGGACAAGATACTAAAGATCACGGGAAAAGCCCCTCTTGACCCAGTTCTCCATTCTTATTCCTTCAAATTCTCCCCTTCACTTTGTGTAACAAAGTGTCAAACAGTTTCAGAGGCCACAACAATGCGATTTCTTCAGTGCCTCAACAAAAGCTAAAGTCTCTTGTCTCATTCCTAAACCCATGTCCCCTTTATTTAGTTAATCCGGACTGACCCAGCCAACTCACATTCAAATTCCATGTGAGTGCCATACATTTTTATACAACATCTACGCTTGATTGGATGTAGGTTTTTCTAGGTAATTTGCTTTCAGAAAATGTAATTTTGAGTCCTTTATATTTTGCAATATTTATAAAAACATATGCTATTTTATAAAACACGGTCTTCAAATGTCTGCTCATGTGTTTCACAATTTAATAGCCTTTACATTCACTTGCAATGGCTAATTCTGTATATTTCCCAAAATAATAAGCAACAAATGACTTGCTCAGGACTGGTATTCCAATAGGCACCTAACCTATGTAGGAAGAATGAAGAAGAATTGCAGAAATTGGGTATGACTAGTTTAATTAAAGAATGACTAGGGGTAATATGATATAAATCTTCTAATATCTAAGGGGTTGCCATGAAAAAGAGGGGGTCAATCTATTCTTATAGCACCTGAAGGCAAAGCAAGGAGCAATGGATTGAAACTAATCAAGGAGAGAACAAACTTAGAAATAAAAAAGAATTTTTCTGACGGTTTGAACAATTAATCAGTGGCCTCCAGAAGTTGAAAGTGCTTAACACTGGAGGTTTTTAAGAAGAGATGAATGGCTGAAATGGTATAGGGTTTCTGGTTTGAGCAGGGGCTAGAAGATCTCCAAGGTCTTTTCCAACTCTGTTATTCAGTTAGGACATGCAGCTCACTAGTTGTAGGTGCAGTTACAGTCATACAGTCACCAGTGGGAGGGGATGGGTGATATGGAGTGATGAGAAGATTAACAGTAATCGTAGTGCAGACTTTGTAAATAGTTGGACAGTGTTGAGGGAATTATTTGTTTGGCAGAGTGATGATATTTGGGGAAAAACTCCCCTTGTGTCTGGTTGTTCTGGTGCGCAGTGCTCTATAGCGTCGTTTTTGAGGGAAGGAGTTGAAACAGTTTATGTCCGGGATGTGAGGGGTCTGTAGATATTTTCACAGCCCTCTTTTTGACTCGTGCAGTATACAGCTCCTCAATGGAAGGCAGGTTGTTAGTAGTAATTGTTTTTTTTTTTCCTGCAGTTCTAATTATCCTCTGAAGTCTGTGTCAGTCTTGTCTAGCTCCCATTATATCCAAACAGCAATACCAGTGAGAGATGGTGGGAAGCTATAATTCAGCCATCCCTCCAGGTCAACCAGCTCACCGTCTTTGATATAAGAGCATGAGAAATATAAAAATTCAGAAGTAAGTCTGTCAGTAGTAAGGTTGGAATTCAAAAGGGCTAAGCATGGTCTAAGATTGGAAAGAAAATTATGGGGCTGATGACCATAGATTCCAGCAGAATCCATAAGGGCATCATAGATGTCAAAATGTCAGATATGCTTGACATCAGTTCTCCTTCTTATCTTCATTTCTGGATGGTCAGGACAACATGAAGCGAGACAAGCTACTAACAAAAAATAAATAAATCTGATGAATGTGTATGAAAGTTGCTATTCCGTGTGGATTGATGAATGTGTAGCCTCAGCCTTTGTTATCCTGGTGTCAAACTTATCAAATGTTTATAGGCAGTTCTCCACTGTAAAGAATTATTTTGCAAAGTATATTTCTTGAGATAACATGCATTTAATAATAATACACATTTTCATCTGGATTTTTTTTTAAAGATAGAATTATTAAAACATACAATAGTTCTTAGGTAAATATATGTAAACATGGCAAGGTGCTGAAATGTACCGATTTGTCTATCACGACAGACTTGGCTATAATTCCTTATTTTATCTGCTTCAGAGCTATCGATCTATTATTGCTAGCTGTGCAACCTGCAGCCATAAATGTCTTCAGTATTTATATCCTTCCATGCTTTCAGTAATACTCTTTCTCCAATCAATGTGTCTCATCCAGCACAAGCTGTCTCTCTCTCAGAGAATGAACAGTAGAGAATTTTCCTAAAACTAATTGTAAATTCATAGTGTAAAGTCAGTACTCCAAAAGCTTGCTGATTTTAAGACCAAGGTTAAAACTGTCTAATTTTTCTTCATGGTTGAGATAATCCTGGTTTGAACGATCCAATCTGTTCATTTATCAGAATTTACTTGTATCCAAATTGTTGGGTGCAATTAATTGAGAAATGCTATGATTGATAGCCTATATATCTTAGTTTCTGTTCTTCTGAAGTGGGCAAGTAGAAAGAAGGAAGTATAACTTTCTTACTTCCCCAAGAAGCAGACACAAGAGTTTAAGAATGTGAGTCTTCTTGTCAGTTAAACCAGGTCTTGGAACCATAGAAAACCAGGAGATATTCTCTCACTGGCCATTTCTATATGCAACACTCCAGAGATGGTATTCAGCAAGTTCTGATCAGTTCTGGAGAACCGATAGCGGAAATTTTGAGTAGTTTGGAAAACTAGTAGCAGAAATTTTGAGTAGTTCAGAGAACCAGCAAATACCACCTCTGACTGGCCCCATCCCCATCTATTCTCTGCCCCCTGAGTCACAGCTGATTGGCCGGGTCTTCTTTTGTTGCCCTGCACAGGAGAACGGAGTTGGAAATCAGGTTAGTGGGGTGGGGAGGGCATGAGGATTTTGCAGTAACCTTCTCCTGGATTGGGATGGGAATGGAGATTTTACAGTATCCTCCCCCTGCCACGTCCACCAAGCCGCACCCACCAAGCCACACCATGCCCACCAAGCCATGTCCACAGAACCGATAGTAAAATTTTTGAATCCTACCACTGAAGCACTCAAATGATCAAGAGGTTGTAGCATCAAAGAAGTGAGCCTCTAGAACTCTGCCAGCAAGATTATTGAAATCTCCCAACTTAATGTTTATTGAGATTCTCAACCATCCAGGTCATGGTTGTCCCAAAGGCGCTTTTTCAAGAGGCAATAGGGCTTCCTTGTTTTTTTTTTCCATGAAAACATTTCGCCTCTCATCCTTTGCTATCTTTCATAGTCAGCGGAAACAAAATCCAAAGTTTCCATGGATGATTGTGTTTTGACCCAACCTGGTTCCAAGAGAGCAAAGGCAAGACAAAGGCAGCAGCCTCCAACTTTTGAGGTTTAATCCTGAATTCTGTTTCTTCACAGATGAAAGGATGCTTCCAACTAATTAGTTCCAACAAGAAAGATACTTGCCAAGTTGTTTTTCAAGGCTGATAAAAACCCACAGATAAGAAATAGTTTACAAGAGTTTTCAAATATAACTATAATGTCCACGAGGCTGTTTCAGAGCGTCTTTGCCTTCTGCAAAAAATGCTTCTTCAAATCTGGCTTTTATCCTCTTGAGGGAGGGGCCATTACCTTGCAGCCTTACTCCTGAGTCGCCCATGCTGCTGCAGCTGCTCCTTCCTGCGAGCAGCCATGCTCACATGCGCACTTGGCACAGGCTCCTCAGGAACCTCTTCATCACTGCTGCCAGCCCCCACAATCTCTGAAGGCAGCAGTCCACTCTCTAATGGTTCTGGCCCCTCATCTGAGTCCTTGTTGTCCTCCACCGTCCGCACCTGCTGCCGGCTAACCACAACAGATTGGTAGATAGGAAGGCATCAAGGTGTTGCAAATTCACCACAAATTTTGACAAGCAAAATGAAAATAATAATAACAACCCTGGAAGGAGACAACAGGGCATCACTCACATTATCTTCATCAAAAAATCATTTTCATCATCAAAAAAGTACAACAAAGAATGTTCTTTCTGTGCCAACTCAGAAAGCTCAAACTGCCCAAGGAGCTGCTGATCCAGTTCTACAGTGGAATGATTGAGTCTGTCATCTGGACCTCTATAACTGTCTGGTTTGGTTCTGCAACCCAACAGGACAGACCAGACTTCAGAGGATAATTAGGATTGCAGAAAAAACAATTACTACCCACTTGCCTTCCATGGAGGGCCTGTATCCTGCATGAGTCCAAAAGAGGGCTGTGAAAATATTTACAGACCCCTCACATCCCGGACATAAACTGTTTCAACTCCTTCCCTCAAAACGACGCTAGAGAACACTGCACACCAGAACAACTAGACACAAAGACAGTTTTTCCCCAAATGCCATCACTCTGCTAAACAAATAATTCCCTCAATACTGTCCAACTATTACAAAGTCTGCACTACTATTACTGTTAATCTTCTCATCACTCCTTATCACCCATCCCTTCCCACTTGTGATTGTAGGACTGTAACTCTGTCGCTTGTATCCTTACAATTTATATGGACTGTTTCTTGGTATGATTTGATTGCTGATTGTACCCTGTGACTATCATTAAGTGTTGCCTCTTATGATTCTTGATTCTTAAGGAATGTATCTTTTTTATGTATATTGAGAGTATTTACACCAAGACAAATTCCTTGTGTGTCCAATCACACTTGGCCAATAAAGTATTCTATTCTATTCTATTCTATTCTATTCTATTCTATTCTATTCTATTCTATTCTATTCAGGATTCTGGCAGTTTCCCTCATTTTAAAGAAAACAACAGGGGTGTTTTTCTACTCACCAGAGAGAAGCAAAAAGGAGATAATTTTGTATGGTACAGATGTTCCTTCTCTCTAAATATACAGGATAATGTTGTCATGTCAATGACATCATGGACAGGGTATCACAGCCAAATTTTCCCTAATATACAGCACTACATTTTTAAAGAAATGCCTCCATGCAAACGCTGCAGTAACAAACATCATTTTAGTTCCAAATGAAAGGTTGCATGCCTGTTAAAAATTTGGCAGCTGTTCTTGCCATAGGCTTTAATGGGGCAGAAAAGACTTAATAATTTTTGATGTGCTGCTCAGAATTTTTCCTTCCCTTGATGTAATAATGCACATCAGTAGTTTTTCTCTGAAGTTTGACATAAAATGTATTATATGCCTGGCAGTAAATGGGAGTAAAAAGGTTAAATGTGTTTATTTGCAACACTTTTAAACTTACTACACTGGTGCTATATTTGTCTTGTGCCAAAGTCTGCAAATATTACACACTTCCTAAAGTCAACAAGTCTTCCCACCTCCTTGCTAACTCTAAAATCCTCCATTTTCTATAAGCATATTGTTAAGTGACAAACCTCTGAGCATACACAAACATTTCCCCAGTGACTTTAAACCTGATAACAAATTGAAAACCAAGGGTGTTTTTTTCAAGAGACTTTCTGGTTTTTCTTTGAAGACGTTTCGCTTCTTCAGCTCTGATGGGACAGTGGGGAATGGAAGGATTTACACTCCTTGCAGACATGTGGTCATTTGCATTCTTTTAGCAGGTCATTAAGGTCACCTAGAGGTTTATCTGCGTCATCAGAGTCACTTGAGTGGTGCAAAGGAATGTGGAACCTTCTTGGAACTGTTGAAAGGACTGTGTTGTAAATTGAACAGCCCTCTCTCAACAACCATGGAGGGATATGATTTCATCTATCTCCAATTTAGAACTCCGTCCTTTCAACAGATCCAAGGAGGCTCCACACCAATTTGCACCATTCAGGTGACTGATAAACCTCCAGGTGTCCTCAAGGAATTAATGCAAATGATCAACTCTTTGCAAGGAGTATAAATCCTTCCATTCTCCATCATCCAGTCAGAGCTGAAAAGGCTTCTTGGATGAGAAGTGAAACAGAAAATGAAACAGAATCAGAAAGTCCAGTGGCCTCCTGAAAAAAAAAAAGGCACCTTTGGGACAACTATGACCTGGATGACTGAGAATCTCCATAGACATTAAGTTGAAAACCAATATTATCCAGTTTCAGAATTCTGAAAGATACATGTCTATGGAGATACTCAATCATCCAGGTCATGGTTATCACAGAGGCACTTATCCAAAAGGCAACTGGACTTTCTTGGGGGGTTTTCCCCTCGAAAACATTTAGCTTCTTTAGTTCTGAAAGGTACAATATTTTATCAATATGGTTAGGGCTTTATTGAAATTTTATTTTCTCTCACTACACAAGCAAGCTAAGATACTGAAGTCCGTGTATGTGCATGGAACAGTGATAAAGATCGATGTGATGGAAATCAGTTTGATTAGCAATGCTGTCTGATGTATCACAAGAAAGGAGGGCTGTTATGTATCCCTGCACCCTTTTATTACAGAATTTTATCATTATTTCAACTCCAGTTTCTTTCTTGCAAAAAGAATATTGGCTCCACTCTGTTTAATGAAAAAAAAGGACTAAGGGTGACATGATAGCAGTGTTCCAATATCTAAGGGGTTGCTACAAAGAAGAGGGAGCCAACCACGGATGGAAACTAATCAAGGAGAGAAGCAACCTAGTACTAGGAGAAATTTCCTGACAGTGAGTACCATCGGTGGAATGGCTTCCACTTGAAGTTTTTAAGAAGAGATTGGACATCCTTTTCCCTGAAATGGTATAGGGCTTCCTGCCTGAGTGGGAGGTTTGTCTAGGAGACCTCCAGGGGCCCTTCCAACTCTGCTATTCTACTCTGCTCTACTCTACTCTACTCTATTCTGGCAACTGACTCATTAAAATACCTTCCATTACTCCAGAGCATGCTGTCATTATTTTCATAGACTGTAGAAGAGATATAGCTAACAAAAAAAGAGTTCTTTTCTTTTACACAAATGCTATTCTGCTTCATAAAATGTAGTTCCTCTTTGGCAAGCATTGCACAGATAACAAAACTTTTATCTAGCTAAATAAATTACCTTTCATCAGAGCAATTCCAATTACCAAAATTAGGTTGCATGAAGGGCCATTTATATATATATATATTTCTCCCACGTAAAATTGGAAATATCTAGGCGACGTTTCGATGAAGTCTCATTCATCATCTTCAGGCTTGTGTCTTCGGCTCTGTGCTTCTCAGAGTGATGTGAGCTTGCAGCTGCTTCTTCCTTTTAACTGCTAGTGGGGGTGTGACTTGATTGGGTGGGGGCTTCGCTGTGACTTGATTGGGTGGGGCTGTGTTCTGATTGGTTGGGGGTGTGTTCTGTTCAGGTGGGGTCTTGGTTGTGCTCAGGTTAGTCTTAGTTGCTGGGGGATTTGAGCTGGTGAGCTGTGATCCTGCTGCGCTTCGCGTTCATGGTTGTGCCACATCTTCATGGTGGGTGTCAGTTCACTTCATGTATGGCTCGGAGGGATTTGAAGCGGGTAGTGATGCAGTTGCGGTATGGCTTCTGGTCTGTGGTCATGTCTCATCTTATGTGTGGGTGTGAGCCTGCTTTCTACGTGGAAGTGTGGTGGTAGCATCTTGTGTGGCCCTCGTGCATGTGGGTCTGCTGTCATTCTTCATGTACTGATTTGTTCATGAGGGCGGGTTTCCAAATGGCTGGTAGGTGGGGGGTATCATCTTGTTTATTCATGCTGTGTGGGTGTTTTTCTATCTCTATGGCTTCTCTGATTATTCTTCTTTATTAAATCTTACTACTTGAAGATTATTTTAATGGCCATTAAAATTTAAAGAGAGGGCTTTTCACTTCTTTTTTCTTGCTTCCATATTTCCTTGCTTGTGGGCTGTAGCACTTCCTTCATCCCAGAGAAATAGGCACAGTGGTAAGATACCAAATGCATATACCAAGGTGATTATGCAGCCTGCTCGCAGAAAATATGACTCAATTAGTTACAGTGCTCTGAACATTGATTTCATTTGGGGAACAGCAACAAATCTAACACTTTGTGGGTGGGAAAAACCTGTTAGCTACATCTCTGCTGAAATATTTATGCAGACCCATCAAATGGGCACAAAGATGACTCTGGAACTTTCTTTTGCAATTCTTCAGCGTCCTTGTTATTCAAACTGTGTGACTAACTTTCTAGACTAGCATAAACCAAGTAGATCCTTGTGTCCAGGGGTGGAATTCAGTGGTGGGATTCAAATTTTTTTACTAATGGTTCTGTGGGTGTGGCTTGGTGGGTGTGGTTTGGTGGATGTGGCAAGGGAAGGGTACTGTAAAATTTCTATTCCCATCCCACTCCAGGGAAAGGATATTGCAAAATCCGCATTCCCTCCCCACCCCACTAACCTGCTTTCAAGCTCTGTTTTCCTGTATAGGGAAACAAAAGAAAACCCAGCCGATCAGCTGGCACTTGGGAGGCAGAGAATAGATGGGGACTGGGCCAATCAGAGGTGGTATTTGCTGATTCTCCCAATTACTCAAAATTTCCACTACGGGTTCTCCAAACCTGCTGAATACTGCCTCTGATGGGATTCCACTGATATAATAACCAGTTGAGTGATTGTGCACTTCGCACACATGCTCTGCATTTAGAAAAGCTCTAATACTTACCATCTATAGTAGTTTCTGTGAATAAAACAGCTGAAGCACGGCAAACTGCTCTGGCGTGAATCAGCTGTGCTTTAAACCAAGGAAATAAAGCACAGGAAAACAGCAAGGGCTGGTGGGCAGGCCTACATGCTCATTGCAGTGAGCTGGTTTGCTGTCAGCTGATCTTCAGAGCAAGGGGTTCACCCAAACTGGTCCGAAAGAGTAGAATCCCATCCCTGCTTGTGTCACCATATGAGGTGACGGGAAAAAAATAACTGAATTTGCGATCCGTAAATGTAGGAAGGAATTGGTATCTCCAAATGTGTTTGTGATCTGAAGACTAAAAATAGCAAAGATTTCAGAATTCAGGTCTGTATATCCCCCTGAGAAAAGCTGTGATAGTAGCCATCAACACATTGCCTTGAGGTAAATTTGTTTTTATTATAATATTTCCTCAAGGTATCCTTTATCCTTTTTTCACCTATGAACATAATCCTGGCTAACTGGGGCTCATTCTCAGCTGTATAACATTCATCCGGGTATTGGCTCAATTATTTCTAAACCCCCCCCCCCCAATTAATCTGTCTGTCTGTAGCCTGAAATATGAAAATATGAATTCTTATTGACCACAGAGTTGAAAATAAATGGAGTACCTTTCTGTCCTCATTAATGTTTCTCAGAAAATGATATTCCTATTTTATTTGTAACAGAAGACCCATCATCCATAAATTTCAAACCTCACGTTCTTGATGAATTGGGATGATAGATTTGATTAGATTGGTGACAGGTCAATCAATCAATCCTTTATTATGGTCGCAGACCAGAATTAAAAATTAAAACATGTGAAAGAACAAGAACTTAATAATATATTACAGTGAGTGGTGAGATCACCAAGGCTGTCCAAAGTCTGTCTTCTTTTCTTGGTTACATATGCTAACTTTTTCACATACAGAAAAGAAGGAAGGAAGGAAAGAAGGAAGGAAGGAAGGGAGGGAGGGAGGGAGAGAGGGAGGGAGGAAGGAAGAAAGGGAAGAAGGAAGGAAAAGAGAAGAATTCAGCTAGTTTATATGATAATTTAAGAAATTTAAATGAATCAAAGTGTGTTTAAGTTATCTATTTCCAAATGTGAGTTCATTCGATTATATTATTTATGTAACATACAAATGTCACTTCAAAAAATAACACATATAGAAATAATGTGATGATTTCTTTTTCCAAAAAAGTAAACAGATAGTCTTTGATTTACAACAATTCTTTGACTGTTCAAAATTGGTGCTGTGGCCCGCCAGTGGCCAGGGGAGCTGTTGGCAGACTTGGACAATGAGGAGGTTGGAGAGGAACCTGGGCCAGTCCTGGAGTCTGGGGACGGCTCGGATGAGGGCTCTGCATCAGAGGCAGAGATGGGGGCCAGGGCCGTCTGACAGTTATCAGCTGCCTTCGGAGTCTGACATCAGTGAGGCAGAAGAACAGCTGGAGCCTGTTCCCAATGTATGCATGCACAGAGCTGCCAGGAGAAGGGAACAGCTAAGGAACAAGGGTCAACTCGGGAGTAAAGGCTCAGGTGGAAGGTGAATGGCCCCTCCCATAGGGAATAAAGAGGAGTGAAAGGGGAGTGGTGTTTGCAGAAGACAATTAATTCAATTCATTAGGATGAAGATCTGTTCCTAACTTCTTGCCAAGTAATTCCTGCTACAGTGTGGTGTTTGGAAGATATCGGCCTGGCAACTCTCCAAGCCTGATAAAGGTCTGTAGTTGTGAAATCTCTTTAAAGACTGTTGGCCAGGACTTTGCTGGAAAGGAATTCTCTTTAACATAAATAAAAGGGGTTTTATCGGGACGAGGACTCAGCTTCATGATCTTGGGAAGGTCTAGGTCAGAACAGTTACAATGACACTAAAAAAAAAAAACGTGACTCATGACCATTTTCCGCAATTATGACTGTTGCACATGGTAAAAATTGGAATGCTGGTTCATCTTGTTCATGTTTGTGATGGGGTCATGGGATCCCATTTTATGACCTTCAGTGGGGAAGCCAACTTCACCAAACAACCAGGTTACTCGCTTAAGAACCACAGGGAATCATTTAACAACGGTGGCAAGAAAAGTTGTAAAATGGAGAAATCTCATTTAACAACTGTCTTGCTTAGCAACAGGAATCTGTCAGCTTTGGGAGTCAGCCTCAATCACATTGCTGACATTAAGTAGAAAAATAATGAAATCAGACGGACAACCCAGCGTGGAACAAAGATCCCGTTGAAAACAAATATAATTAGAAAGCTGTGCGTGAGGATGGAGAACTTTGGTTTCTAGTACATCTTGTCATACAGTTTGCTTTTGTACGATGCTTTTTGATGAAAAGTTGGTCTTTGAATTGCTTAAAATGCATCAGCTAAGCACCATGACAAGATTAGAAATGATACCCTAGAATTTTATTTTCTTTCCTACCTTTCTGGATGGAAACTAAACATTACTCATCAGAAAATCGATACAAATTACTTGATGTGATGCTTGTCATAAAATATAGAACTGGTTTATTGTTTCTTAATAAAAACATGTCACCTCAAATGGCAAATGGTTTAAAAAAAAACGTTGAAAGGGAATAGCTGAATAATAGAAGCATTAAGATTTTGCTGGCTTTAAAGCATGTCGGTATATAAAAAGTGCTCTCCTCAAATGCATCCACAACATTATTAGAGTGTTTTGCTAAGGTTCCCACAGATAATCATTTCTACCCAACCTAACAACCGTTAAATGATGTAGGAGAAATTCCAAAGGGTCCAGCATGTGATTTTAACACACGTGGGTGCAATATTTTAAATAAACACTATTGCAAACTCAGTTCAAGCAAGCAGGCATTTGAAATGCTCAGCCAAGCCAGGCTGAAGTAACAAGACACTAACAAGATAAATGAAAGTGTTAACAGAGGAATTGAAGCTTGGCTGCTAAGCATTTACAATTAGATCAGGGAACTCAAAATATTGTTGATAGTGGGCTAGGTAAAATATCAATTCAGATGCTAAATGATCGGCCTAAGGTATTTAATCCAAAGGACCCATTATATACAGTACATGGGGTATGACTTCATCCTCAACACCTCTTTAATACATATTTGAGTTACCCCAATTGGTAAAGGTAATCTAATTGACCGCTATGGACCAGGGGTGGACTGCTATGCGTTCACCCAAGTTCAGGCGGACCCATTGCTATTGTTATGGCTAGTTCGGTGAACCGCTAAATCCTACTCCTTCACTGGCCCCACCCTACCTACACCACCCTACCCCTCCCACACCATCCTGCTCTTCCCAGGAGTCTCCACGTGGGCCGTTTTCGATGCGAGGTAAGTGCAGGGTCCCACAGAGGCTCAGGGAGGGGGAAAAACAGGCCTCCCGCAGGCTCTGGAAGGCCAGAAATGGATGCTCCTCCCAAAGGCTGGAGGAAAGAGTTTCAAAAAAAAATATCCTGTCTTGAATGGATTTCTGCCTGTAATGTCTGCTTTGTTTATGAATAGAGCTACCTAGGTACTTTTCTTCCTCTTTCAATAAGTTCTTCATCTCTGACATGAGAAAACAGTCCTCCCAGAAGTACCAGAAGTCCCAAAACGGGCCTGTTTCTGGCCTCTGGGGTGCTTCCAGAGCCCGGGGGAGGCCATTTTCACCCTCTCAGAGGCTCAAGGAAAGCCTCCAGAGCCTGGGGAAGGGAAAAACACCCTCCCCGCAACCACGGTGCAGGAGGCTGACAAGGCCACACCCACCGTGGCCACACCCACCCAACAACCAGACAGCGAATCCATTGCTGGAACTTTCGGAGCCCACCTCTGCTATTGACTATTGTTTGATGTATTCCCTAGAACTAGGCAGTACTAGAACTCACCTTGTTCTGTTTTTTTAGCTTTAACCACTAGGCCAGGGCTGTCAAACTTCTGGCCTGCTGGCCGGATGTGTCACGTGCTGGCCATGGCCCCTCCCAGTTTAGTGAAGGGGCAAAAAGTCCTGATAGTCACATGACGCCGCCGTGATGACTTGAGTTTGACACCCCCGCAATAGGCCATTGTTTAACATAGGCAGATTTGAATGGGTGGACTTCAATTTCATGCTAGCTGGATTATTTTGTGGGTTGAAGTCCATCCATCTTAAAGTTGCCAAAGTTGAGAAATACAGCGCTGGACCAAACTGGTTCTTCTCTCTTTCTTCTCCGAAGAAAATGACAGAGGCCAAGAAATTCAATTTCCTGTTGCTTTTCCATGCTCTGCTGAAGTCTGCTTAAGTGGATCTGAGTAATTTGTGCAAAATGAAATCTGCGCTGTATTCTTTGGCGCGGCTGTTTTGAATTGGCAATAGAAACAAACAAACAAGATAATAATGGCTTGTCTTAAATTCCGCGGGAGAGGGCCACAATCCAGGCAATTTTTTTCCGTAATTGAAAATTAGATATGTGTGGTTAGAAATTTGCTTCCAAATAAATGCCCATACAACTTCAGATGGAATGTATTTAAATTAGTTTGGATCATGCCTACACAATTGGACAGCAGAAAGCAAGGTAAAAAGTAACGAAAAAGTCATATCAATAATTGTTTTTGTTTTTGTAAATATTATTTCACAAAGAAACTACCCAGATATTTTGTTTCCAGCTATACCAGCTGTACAAATAGACATTCCAGCTGAAATTTAAGCAATATTATGTGAGACCTAATAGGGCATAGCTATATTGTCTTCCTGGGCATTCATATCTGTGTAAATCAACTTATCAAACTATTCCTTATTCTGATGCAAATGCATTGTACACTCATCCCATGGCTGAGGAATTCTGGGAGATGAAATCCAAGTCTTAAAGTTGCCAAAGTTGGAAATCTCTGTGCACACCATGGTGTATTATATGTAACAGTAGGTGAAGCAAATTTTTGGAGCCCCATCTTCCCCAAAATAGTCAAAATAACCTCTAAATTACAGCACAGTGGTATGAGCATGCTAAAAGTTAAGTCAAGGTTGTAGTAGCCCTTGTGTATCATTTTACAATCAAGTATTAGTTCTGAAATACGTGGGTCAGAGAAGGATAGACTTGAAATAAAGGAAGGAACAAGACAGTTTTCCCTTCTTTCTTCTGTCATCTCATCATATAAAACTCAGCATTCCTGGTAGCCACTTCTAACCATCTGCTACATGCTCAGTGTCTAAATTCCTTTCTTTGTGCTGTGGGAAGCTTCCCCTCACCCCAGATAATGAAATATTTTGAGGAATATTGAAAAAAAGGCAGAATATTATATTTTCCCAAAGGAAGAAATGGAGAAACATGTTTTTTTAGAGGCAGAAAGCAGCTCCCACTTTCCTTAATTTCCCACAGCAGATGTCAGAGATGAAGAACTTATTGAAAGAGGAAGAAAAGTATCTAGGTAGCTCTATTCATAAACAAAGCAGACATTACAGGCAGAAATCCATTCAAGACAGGATATATTTTTTTTGAAACTCTTGGCAGCAAAGTTTGAACAAAGGCAGAATTGTAGGATTAGAAGCAAGTCCCCTCACTCAAGATCCAAAACAGGATGAAAGTCATTAAGCCACAATAGGAATTGCCCAACACTCTTTTAGAACACAAGCCCCTTCTTTGCATAATCCGAGAGCAGTCCAAACTTCAACCGAATTACCTCAGACAAGCACCTAGGATCTGCATTTCCTCTTTTGCCTTTAGAGCCAGCTATAACGCCTACATGAACCCATAGGGATCTGACAACAGCCAATAGAATATGAAAGGCCATGTTCTTCCACAGGAACAGGAAGCTCAACTGCAAAGCCCAGAGAAGGTATAAAAAAAACACCACTCTCAACTCCATTTTGTCAGAACAAACCGCGTGGTTCTGCTTCTTCATCAACAAACCATCTTTCCAATCAGCTTCCGTCTTTCCAGTGTCTTTTTCCCAGCTTGGAACCAAACTAGATGGATATTTCTTCCCACAGCACCATAAGAGAAAAGACAAGCTACTATTCAAAATGATATCCGGACCCCCTCATCTGCATTTAGTTCCTTTCTTGAATGTTGGAACAAGTTTTAAGACTTGTTCATTTGCATTGATTTAATATTTGAAGGGACTTGTTGACATTTATGACTCACTTTATCCAGTAATTATTACTTTTTTCAGACTGCCAAAGCATCTGTTTTCCATTTGACAATCAGTGTCAGCAGCTGATCACATCAGAACGACTGGACTTCTGTGTCAGAAAATTAATTTATTCCCGGAGAACTGTTATTGGTCATGACAGGCAGCTAGTGTGTGGTTTCTAACACAGGCAATCCCATCAATGAAAAAAAAAATGAGTTGCTTCCTCAAGGAAAAAGGGGACAAAAAGGGCTATAATGAGAAACTTGGTGAATCATTATCCCAATAAAAATTTAAGGAATGTGTGAGAGGGATTCCATTCAGTCTGTGACAGTCTACTGTATCCCTTTTTTAAACGAACTCAATTAGGAGGTTTAATATTCCATTACAATATTTCATTACAAGGAAGTCTCAGGAATGAGGGGGAGATAGATATTACCCTCTTATATCTCCAGGGCAAGTTGCACTGGATGACAATTTTCTTCAGAAGTCTTCATTCCCGAAAAAACTTTGGATGGTTGTTTATAGACCCCCTTCAAGCTGAACACAATATAATTTCAGAATGACTGTATGGCAACAGCCGCAAAAGCACATAGACTTATATTCCACTTTACAGTGCTTTACAGCCCTCTCTAAGCAGTTTACAGAGTCAGCATATTGTCCCTAACAATCTTGATCCTCATTTTACCAACTTCAGAAGGATGGAGGGATGAATCAACCTTGAGCCAGTGAGGATTGAATTGCTGGCAGTTGACAGAATTAGCCTGCAATACGGCATTTTAACCACTGCATACCATGGAAAGAAGGAGGGAGGGAGGGAAGGCAGGCAGGCAGGCAGGCAGGAAAGCAGGAAGACAGAAAGGCAAGGAAGCGGGAAGGTAGGAAGAAGGAAGGACGGACAATAGCTCCAGCTTTAGCACTTAGGCTTATATTCCACTTCCCAGTTCTTTACAGCTCTCTCTAAACAGTTTATAGAATCAGCATCTTGCCCTCAACAATCTGATTCCTCATTTTACCCACCTCGGTAGGATGGAGGGCTGAGAACAACCTTGAGCCAGTGAGGATCAAATTGCTGGCAGTTGGTAGAATTAGCCTGCAATGCTGCATTCTAACCACTACACCAACACAGTTGAATCACATAGGAATACCGAGAAATATAAAATTAACTTTGAATGACTGTAATGTACATAATGACATGATGTTTCCAACATGCTGCATGAGTTCAACAGGGCTAAAAATGTTTTGCTGATGAGTTTTGTCTTTACTCGTGTCTGATGCATCTTATTGCAATGTCCAATAATTAGCCAATATTGATAGATTCCTCATGCCCTGATGGCATTTTTTTTTCATTGTGGCAATGTCCTGTTGAAATCTTTCATCATATTCATTACTGACTGCATATAGATTTTTTGGGAAAGAAATCCCAATATATGCAGAAAATGAATCTTCAGTGACATGTTGCACTTCATGGTCTTATATTCTGTGAGATGTTTGTCAACCACTTGATTGTAATTTGGTAGTTGCCAAGAAAATTCTCAATGACATCGGTGAATGCTTTCCAAATGATTTTCTCTGATCCCACTAAAAGATCTTTGAACTGCTTGTCATTGATGATATATCTGATCTTGGACCCACAAAAATGCCTTCCTTAAACATGGCATCAACTATTCTTGGAAACATCTGTTTCAAATAACTAAAACCTTCACCTTCCTGACTCATCACTTACACAAAATTTTTCATCAGTCCAAAATGAATCTTTAATCTAAAGGAAGATATGACTAATCACATAATATTCTTTTAAGTTCTCCATTGTGTATATTACTTATAGTAATATTTCCACTAATATGTTAATCCTTTCCCATCTTTATTGCTTTGCTATTAAAACTTGTTATTTAAAAACACATATTTAACATCAATTCGGAAGATATCCATAAATCCTTATTCATGTTTTACACAGTGACACAGTGTTAATAGGATCCACTCTGTGTGCTATAAGATTTCTAGAGAACATGAAATATTTTATTTATTTATTTTATTTAGTTTGTCAAGCATGTATGAGTATAAGTATGAACAAAACATATAAATGAGTATAAGTATATACATAATAAATGAGTATGAATAAATGGGAACAGTAGGATAGGGACGGTAGGCACGCTGGGGAGCAGATTTAGTAAACTATAGGGCTAACATCTGTCAAAATCTTTAATAAACTTATCCAGAATTCTTAAACATGAAAAGTGCCAGTGCTACATATGAATTGTGTGTGCATCCCTCGAACACAACAGAATTATATGTGGTGCGTGGGATTGCCACAGCAGATGTTTAGTGTTCTCAGAGGACATGTTAACACGGCACAATATTTTCAAGAATAAAAGTTTTAAAACACTTGATGTTCAAAACTGTAAAGGAAGGTCCTGTGACTCTGGAAATAATTGTATTTCTTGTGTTAACAGTGAATGTTGCCTACATTTCAGAAAAAAAATGTGGAAGCCCCTTCTTGATTGAAATATCTCATTTAAATGGAAGTGGAAAAGAGTTTTATACAGATTATTATTTTTTTCTTCCAGGGTCTTTGGCCATACCTGTATACATTTTTCTCTAAAATAAGTCCATGATGAATTTTGCCTTGACTACTTTAGTCAAACATTCCAGGAATTCTGAAGGTCCATTGATCAGTTTTGCTTGTCCCAAAGGTGCTTTTTTCAGGAGGCAACTGGACTTTCTTGTTTTTTCTTTGAAGACATTTCACTTCTCATCCAAAAAGCTTCTTCAGCTCTGACTGGATGGTGGGGAATGGAAGGATTTATATTCAGTTTTGCTTAAATCTATAAAGAATCAACACCAGAAGACAAGGGAAGAATCCTCGACCAGGAAAGAATCAAGAATTTATTTGGGAGATGCTTCAGCCTTAAGGGAAATTATATTTTTTTTGGAGAGGATAGAAAATCTCAATTAATACTTTGAATCTTGAGGAAAGACTCCCTTATGTTAGGACACAGGAAGGTGCTACACATGCACCATTGTGCATTGCAAAATATTTTCCCCTTTTTCAAATCCAAAGATCTCCTCAAACCTAATAATGCATCAACCATTGGATCCTATTGTTGGCCTGCATCATGTTAGAGTTAAATTCTAGAGATTCTGTAGCCTTTCAAACGAGGACCTGTATAGTCTGCTCTTCAGATTTCCCTCCTGAACAAATGGTGTGCTGCAATTAAAATGGCTACATAAAGATAATTTTACATGGAGGCAACCCAGATGCTGCGCTCTCATTAAAGATTTAAATGTGTTCGACTTTAGATGTAGCGAACAGTGACATTAATTGGACAGATTGCATTGCACTGATGAATGGAGACAATTGCACTGGGGAATTTGAGGAGAACTGCATTGCCTTCACACCAAGTTTGCAAGCTTAACATGTGTGGTTGGGTGCACAGATGGAGCAGTGTCATGCCTGGTGACCTTGTATCATTTGATTACCAAAGAGCATGGTATGCAATGTTAGATGATCTGAGCTTTGCAGAGCTTTGGATATTATGCCTCAGGAATGGACACTGAATGACAATTTGTGATGCTAGTCAGCTGGAGCAAGGCTAATTTTCAGCTGAAGACTGAGGGAAAAAAGGAACATAATGAAAAGTCAGTCATGATTATACTGCTCCACATAATTGCTCCAGGTCCACCCTACCTCATTTTCCCCCCTCTAATAATTATTAGGCCTTTGAAATATTGCCTCACTTAAATCTCAAACAGATAAAGGTACTTTCGTTGTGGATGTGGAAGGCTTTAGAGCTTAGCTAGGATTTCAAATTGCCTATTTTTCAATAGGAATAGTAGTAGTAATACCCGTGTTTCTCTGAAAATAAGACTGGGTCTTGTATATTTATATTTTCCACCAAAAATGCCACCAAGTCTTATCTGGGGGGGATGTCATCCACTGACTCACCTCACTTACGTTCATCGCCCCTCGGCCTTCTTTTCACAGAGGCCTTCAAGATCTTCTTCTGCGGCTGGCAAGGCTTTTCTGAAGGTCTCTGCAGATGAAAACAGAGTTCCGGATCAACCTGAAGCTCTGTTATTGGCTGCAGAGGCCTTCAGAAAAGCCTTGCCAGCTACAGAAGAAATGGACCAGCAAGACAGCTGTCGGGGTGCGCAAGGCCTGGCTGCACCTGTCTGAAGGTAAGGAGTAGGGCAGTTCCACACCACACCCCCAGCCTAGTTTAATTTTTACCTGTGCACCCTGGAGTGTGTGGGGTCTTATTTGGGGCTTATTTGGGGGTAGGGCTTATATTGGATGCACTTGTAAAAATCAAGCTAGGACTTACTTTCAGGGTAGGTCATATTTTTGAGGAAACACCATAGTATTATAAGTGTACAAGACAGCTTATATGATGGATCTCCCTATTTCCAACCAATGATAAACAACCTTAGTTACAATATGAATTTGGTTGTAGAAGAGGAGCTGGGTGGGCAGTGTTAAGTGCATCATCAGTTTAGAATCCTTATGTTGTCAAAAACAATCCAAATCTAACCCTTCTGATTTCCATTGACCTTAACTGGTGCCAATTTAGCACTGAACTTTCATTGACCAGATTCTTCTGTACAGATTTGCAACTTCTGTGCTGCACCTTAACAGATGGCCATGATTTTATCCTCCTCCCTATCTAGGAGATAATCCAGATTAATGTCAGATACAAAAGATCAGAGCTTGGATCATTTGTGGCAATATAAGGACTCTAAGCTGATGACCATTTAACTCTTCCCTCAGCGATGCTTGCTGTCCTCCTACATTGGTGGCCTTCAATATCTTGCTACTTTATACAGCAAGTAGGAAGACTTATTTGTTTTATTCTTCACATTTACCATATCACTCTGACTGTTCTCTGGGAGACTTGGGAAATGAGCATTATTATTTTGTTATGTTTTTTTATCCTTACAACGTTTCAGACAAGTCAGATTGACTTCATATGTTGTCTGAAGCAGGGGTGTGCTGTTGCGGGTTCGCCCCTCTGTGCAGTTTGGAGAACCCCCAAATCCTACTCTGGGCTGGCCCTGCTCACCTGCCCTCTCAGGAGTCCCCGTGTGGCCTGTTTTCGATGCAAATAAGTTCACGGCACGCATGGAGGCTTGGGGAGGGCAAAAAAATGGGCCACCTGGAACTTCTGGAAGGCCAGAAATGGGCCTGTTTCCTGCTTCCAGAGAGCCTCCAGAGCCCGGGGAGGCCATTTTTACCTGAGGAAAAGCCACTGGAGCCCAGGGAGGGCAAAAACTCCTCCCCACCCACCACGGAGCAGGAGGCTGACTAGACCATGCCCACCATGGGCCGTGCCCACCCAGCAACTAGGCAGAGAACCTTTTGCTAAATTTTTTGAAGCCTACCCACAGTCTGAAGTCATAACTGAACATAAAACTTCGCTTGCTTGTGGCGTAGTGTATTTCCAAAGCCACCCAATCGTGGTTTATTCATTCATGGTTAACAAAGTTCTGCATGTTTCATGGACCTTCCAACTTTGACTAACCCGAGGTCACTGAACACGAATAAGATGTTGAATTTCTCCAGTACCATTCCAACATTTTAATCCCCTTACTTCTTTGGCTATTTGTATAGGAAAAATATATAACATTATCAAAATCTAGTTTTGTTTATTCATGAAGTTGGCATCCACTTTTCCCTGGGACTTCACAATGGCATACACACAACACTTAACTGCCACCTCTTTCCATAATAGCCAACCTGTGGATTCTTGGGTTAGGAAACAGAAAGAATCTCCAGAATTTGAATAAAAAGAGTGGTACAAATCCTATACCACCTCTCTAACCTGCTCAGCATTTTGTAACTGAGTCGAATGGCAATTTAGAAGCAGGGCCAGGATGGCGAACCTTTGCAACATGTGGCACGCAGAGCCTTCTCTGTGGGCATGTTCGCCATTGCCAGCTGCTCTTCTGGTTTCTGACACTGGCCAGCTGGTCTTCACGGGCACCGAAGCACCAGAAATCAGCCCCCAACATGGCCTGAAAATGGCCCCCAAAACATCCCCATTTTCAGGCTGTTTCTTGGACCATTTTTAGGTCATTTTCAGGCCATTTCCCAGGCTGATTCCAGGCTGATTTTGGACCATTTTAGGCCATTTTCAGGCTGTTTTGGGGGCTGTTTTTAGGACATTTTCAGGCTGTTTTCCAGGCCATTTCAGACTATTTTGAGGCTGTTTTTTGGGTCATTCAGGCCATTTTCAGGTCATTTTTAGGCCATTTTAGACCATTTTTAAGCTATTTTCAGCCATTTTCTAAGCTGTTTCAGGCTGGTTTTGGGCCATTTTCAGGCCATTTTCAGGCTGGGTTTTTGGGCCATTTTCAGGCCATTTTGGGCCTGTTTTTTGGCCATTTTGGGGCTGTTTTCCAGTCCATTTTCTGGCTGTTTGGGGGCTGTTTTCAGGCTATTTTCAGGCTGTTTTGGGGCCATTTTCAGGCCATTTTCAGGAAATTTTCCAGGCTCTTTTTGTCCCCAAAACAGCCTGAAAATGCTGCCCCAAAATGGCCCGAAAATAGCCTGAAAACAGCCAAAAGCCAACCCAAAAACAGGCATGTGCGCACTGGCTCGCTGGTCTTCAGGTTTCCGGCACTCGGGCATGTGCTCTGGCAAGTGTATGCATGAAGGCACCTTCCGGATTGGGCACTCGGTGCTGAGAGGGTTCACCATCACTGGCTTAGGGATTCCAGAAAGCCATCTGCGCAAGAGCAGAAGCACTGCTGAATAGAGATGAAAGGATGTTTTTATACCATCTGCAACAACAACAAAATCGTAGAGGGGACAGCATCTAACCTGGTCAAATTGAAAGTCTGGCAAAATCTCACAATTAGAATTGAAAAGAGATAAGATGCCCATTTGAGAAGAATCTGTAAACTCTTGGGTTGGATACTAGGCTTAAACCGGTTTGAAAATCAATATCCCAAATACAGTGTTTAAGATGACATTTTCAAGCCCTAATGAACAGAGACTTTCCAAAAATAGTTGTGAGGAGTTGAGTTTGTTATTATTATTTTTTTTGTTAGCCAGGTTGATTTAAAGTAGTCTTTGAGAACTAGTGAAGCCAGACCCACAGGGGAAAAAAAAAATCAATTTCCACCTGAAATTAAGAAGATACAATCAGGTTCTGGCACCCACAAAAACTATAAAGTAACATATATGGCTCTTATAAAATATGGCTCTTATAAATTTGGACTGAACAGTTTCCTAAGTTATTAAACTTTGTAAAAATGCAAATCAGAACACCATAAAGAAGGTGAGTGATGGCCTTAGCAAGAAAAAGTTTGAGAAAAGCTTCAGGAATATATACCCCCTTTGAATAGAAGAATCTTAAAGCAGCTGGGGGCCACAGCTGTCTGATAAGAGACATGTGTGCTCCAAGATAAGGAAGACTATAACTGTACCCCAATTGAATTACTGCTTTTGGAGTTCCATTACTTTGCCATTTATATAACCTACTGTT
>NW_020769335.1:12060708-12073311 GCF_900518735.1 Pseudonaja textilis
GAAGAAGAAGAAGAAGAAGAAGAAGAAGAAGAAGAAGAAGAAGAAGAGGAGGAGGAGGAGGAGGAGAAAGATTCTAACAAGCCCTGGTTGCACAATGGTTAGAATCAGAGGTGGTATTCAGCAGGTTCTAACCAGTTCTGGAGAACCAGTAATGGAAATTTTGAGTAGTTAGGAGAATCGGCCAATCCCACCTTTGACTGGCCCCACCCTCATCTATTCTCTGCCTCCCATTGAGTCCCAACTGATCAGCTGGGTCTTCTTTGGTTGCCCTGCACAGGAGAACGGAGCTGGAAAGCAGGTTAGTGGTGTGGGGAAGGGAATGGAGATTTTATAGTATTCTTCCCCTGCCATGCCCACCAAGCCATACCCACATAATCGGTAATAATTTTGTTTTGAATCCCACCACTGGTTAGAATGTAGTATTGCAGGAAAACTCTGCCCACAGCCAGGAATTCAATCCTGACCAGCTCAAGGTTGACTCAACCTTCTATCCTTTCAAGGTTGGTAAAATGAGGAGCCATATTGTATGCAGACTCTGTAAACTTCTTAGAGAGTGGTGTAAAGCAGTATGAAGCAGCATATAAGTCTGAACGCTGCTACTATTGCTATACTGCTACTTCTGCCTCTAAAGGCATCGCCAAGAGCGATCCCCTACGAAAAGGTTGGTGAAAATGAATATAAATGACACAGAATGCCTAACTGACATCAGAGGAAGCACTGTAACCGATGAAAGCCAAGCAGCTTTATTTCAGCACAATTTCACACACTTCAGCCTATTTTAGTCAAGTTCACAAAGCATTACCTTCAGTTAATAAGCCACTCTAGATACGGAAAGCAATAGGGAGACCCCATCGCAACAGAAACTTAGTGTCATGATAACGCAGGGCAAAGCTAGAACATAAAAACAAACCCCATTAATTTCACTGACTTGGATAAGTCTCTTTCCGAATTGCTCAGCTTTTGAACTATAAATGGTTATAATAAGTGCCGCATGAATACAGAACCAGGTGAGATCAGGTGAAGTACAATAAAAGTTCACCATAGTAGTTATAACAGCAAAGGGGAATTGTGTTGCGAAGTAAAGAGTAGCTCTTTCCTACTGTTTGGCTGTTAACCATGGACTTCTGCATTATTTATGTGTTTATTTATTCATTCATTAGATTTATAGTCTACCTCTTAGTTTAAGATGCTGAGCATAGGATTCACTCTACAAGGTAGAGTTGGTTATAAGTTAATTGTTGGCCCCAGTGAGACTCTGTGGCTGATGGTGGATTTAAACTGATGATTTGTGAATCCTTCTTCAACATTAGCTGTCACTTGTTTCCTGATTCTTAAACTGCTTTCTTACTATATATTTATATTTCCTAATTAGAAAGCACTTCCACCCAATAATTTTATGCTAGTTTTAAAGCAATTCCAGACAGGGTGGGAATTTACCTGGTCAGACCGGTTCTATAGAACTAGTTGTTACAATTCTGCACAGTTTGGAGATCTGGAAAATTGCGCCATTGGCTGGCCTTGCCTCTCCCCTAGATGTGATTCTGCGAGCAACTCAATCTGCCTGCCTGCTTTGCCTGATTTTGGGTAAAGGTTGCTCTTTTTATTAAAAAAAATATATCAATATTTACATCAATATTTACATACAAGCCACACCCAGCCAGTCACATGACCACCAAGCCACACCCTCAAATTAAGCCATGCCCACAGAACTGGTTATTAAAAAACTTGAATCCCCCCCCTGATTCCAGTGACACCAGCTACATTCTCCAACAGTTAACTTATTTCTAACTCAGCTGTGGCATATTTCAAACTGCAGACAAGTTATGATTTTGAATTTTTTTTCTACTCTACTTGGAACGTAATGGTAAAAACATTTTTAGACAATTGGTGGAGGTCTGTTAAGCTTGGGAACAAGATTTTATTGTCCTTCTTCTAAAAATTGGGTTTCAAGTTTTTTTGTGGGGATGGGAATGGTGGCTTAGCAGCTTTGCAGCTCTCTCTTATATGAAATACTTAGATTCGGAGCAGCGAGGAGGTGATATAACAAAATGTAAATAAAAGGCATGGATGAAATTATTTCTTTTAATAGACGTCTCTGTAATCATTCATGAGACAAATCTTTGGTCAGGATTCTAGCAATCACTCTAATTAAACCATGATTCTCGAGCCAAACTTCAATAAACTTCAAAGGATTCATTAGAGATGACATACTGGCACTGCCCTATATGAAGCCAACTCTGGCCTACATAATTTATAGTCACCTGTGACCTTGTTTTCCTGCCTCCCGCTGGATGTCTCATAAATCAGATTCTCCAGTTGAGCACATTCATAGGCTGGGTGTCATCATTCACCTTCTCCAAGTAAATATATTCATGAGAAAAAACTCTAGTATTTTAGTTACAATCTTTTAAAGATAAAGAGTTGGAATGTACTTTTGCTTTCAACTGCTCTTCCAGATTCCTCCCCCCCCCCTTTTTAATGGAAACTACTAAAACAGGCATAGGAGTGTTTTATGAGTTGACATCTGTTATGAAACCAGAAGAGGGAGTATCTCTCACTTTACTCATTCCCCACTTTCCAGAAAGATACTTGAGTGATCATTCCAACTTCGAATACTCTTTGAAGCAGTGTCATTTTTGAATTCATTTCCATCTGTCCTTAAGTTACAAGGCTGATTCACTTTTCTGGGCATCTTCTGCATAAGGATGGATAAGATGAAGATGAATCAGAACAGAGCTGGAAGGGACCTTGGAGGTCTTCTAGTCGAGCCACTTACTCAAGCAGGAGATCCTATATCATTTCAGATAAATGGCTATACATTCTCTTCTTGAAAACCTCCAGGAATGAAGCCTCCACAACTTCTGAAGGCAAGCTATTCCACTGGTTGATTGTCCTCACTGTTAGGAAGTTTATTCTTAAACTCATGATTTCTTCTCTCCTTGATTAAGTTTTCATCCATTGTTTCTTGTCCTGCCCTGGTGTGGTGGCCTAGAGGTGGAGCTCTCACCTCACAATCAGGAGGCTGTGAGTTCGATCCTGGATAGAGCCAGATGTTTCTCTCTCTGGTCACATTCAGAATAAATCTGCTACAAACTCCATATTGACAACAGGAAGAGCATCCAGCCAGTAAACATTCAGCTCCATTCAGTTGACTCCACCCCACAAAGAATTGTGAGGTTCATTAAATGACAAAGAACCAATTTTTTGTCCAGCATCCTGCTGCTTTGGAAAATAAACCGACCCCATCTTTGTTGGAAGCCTCTCAAACATTGCTTCAAATAATGTTAGCAGGGAGGCTTGAAAAAGATGTGGGAGATTGAGTGGCCCCTCAAATTGCTCCAGTTTCTGTGCATTAACAATCATTTGCATCCAAAATGACAGGAGCCTTTCACTGTCTAAAGCTGAACATGGAAAGACTGATATAGCATTTTCAATTATAAGAGGCTGCTTCATTTCAACTGTAGACGTCATCCACACACAATACTCTGCATGACAAGGACTGGTTGTTAGACACCGGGACTATTAGTTGTTCTTCAGTCTGAATAGAGGGCTCTTCCTTTTCCAATAGCTAACAGTTTACCTTTTCGTTCTGTAACACAGATGAATATTATTTGTTAATAGTATTTATGCTTGCCTTCCTCTTTTCCCTTATTTGTTTACTGCATTCAGATAACAATGTAGATATTCCATAGTTTCACTCTGATAACAAACACAGAACTGGCACGAGAGGCTTTTAGAGACTTGATCTCATGGCATATGTAAAGAGTAAGATAGACCGCAATCTCCCCAATGCTATTTAATATTACGACGAAGCTTCTGGAAGCAATCATAAAGAGATTTGGGCAAGTGCTATCTGTATGCTGTGTGATAGCAGCATAGTCGATTCCTTTTTTTTTTATCTGAATTGGGAAAGGTTGCACATATCTTTTATTTCTCTTGCAGAAATACGGAGAGCAGCATTGAAAGAGGCTTCTAAACCTCCGCACTTCAAAAAGGGCTAGAAATTACATTATAAATAAAAAACAGTTCCCAAAACTTTTGGCTATCTGTGCACTTCTTGAACTGCTCGTCTTCATGTTGACTTGGGATCCATATATTAAGTCCTGGCAAGATATATATTCAGTGACTCTTCTGTTCTTGATCTGGGAAAGAGATAAGGATGAGATTGCTCCTTCTCTATCACAGGAGACTTCAACTCAGACTCAGAATAACTTTATTGTCACTTGGACTGTACACTAATCGGCATACATTAAAATGAAATTTCATTGCATGCAGTTCTCAGTGGTTCGCCACCTCTAATATACACTACATAAACACAACTAAATAAATAAACACAAAGTTATGCATATACCCACATAAATTATATGACACAGAGAAATGATATAGTCTAGTTCGGATATATACATGTCCATGGCAAGAGAAACGAATCCTGAGAGTTTACCAAACAAAGCTGTTACAGAAACTGGAAGTCCTGCTAGAAATACTTCAAAAGTATTGCTCCAGAGGGGAGCAACAGAAACAGACCATAAAGAGGGTGGGTGGGTTCTCTAACAACACTTTTTGAACTCTAACCACATAGCACTTATAAGCAGTGTCCTGAATAACGAGAAGGGAGCTTTCCATAATTTTCTCGGCTGTCCTCACCACTCTGTAGGGACTTTCTATCTGAGGACACCAAACCACACAGTGAGGCAGGCTTGTTTTTTTTTAAAAAATGCTCTCAATTGTGCTTCTGTATAAAGTGGCTAGTACAGAAGGAGAAAGCTTCTCCTCATTCGACTCAGGAAATGGAGGCACTGGTTTGAACACTTTACTAAGGCTGACGTGTGGAGAGACCAATTTAGATTGTTAGTTATCTGCACCCCCAGATACTTAATAGCATATCTAGAAGCTCTGTAGGTTGAGTGAAGGGAATTATTTTGGGAACCTCCAGATGATATGTTTGTTACAGTCATTTCTGGAAAGAAATAACTGAGCCTTCTTTTTTTTCCACTGGGTCATGCTTACCTGCGGTTATTAATCTATAATGCTTCCATAGTTAGGAAACTTATAGAGTGCCATAGTTTGAATTCTGGCTATAGGAGAGGTCACCATCTCCCATATAAATCTGAAATATCCTCAAAGAGAGAGTCTAGTGCTTAAGACACTAGTTTAGAAACTGCTGAGTTTTCTCAGTGCTCCCTTCTGTATGCTATATCTTGATAAATTTAATAAAATTATTATGAAAAAGGATGAATGGAACATTTTGTAGAGAAGGTTAAAGATGTCACTTTCACAGTAATTTTTCCCCACCTCCTATGGTTCAACGTGTAGTGGTAAAGCAAATAAGAAATTAAAGGAAGCGTGTAGATTTTCATTCTACATACAGTGGTATGCACACACACACACACATACAATGTACGTACACACATTGCATAGGGCATTCTGTCACACCAGAACCAGCCCAAAGTCTCAAATAGTGTAGTTCAAAGGCAGACGAGTGTTATTCCCAAAGCATAACCATTTCTACTTTCCAATCTTTGATCATTTTCAAAATACCCCAAAAGCATCTTATACATCTTAACATCCTCAAAATATAAACAAGAGGATTGCCTTATATGTTTTCTTTCATTTGTGAAAAGCTTTCCTAGCAGCAACAATAACAACAGAATGCACTTGAAGCATTTTCCAGTTAAATGCCGACCAGTAAAACAGAAAATTAGAACAATGACTCAAAAAGGTGCACTAAAACCAGGTTGAAATACTTTAGGGAACAGGAAAAAAAAAAAGATAACAGCTAGGGACCAAATGAGTCGAGAATGTCCGCTGCAAGCGTTTTTGCAGGTTGCAAAAGGGGTCTGTGGGTTTGTTCTACCTTCAAATAGATGGAAATAAATATATGCTGCTTTTAGACATAGGCAGAGTACTGAGACCAGTCAGGACAGGAGGCATGTTGGAATGACGCTAGGTCCAAAATTCTACCGCAATGCCTTAACATACGCTCATAAAGAGCTGTAGAAATGTACCTTAATGACTCCTCCCACCCCCAAATATTTACTTCATAAGGTGATTGGCTGTTGCTGGCCGCTCTCGCTGCGCCACTGGGTAATATTCAGCAGCGGGATCCTACCTGTTTCACTCCCGATTCAGTGATTGCGTGCGCATGCACCAAACACACGTGCACCGAATGCACGCGTGCAGTTTTCTACACACCAGCTGAGGCCTGCAGTGCCAATCACCTGAGAGGATAAAAAAGAGGAAAGTGAAGAGCAGATGGGAGGGCCAATCCTGCACTTGTCTCTTCTTTCTCCTCCTTTTTTTCCCGCTCCTCTCAGTTGAATCTCAGAGGCTTTTTTTTACTACCAGTTCTGCCAAACTGGTAGCAATTTTTGTTACCGGTTTGGCTGAACCGGGATGAACCAGTAGCATACCACCACTGGCAATATTGGTTTGTTGTTGTTAGTTGAGAAGTTGTGTCCAACCCATTGCGAGCCCATGGACAACATTCCTCCAGGCCTTCCTGTCCTCCACCATCTTCTGGAGTCCATTTAACTCCAGACCATTTAACTCCACACCTACTGCTTTAGTGACTCCATCCAGCCACCTCATTCTCTGCCATCCCCTTCTTCTTTTGTCCTCCATTGTTCCCAGCATTCGGCTCTTCTCCCGTGAGTCCAGTGAGGTGGCCAAAGTATTGGAGTTTCATCATCAGGATCTAGCCTCCTAAAGAGCAGTCAGGGTTGATCTCCTCTAGGACTGACCGGTTTCATCACCTTGCAGTCCAAGGGACTCCCAGGAGTCTTCTCCAGCACCAGAGTTCAAAGGCCTCAATTCTTTGGTGCTCATCCTTTCTTATGGTCCAACTTTCACAGCCACACATTGCAACTGGGTTATTATTGATTATTCCCTTGGATCTGTGACAAGTATGACTCACAATGGTGTTCAGCAAACATGAAAATCCATCACCTTTGCTGCTGCATTGTAAGGGTCAGCTCAAGTTGAAGTTATTAGATTCTGAGACAAGCATTAACCAGACCTTAAACCTCTACCACCCATCAACACCATCATCAGTAGTGACAGGCAAGGTGCTATGGTTTTTCTTGAGTGCCTTATTTGGGACTGTTCCTTTCTCTCAGAACAATGAATTGGTCTTCCCGGGAGAGCAGAAAATTGGTGTCGAACAGCATGGAGTTTTGATTGAATGGCTCGCTAAATCAGGCGCAGTGGCTGTCCCCACCAAAATGCCTTCCCATGTCCTGCAATTCAAACATTATTTGTCTCTGGTAAAAGGTAGGTATTACATTACATTTGTTTTCTTTTCAGTAATCTGCTGGTCGCTTCAAAAGAGTTGTAGGAAAAATATGAAAAGAAAAACGCACTTCCAGTCATTATCTTTGCAGGCATACACCAGAGAGCAGAAATCAATGGAATTTAGTGGATCCATGCTGGTAGACCATTAGCACTGCTATTTCAAAAGCACAAAAGTTAATAAGCACAGGTCTTTATTTTATGATAATGAAGACTTTTCCTTTAAAAAAAAAAAAAGCTTTTGGATGACAAGTAAGGGTGAAGACAAGAAAAGGCAAGTGAAAATCAAGATTTTGATTAGAGGGTAGATCTTCTCGGAGGGCAAACATTGAAAAGAATAAATCTTTATCCTAACATCAGAAGAATGTTATTAAGAAGGCATTTATGATGTCTCTCTCTCTCTCTCTCTCTCTTTCTTTCTCTCTCTCTCTCTCCCCCACACCTCATTTTGGGGTATTGTCATACAGTGATTTAGATTGTATTGGAAAGGAAGCAAATCATATAAATGTTGGCTTGTCAAAGTGCTGGAAATGGAGAAGTCTAAGGAATTCTTCCCCTTCCCTTTCCAACTTTTTAAAAAAGAAAGGGGGTCATTTTTAATCCATTTTCCAATTTTTCCTCAAATTAGTTCGGTTGCTGAAATTTCACTTACCTAGCATTACCTTACAGGTTTTCTAAAAAGCATGTGAGATACTGAGATGGCAGCCAGATTTCGTTACTGAAGGAATGTTGGAACTAAACATTTGTCCTGGTTGTCCCAAAGGTGCTATTTCAAAAGGCAATTGGCCTGCCTTTGTTTTTTTGTTTTTTCTTGAAGACATTTAACTTCAGATGGATGCAGATGGTCTGCAGAATTGTGTCTTCATAGGTTTGTTCTCTAGTTTGTGCCATGCGTTTGTAAAATGGTTGTTTTGTTTCTCCAATGTACAGATCTCTACATGTCTCACTGCATTGTACTGCATATATCGGATGGATCAGTTTGGGTCTGGGTGCTTTATTCATGGGGTGGACAGGCTTGTGCTTTATTTGGGGTTTAAAGAATGCATGTATATTGCATTGGTTGAAAATCCTCCTGCAATCTATGGAATGAATGGCATTTGAAAGATGAATGCCACTGTTTTGAAGACAGCAAAGTCCACATTCTGGACAGAGAGGTTTGAAAGAGGGGTCAAAAAGAGAAGTTTGAGATAGGGGTCAAAATGGCCCTCTACATTAAGATTTTACAGACTTCTCTCAACAGAAGGGGAGGGATCTCCTGTCATATCCCTCCTGCTCTGTTGAGATAGGTCTGTTCAACACAGTCCTTTCAGCAGTTCCAAAAAAGTTCCACACATATTTGCATTACTCGGGTGACCCTGAGGGCACAGATAAACTTCCAGGTAGCCTCAACAACTCTCAGAAAGAGTGCTAACAACCAGATGAATGCAAGGAATACAAATCTTACCATTGTCCACCATTTAGTCAGAACTAAAGAAAGCTTCTTGGATGACAAGTGAAACATCTTCAAGAAAAAACAAAGGAAGTCCACTTGCCACTTGAAAAAGCACCCTTGGGACAACCATGACCTGGATGACTGAGAATCTCCATAGACACCCTGCAGAAAGCACAGCTCCACAAGACGGTCCTTTTGGCAGTCCCACAAAGGGTGCAAACCAATTTGCTCTATTCAGGTGACCCTGAGGATACAGACAAACCTCCAAGTGGCCTCAACGACCCTCTAAAAAGGATGCAAATGACCAGCTGTCTCCAAGGAATATAAATCCTTCCATTCCCCACCATCCAATCAGAGCTGAAGAAGCTTCTTGGATGAGAAGCGAAAAGTCTTCAAAGAAAAAACAGAAAGTCCAGTTGCCTCTTGAAAAAGCACCTTTGGGACAACCAGGACCTGGAGGATGGAGAATCTCCATAGATACATGAACTGGTTGTCATAACTACATCCAGAATTTATGGGCTTTGAAGATTGTCTTCAAAGGGAAGCTCAAATTTCTGTTCAGCAAATGGATGGTAATGTGTTAGGGTTCCTTTTAAGGGGTGGAGGAGGTCAGTGTGCTCCTTAAGCCAATGGAAGCTCCATACCTTAGATCTAGAATATTGATAGGACTATCTTTTCTTTATTAATATTGGAAAAGAACCACAATTTTTTCCATCCTTTCTGACAGCTTAGAAAAATTATGGACACACATAGTGAAAAACAACGATATTCACCACTGAAAGAGACCATATGCTTACATTTTTTGAGAGGGTGGTTTCTGATAAATGGGAACTGACTGCCAATCACCCAAAATTCAATCATGTGAATTTAGGTGAGGGTTAGAGGATCTTTAACTTCAAGAATATGTCATAAGTTGCTTTTTAAAAAGTCCACTGTAACGTTGAATGGTTCTTAGACAACCGGTATGTGGGGGATTTCCTGTACAGACTTAGGCATTTATACAAATTAGAAATAAATGAATTTAAAATAAAGCAACAATTCATTAGTCAAAGTGTTTATGAGCTTACACTTTTTAAATGCCAAATTTCATCATTCTATCTGACTGACACCTTAATGATGGGAGCCAAGAGAAAGAGAAGGAAGCAATTATTTTGTGTAACAAGTTAAAAACTATCCAAAGACTCGAACATATTAAAAGTAAACCGTAATCAATTAGTGCTTGTACACTCTAATCCATAATGTCAGGCATATATATGCACTATAGTAAAGTTGCTGATAATTGTTGATGACTATATGGGCACATAATCAGTTAAGTCTGATCAATAAATGTATCAGACTGCTTAGGAATGCTTAAAACTAAGATTAGCATGACGTGTCTAATCGATAATTTAGCCTTTCCTAATATGAAAGCCAGACACAACACTTCATGTAGTGTTATTCAGTAAAAGTCTTCTCTAAAGAATTATTTTCATTTTCTTTCTGTTCTCATTGAATGGAATTGTGGAATTGTTACCCAAATTAATGGACTGGCTTCTTATTAACTTATCAAGGATTTATTCTTCAATGTCAACTGTTTCCTTAAAGAAATACTTATTCCCTGTAAAGAGGCCTACAGAAACACATTGTCTAAGAAGAAGAAAGGCCTTCATTTGAAGGCTGATGCACAAAGGAGGAGAACAATTTGGCTTAAAAATAAACCTGAAAAAGAGCCAGGTTATGTTTAATAAATACACCAAAGAAAGATTTTGTCTAATGAGATCTTGATCTCACTCCCTCCCTCCCTCCCTCCTTCCCTCTCTCTAGAAGGAGGAGGAGGAGAAAAGAAGAAGAAGAGGAAAAGGAAGAGGAAGAAGAGGATGGGGGGAGGGGGAGGAGGAGGAGGAGGAGGAAGAGGAGGAGGAGGAAGAGGAGGAGGAGGAGGAGGAGGAGGAGGAGGAGGAGGAGGAGGAGGAGGAGGAGGACTAGACATAGTAGACCACTACATATACCTTGGCCAATGGATCTCCATGGAAGGTGATACAATAAAGGAAATTGAATGGTGTATTAACTGTGGCTGATGGGCATTCAGCAAGTTAAGTATATTTTTTCAAGAATAACCTCCTCCTATGGCTGAAGAGAAAAGTTTTTGATCATATGTGCTACCTGCTCTAATGTATGCCAGTGAAAGATGGACACTAAACTCGCAATTGATACAAAAGCTAAGAGTGGAGCAAAGAGCCACGGAAAGACACAAGCTCGGCATTACAAGACAACTTAGAAAGACCTGCACAACCAACAAAAGTATACAATACCATCAAGAGAGTAAAAAAATTGAAATGGACATGGGCTGGTCACATAGCAAGAAGAACTGAGGACAGGTGGTAGGAGGCTGTCATAGAATGGATCCCACTTGATCAAAAGTGTCCATGAAAGACAGCTAAAGCAAGATGGATTGAGGACATCAGTGAGTATTGCTGGCCCAATTGGCAAAAGAAAACTCAGGAACGTACTGATTGGAAACACATGGAAGAGGCCTTCATCCTGCAATGGGTAGACAATGGCTAAGATGATGATGATGATGATGATGATGATGATGATGATGATGATGTCTCCCTCCAGTTTTGGCATCTCTGCTTCTCTGTAGAGATCAAAACCAACCTAGAACTAAGGAGAATTTTTCTGACAGAACAATTAAACAATGGAATGGTTTTCCTCAGAAGTTACTTGCTGGGTTCAAACTCCTCTGAAGTCAAACAGAGACTTCACCCAGCCAACAAAAGTGCGTATAGTCAAGGCTATGGTTTTCCCAGTTGCAATATATGGCTGTGAAAGTTGGATCAAAAGGAAGGTTGAGCACCAAAGAATTGAGGCCTTTGAACTCTGGTGCTGGAGGAGACTCCTGCGAGTCCCTTGGACTGCAAGGCAACCCAAGCAGTCAGTCCTAGAGAAGATCAACCATGACTGCTCTTTAGAAGGCCAGATCCTGAAGAGGAAACTCAAAGACTTTGGCTACCTTATGAGAAGGAAGGACTCGCTGGAGAAGAGCCTAATGTTGGGAAAGATTGAGAGCAAAAGAAGAAGAAGGGGATGGCGGAGAATGAGGTGGCTGGATGGAGTCACCAAAGCAGTCAACATGAACTTAAATGGACTCTAGAAGATGGTAGATGACAGGAAGGCCCAGAGGAACGTTGTCCATGGGGTCACAATGGGTCAGACACGACTTTGCAACTAACAACAATTTTTAGATTCTAATAATACTTCAGAGTATTTTGAGAGATCTACATTCAAATGCATGGAAACTCATACCAAATTGAACAAGGAGATAGAAAAGATTAATGGTGCTGATCAGAACAAAGATTTGGAAATAGAAATAACAAGGGGAAAACATGAAACAAAGGTCTATAGTGCACCTCCGATAATGCCTCCTACAACATAATGGCTATAACTGAGGGGTTTTTTTTCCTTGAACTTAAATGAAAAAAATCTTTTCAAATGACCAGCAATAACAAGTAATACAAATGAAACTCTATTCAAAATCTCTTATTAAAAGGAACCAAGAAAGCAAATATGATCTTCGTTTGAAATATATGACATGTCATATTTGCCACCTTTCCCAAGCTAGCTGACTGGTCTATTGTTACTCATTATATGTTTTATTATTTATAATGAAGTTTGTAATAAATTGGAGCCTGAAGCTGGTTGAAAGGCAAAATGAACTCCTAGAGATGTACTTCTGTTAGGGGGAAAAAGGGCAGCTATTGTCCTCTGTTCTTTTTTTCCCCTCTTTTCTTTTGTTATTAAATTTGAAATAAATGCAATGCTATTGAAAGGCTGGTCTGTGCACATTGAAAAAGAAAATTTTCCTTCAAACGCTTTCTCCAACAGACCTTACAAAGAGATATTCA
>NW_020769335.1:12090374-12107139 GCF_900518735.1 Pseudonaja textilis
TAATAATAATAATAATAATAATAATAATAATAATAATAATAATAATATACGAAATTCTAATGCTTTGATGGTCATTTTGAAAAATCCTTTCTTAGTGAGCACCTAGAAGCCAAAAGGAACATATGTGCCAAATTTTAAGTTTGTAGGTTTTACGGTTCTGAAGTTTTTATGATAACCTGTGAGTGGTATTTCACTTTTATATACATAGATGTGTATTGTTGTTCCCCTCTTATTTCTATTTCTATTCTAACTTTTATTCATGTCACCATAGTATTCAAAGACATTTCTTTTCTGTCTTCCATCTGCTTTATTTTTCACATTTCCCTTATTTAACTCTTCACATCTGTATATATTAAAGTTTCATTCTTCTTTCTTTCATTGTTCAGTGTTTCAATATACAATTCTAATTACCAATCACAATATCATTTAAATATATAGGGTAGATCTATTCGTGTTCCTTCCATTCATCCAATCCTACTATTAATATTTATATTCCTCTGGTGTTCTAGATAAATAGATCGACACAGAAGTGGAATTATACACCCGCGTGCTCATTTGCTATGGAAATTAGTAGTTTTCTCAAGGTCAAGGAGATAATAGCAGACAAGGAATGAAAACCAAAACAAAGCCTCTGGGGAAAAAAAAAACCTTGTCAAAATGGCTTTGCTTTAAACCAAAACCATGCAGGAAAATAGTCAAAATCCAGTCCAGAGTTCCAAGTGCCAGGTCAGGGATGCCAACCAGTTTAGAGGTCAGAATTACTCCCTTTCCTAGTAAGAAGCTTCTTAGACTGAGGTTGCTCTTCAGTCTACTCACTGGATGTGGAGGCTCAAAGTTCTTCACATCATCATCAGCAGACTGCTTTAAGCTGTTCAGATGATCCCTGGGTTTGATCGGCCTCAGGTGACTCTTGGCTTTGGGTCAAGGGAAAGCATCATAGGAATTTAGTGTAATACAGAATCCAAACTATACATAATCAATCAATCAATCAATCATTTGATCACTCAACAGTGAGACTCTGGTGAAGCAAGTGCCTGCATTTTCTGGATATCATGAGTAAAGTACCTCTTCCTTCCCCGTCCTTATGTTGTGTCAGCCACCTGTCAGCCACTGGTGCCTTCAGCAGTCGAATCAGAGGAACAGAGGTTGTGGGAGTCAGTGTCGGCATCAAGGCAACCTGAGAGCTTTGAGGGGGGAGAGGGAATGGAGATGTCAGAGAGACAGAGGGGGAGCCTGGACTGTCCATCAGCCCTCAGATGGAGAGTCAACAGCCCCCAGGTCTGGAGGTGGCTGATGAGGAAGAGGAGAAACATCTGGGTCCAGTGCCTGATGTGGGAATGCGCCGAAGGCCGAGGAGAGGAGAACAGTAGAAATCTATGGGCGGGTTCTTGGGATGGAAGAGCCACCCTAGCTGTGGGGATAAAAGGCAGCGGGCAGAGATGAATTGACGTGGTAGACAACTATCCATCTCTCAGCCTCGCAGACTTGTTAGCCTTTGTCAAGAGAGAAACTTTTTGCCAGAGCTGCTAGTGGTCCTGATAGAGGAATATTTGAGTTAACTTCAAAGGGTTTGTTATCTTGGGGGAGCTAAGTCAGAACACCTTATCACTTTCTATAGCGGGATGATCGAGAGCATCCTATCATATTGCATTACAGTCTGATTTGGAAGCATTACTGCTTCGGATAGGAAGACAGAGAGTGGTAAGTGCAAAGAGTGGTAAGAATGGCAGTAAAGGTTATTGACACTTCAATCCCCTCTATACAGGATGTAGTACATAAATGATGCTTGAGCAGGGTGCACAGGGTTGCGTGGGACACTACCTAATCTCTGCATAACTTGCTCTCCTTGTTACGTTCTGGAAGGGGGCTTCGTGGTACCCGAAACAAAACATCCCGATTCAGTCAGAGTTTTGTTCCATATAGCATCAACCTTGTGAACTCTCAAGTTTCCTCTTTCCAACATGTATTCAAGATAGAAAGTGATTGTGTGTGTGTGTGTGTGTGTCTGTGTGTGTGTCTGTGTGTGTGTCTGTGTGTGTGTCTCTGTGTGTGTGTGAGTGTCTGTGTCTGTGATGTATATGTATATTTTTGAGAACAGGAAACAGAATTTCATTTTTAATGTGTGCCAGCATGCCCACAATAAAAATAATAATAAAGGTTGTCTGTCTGTCTATCTCTATCTCTATCTATCATCTATCATCTATCTATCATCTATCTAACTATCTCTATCATCTACCATTCTTATTCTCTGTTCTCTTTCTCCCCCTTTATCGTCTGTCTGTCTGTCTATCTATCTATCTATCTATCTATCTATCTATCTATCTATCTATCTATCTATCTATCTATCTATCATCTATCATCTATCTACTTATCAAGAAACAGAAGCTCTCTGGAGTAAAAGAGATTACAGTATGTTTGGGGGATGTAAGAAATTTCTTGACAGTGACACCCATTTCACAAAACACAAGGAAATGTATCTGTGTCCAATGAATTATTTTTTGTCCACTTCCACCCATAGAACCAACGGATTCTCATTTGGAGCAGTGGTGATTAATGTTCATTTTGCTCTGTGACAAGAATGGAAAATAAACCTTTCTGCACCCTTTGTAATAAGACAAGCATCTTTTGTCATTTGGTAGTGATGGGCACCTATGATAATTGATTGTTGAGCATCCTGATCAGTTTGATCCCTGATGGGACGAGTAGTAGCAGTTACAATCAGGAGTATCAGGTGGAAAAGTAGCAGTATGTCTCACTTAGCTTCATCATTTGATTAGGAAATCCCCCCAAAATGAACCTCACGTTAAATACTTTTTTAAAAAAATGGTTCTTGAACCAATAACATGGCTAGATATCTATACAGGTAGTCCTTGACTTACAACAGTTCATTGAGGGACCATTCAAAATTACAGCAGCACTGAAAAACAGGGACTTGTGACCATTTCTCAAATAGTATCCCCATGGTTACATGATTTACATTTGGATACTTGATAACTGACCTACATTTATGATGGTTGCAGTGTCCCGGGGTCATATGATCCCCTTTGGCCACCTCTTCTGATGAGCAAAGCCAATGGGGAAATGAGATTCACTTAACAACTGTGTTAACAGATAACAAATAATCAGAATTGGAAAGGACCTTGTAGGTCATCTAGTCCAACCCCCTGCCCAAGCAGGTGACCCTACACCATTTCTGGCAGATGGCAGACCAATCTCTTCTTGAAAGTCTCAAGGGATGAAGCTCCCACAACTTCCGAGGGAAACTTCTGTTCCATTGGTTGATTGTTCTCACCTGTCAGAAAATTTCTCCTTATTTCTAAGTTGAATCTCTCCTTGCTCAGTTTCCATCCATTATTCCTCATCTGGCCTACAGGCGCTTTGGAAAATTGTTTGACCCCCTTCTTCCTCTCTGTGGCAGCCCCTCAAATATTGGAACGGTGCAGTGATTCTCTTAATAAAGGTGGCAAGAAAGTTTGTAAAACGGGGCAATTCTCACTCAAGAAACACCTCACTTAGCAACAGAAATTTTGGGCTTATTGCAGTCATACGTTGAGGACTACCTCTGTTCCATCTCATCATCACAATGGGAAACATGTTTTTTCCAGATTTTTTTTTTTTTATATTATAGCATAGTAGCCTTTATTCTCGCTCCTCAAAGGTAAAATGTGCAATATCCATTTGTCAGAGCAATCATTTGAGCAAATAAGGTTTTGGAAGTTCCATTCTAATTTAATTAGTATTTTAATGTGGTTTATTTAAATGTCTAGGATTTAAAAAGAGGAGAAATATAACCATTGCTTTTAAAGATTGAGTTTGGGATTATGTCTCTGGCATTTTGCACGAATCTGGAAAGTTATATTTCATTCCACATTCATAAGATTTCCAAAATTTATTTCATCCTGATATGCTACAGCTATAAGCTGTTCTCGTGGGGGTTTTAAAATATTTTTAAAACATTTAAATTATCTTTCATAGTACGCTACTTTTATAGAATTTATGCACCTATCTATATGAGACATTAATTGTAGGGAACTACTAGTTCCCTGTATACATTACTTTATAGCAACTTTATTTAATCTATTCTTTTCTATGGAGATGTTATGTTTTATTCCCATTTCCCCCCGAAAAAAAACATACTACCATAATTTGTTCCTAGAATGTCCAGCTAAAAATCCAAATGACCTTCCAAAAATCTAATCTGGATTGAATCTTCTAATAAATTATTATTATTATTTGTTATAAGCCACCCAGAGTAGTCACACAGCAAAATGGATAACAAATAAATTGGGCAAATAAATTTAACAAACAAATAAATGCAGTTTATAATAATATTGTAAACATGGGGAAGATTTTGGTTAGCAAATGTGCAGTTTGGTGAACTGCATGTTCCTTTTCAGGGATGTATTTCTAGCACATGTTTTTAGGTATAATGTGGCTATTCTCACCTGCTGTTTGTTAAATATTTTTTTCCCAAAGAGATTGTTGTTCTCCCTAGAGTGAAAATGTCATCTACCTCTCTCTGTAATTCTTTTTTTTTTCAATTAATCCCTTCCTCTCTCCCTCTTCCTCCTCCCCTTCTATTGAAGAATTTGAACAATACAGAGATGGATCATACTTGTATTTTCATTTTCCCACAGGATTTAAAAGTATTTTCCCATATAATTGCCTAGAAACACTTTAGAATTTCTATCATGATGCTAACTTTGTGGTCTGGGATGTATCTATGCATTTTAAAAAGCAGGAGTAAAAAAAGAAGACCTTAGATCACCACTTATAAGGCTAAGTCCAATGACAATATGGAACAATTCACCCAGAGTTCAGTTCTTTATTTGTTTACACACAGCAGACAGAAACTTGCCAGACTAAACCCTTACTTCTCCCAGACTACAGATAGATCCTGGGAAATTGTAGAGAACTGTTGCCAAATTCAGGCTAAAACCAAAAATGATGTGGAACTATCCATCCAAAGTTCAGATCTTTATTTGATTAGACATAGCAGACAGGATCTTGCCAGAGTAAACTCTTATTTCTCCCAGCCTATAGATAAATGTTAGGAAATTGTAAGGAGTTGCTGTCCAAATTATCTTTCTTGGCCTCCAATTCAGCTCTGAGCTGGGTTGCCTCTTGTCTCTCCTCACCATCCCAATTTCTGGAATATGTTCCCTCCTTCCTTGGAAATTGGTGCTCTACATGGCCATGGGAAGTTGGCCATGGAGTCCTAGATGTGTTCTCTGTCTCCATTCTTAATGCTTCCAGTGATCAATAGGATAACAAAAAAATGAAGAAAGTGCTGTATTTCTGCTGTTATTTGTTGGCACTTTCCTATTATTATTCATTTCAATATCTACTCCATTGCAAGGTAGGAAATGTTCATCAGATGCCACCCTTAAATTCAGAATCTGAATGCAGTGTGAAAAAAAATCCCTCACCCATGAAACAAATACTTTATGGAAAACAAAGAGACATCAAAAATAATTCTTCTTAATCCTTGCAGAGAACAACCGAGTCATGTCAAAATTGATTGTCATACCAAAAATGGCCATTGCACCATTTATTTGTCCTGACGGCTGCTAGGAGAGATCTACATGAGCTTTTGTAAGCCTCATCCCACCTCTTGAGTGACCCACTTGAAAGCCACCAAATTAGTAGCTCCTGCTTTTCTGTCTGTTCCTGGTTCCCCATTAATCTTCTCCACATGATAGGCTTCAGTTCACACTTGTGGCTGAAATAATAAGAAAGCAATTGTTGTTCCAAAGAATGATCCTATTTAAAGCATAGATTTCAACTCGAAGCAAACAGCGCCATTAGAAACTATTGCACAAACACACAACAAAGACTCCATGGTGTTATTCAATTCCAGTCAGCCATTCCACCTTTACTTTTGTTTTCCCTTTCTGTCTTGAGGTTATTTCTGCTGTTCAGAAAAAGCTTCAAGCAATGCTGTCTTTTCTTCTAAGCATCATTGTTGTGGTGCATAGCAATGATGCAACTTTGTTTTAGAATGCTTATAAGCACATCCTTGGGGATTTATCACTGAAGACAATTTTACTAGATGGTGTTTGGAATAGTCTACAAACTGCCCCTCTTCCCATCCATCCCCAGGCACTCAGAAAAGTAAATTTGTGAACTTTTGGTACAAATACATATTTTTATGCAAGGAGAAGGCAAGAGGGAAGGATTATACTTGCAGTGAGAAGGCTAATTTGCATGATGCTATTTTTTTAAAAAAAAATTGCCAACATTGTGGTGTTGATACTGGAAGTCTCACTGAAGGGGATAGATAAAAAAAGTAAGAGTTTGGAACAATATCTGGATTTAAAAGTAATAAACAAAAGACACACAATTTTGTCCCATATATTTTAATGGGATCAAACAGCCACATAGAATTGATAAATAAAAGAGGGGTGGGGTTGAGAAAAGGGTAAAATATTAAGGGGTTACCAAAGCAAATACAAACAATATGCTTTCCCAAAATAATTACATTAAAATGTGTGATTCGATAAAAAAAGTCATTTCAAGATAGATTAAAAAGGAAGCAACTGTAGTTTGAATCTGAAACTCAATAGACAAGAGTCCATTAATCATTGCCTGATTAAGAAAGTGTAGTATAATCTGTTTTCCCCTTATAAAGTTTATAAGCGAATATTGTTTTTTGCACCTTCATTTAAAAACAAATTCATAGATTGAAAAGGCTACAAGACTGAGAATCGTTCCTTTAATCGAAATGTAAACAGAACAGTTCTTAGTCAGCCCTGTCAAGCTTGATGATAATCATTGAGTAATTTTTGATTGTACGGAAATAATGGATTTTCCACTTATCTAGGTTGGCTAGACTCCTGAATCTATGACCCAAGCATTATAAATATATCTCTGAACTGCATTTCCTTCGTTAGATGCTTGTTATACCTTTACAACATCCAATAACTAGAGTGGTAAACAAATAGGATTGCCATTATGAAGGGAACCGGTGAGTCTATTTAGCTGAATTCTTAATTGGCCCAATAAATCTTAACAATTATTGTTTCAGACTGGTGCACATAACAAAGTGCCCATGAACCTCCTGGCAAAGTTTTCCAAATGAATGTTAGTACCTTGAAGCTAACTTTGCTCTGGCTTCCTTATCAAATGTTTATTTTGTCCGTCTGTAGTAAATTCTGAATTATTGATTTGCAGGCTGCTGAAATCCACCCTAAAGAAAAAAACAAAACAATAAAAGGGGCTGCAGTTGTAAATATTCAGTTTTTAATCTTCCTTCTTTTTTAAAAAAATATATATATATTTAATTTTAAAAAAAGGAACTGTAAACGCTCCTATTGTGTAATTGTAACACTGTTTTAATAAGCAAGTTTATCAAGCAAATATGCAGCGGGTAGAATTTAGAAATGAGTTCCACACTAGTTGTATACAAGAACAAATAATGTAGGCTTCTTCACATACACACACACACACACACACACACACACACACACTGGAGAAAGTGCTTTGGACTTCACATGAACCCATGAACACCTTAGTATTTATTAAAACAGCCTATTTTTCAGTATTGTACCTAAACTTGTAAAAAAAAGATGTGGGGTGTTTTCTTCAGGCCTCACAACAAATTCGAGTTGGAATAACAGAGTTGAAAAGGACCTTGGAGGTCTTCTAGTCCAACCCCCTGCTTAGGCAGTAAACCCCATACCATTTCAGATAAATGGCCGTCCAATCTCTTCTTAAAAACTTCCAAAGTTGGAGCATTCACAACTTTTGAGGTAAGTTGTTCCACTGATTAAATGAACTCTTTAAAATGAACTCTTTAAAGCAGCCACCTCCTTTGGTCCCATTATTATAGTTCATTGCACAGTCAGCCAGATGTTTCTCCACCTATCAAGTACTTCTCGGGGATTTGGGATAGACAGATGTTGATGTTTGATGGGTGTTAAAGGTATCATGGCAGGATGTCAGCTGTTCCAGGTAAAGCTGCCTTTTGCAGTTGACTGATGGTGAATTTGTCAATGCCGATGATGTTCCAGTTTGGGATTGCACCCAAATGACCTATTATTTCTACTGCCTTTGCTTTCTTCTTATTGTTATTTTTGCAGAGTTATGCAGAAGCTTGCTTTAATAAATAGCAGAGTATTGCTGCATTTATATTTATATGCAATCTAAGATATTTGTTTCAAATCATTTTGAAGATTGTAGAACTTTAATAAATAATAGCAACAGCACTTAGACTTAGTATATAAGTCTAAGTGTTGTTGCTATTATTTATTATCTACAATCTTCAAAATGATTTGATTTACAGTGCTTTACAGCCCTCTCTAAGCAGTTCACAGAGTCAGGCTCTTGCCCCGAACAATCTGGGTCCTCATTTACCGACCTCAGAAGGATAGAAGATTGAGTCAGCTTGAGCTGGTGAGAATCAAACTGCCAAAATGCTGGCAGTCAACAGAATTAGCCTGAAGTATTGCATTCTAACTACTGTGCCACCATGGCTCTTACAATGTGCCCAACTAGTTTTTTTTCTTAAACAATTTATTTTAGAAGATGCCTTGTGATATATTTTTGATCCTGTCTGCTTGATGCTTTATTTACCTGTGTAGTTTGCTGTTGTTGCTGTTATTGTTGTCATTGATTTGCTTTGTTTTAATCCTTTTCCTCCATGAAATATTCCAAGATGTAAAATTGTAAATAAATATTGGGCAGAATCCATCCAAATTAGGTCTTTAGTCTTCTGCATTACACAACCGACAATTATTTTCTTAATACTTGCTTGCTTGCTTAATTTTATTTCTAGGATTGTTATTTTAAGCAACTCCATCAAAATGAAATGCACAGTCAAGTGGAAAGACAAGGAAAAAGCCAGCTAATTCAGTGGAAAAAAAAAACACTCAAGAAACTATCGAAAGTAATGTTAGTTAATTGAACCCAGAGCTATTATAGGATTATGATGCACATATATTTATTGAAATATGTAAAATTAACTACTTGCTTTTCCTAAATTATTTAGCTACCCAATAGAAGAAGAAGAAGAAAAAATCACAATTATTATTGAAAGAGGTGGAGCTTTTATTGTAAAGCACCATTTCATGATGTCTATGTAGGGTCAATTTCTGATGGTTTTCCTTCAGCTGTTTCTCCTTAGCCATGGTTTTAATCAAATCTATGTTGATTCATTCACTGGACTCGTTGGAAAAGACACTGATGCTGGGAAAGATTGCAGGCAAAAGGAGGAGGAGATGGCAGAGGATGAGATGGTTAGAGAGTGATCTTGACACAACGAACATTATTTTGGGCAAACTCTGGGAAATAGGAGAGCACAGGAGGACCTGACATGGTCCATGCGATCAACTGAGGTAGTATTCAGCCAGTTCAGACCTGTTCTGGAGTACCATTAGTGGAAATTTTGAGTAGAACCAGCAAATACCACCTCTGGCTGGCCCCATCCTCCCATCCCTGCCATTCCCTGTCCTATATTCCCTTGCTTTTTTAGCTCAGCTAATTCACACAGCAGAGCGGATTGCTAAAAAGCAGCTCAGCTCACCAGCATTGATATAGAGGGTGGTCTCTGAGCCCTGCTCTCAGACCCAGTAGGAAAATAATTGGAATCCTACCACTGGGGATCACCAAGAGTCAGACATGACTAAGCGACTGAGCCACAACAAAATTTATATTTCCCTTCTCAAAAGCTTGCAGCTGGCCTGCTGCATTAAGTCCCGTCATTAACCAAGGAATGCATAGCTGATGGTTGTCAGAGCAACAAATCTTGTACTCAGAGGTCAGTGCTTATCAGGACAGAATGCCTGGTGCAGTCTCCTTCCACGATGCTATCATGAACACATTTGGTATTTGGCTACTGCTTGATACTTGCCTTAATACATCTGCTACAGAGGTTGTATTCATCAGCTTCTGACCAGTTCTGGAGAACCAGTAGTGGAAATTTTGAGTAGTTTGGAGATCTGGCAAATGCCACCTCTGACTGGCCCCACCCCCATCTCTTCTCAGCCTCCCGAATCCCAGCTGATTGGCTGGGTCTTCTTTCGTTGCCCTGCACAGGAGAACGGAACTGGAAAGCAGGTTAGAGGGGTGGGGAGGGAGATTTAACAACATCCTTCCCCTGCCACACCCACCAAGCCATGCCCACCAAGCCATGCCCACAGAACCAATAGTAAAATTGTTTGAATGTCATCACTGTTGGAAATGAGCATCATGTGCCCAAGGGATTCCCTTCCTAGATAAACATTTATACAATCACGGGATTAAATTTATGTAAGACTATTTCATCAATCAGATTCCTCTTGGCTTGTCAAGAAAATGTTTTAATATGTATGCAACTTAGTTACAAGCACATATGGAATAGCAGTGTTGATAAGCTGCCTAGAACTTCAAAACCCATTACATAATGTGACTATGATGAAGCACCCTTGCATAAATGTCTCCAGAGGTATAATTGTAATAAACAAGCATAGCCAATGCAACAGAACAAATCAAAACTTAATCAGATTTCCCCCCTAAAAAATGTCATGTTCTGGCCAAAGTTTACTAGTTTGATGAAGGAACTCTTCTGAATCCCCGGAATAAAACGATGAATGAGTCGAACCTTTTTTTAAAATAAGAAAAAAAGTCTGAGTCTTCAATATAAGAGGGAAAGATCAAATAGTTTTCACAACAAGCCATCATGACAGCTAAAGAAAGACAGAAGATGAATGCCTTGGGCAACAAAAGGACGTGTGGCAACTGAATGTAGACTTCCGACATCAAACAAGAAAGGACAAGAAAAGATACCTCAATCAAAAATGTCAGCAAACAAAAGGAAACAAGAAGGAAAGAAAAAAAATAAGAGATGTTTCTAAGGAAGTTCAGAGAAATGATGGGAAATGCGTAGCTAAAGCAGGAATATTTAAAAGGCAAACTTGGAAGAGATCTGGTATAGACCAACGGGATTGTGGGACAACCGGGAAACTATTGAAATCCTCTACAAATGGGACAATAAAATTATGTATCCATTTTCAGTTACGGAATACGTTCATAACTCTTTAGAAAATGAAGTGTGTGACTAAGCACATGGAATGCTTTAAAGGTGCGGAAGAATAGAAAGTTGAAGTGTTGACAGCTTGATATAAGTCAGGCTAGAATAAAACTGGGACAAAATATTATGAAGGAATAGTATATGTATAAAATCGAGATGCAAGAGAACATGCAAAGTATCACTATTTCTTCATGCAAGCAATGAAAAACAAAAGCAATGAAAAACAAAAGCAATGAAAAACAGACATTTTTTAAAAAAATAGTTATGAAAGTTTTTGTCTTCCTTTTATGACAATGTTGGTCTTCTCTTTCAAATAGATCTGTATACTAGAACAATTCAATTGTATTTAAAAGCATTTGATTATTCAGTTGCAAGCAGGCTATCACAGGTCTTGGTTCAACCATATATGAAAGTAAGATACCTGAACAGAAGGGCTGAATAAGATAACTTAACATGTATTTCTTCACTATCCGTTTTATTAATCAGTTTATTTATTAATTAATGAAAAATTCATTGTTCTTCTTGTTTGGACTGGTAGGATATGAAGCACCGGAAGACAAGACAAGAAGAAATGGATGGGAACTACTCAAGGAGAGAAGCAAACTGGAATTAAGGAGAAACTTCCTAACAGTGAGGACTGTTAACCAGTGGAACAGCTTGCCACCAGAAGTTGCTTCATCACTGGAGATTTTTCAGAAAAGACCAGACAGCGCCTATTCGAAGTGGTATAGGGTCTCCTGCTTGAGCAGGGGGTCAGACTAAAAGACCTCTGAGGTCCCTCCCAGCTCTATTCTGATTAACTGAATGGTACAGTTGTACAAATTTACAGATATATCTAGGAGGACTCAATGTTCAATTACAACAGCTGAAAGAAGATTTGGACTTGCCTGTGGTTTATTTATACAATATAATATGTCTGATATTTTTCTCTACAACCATAAATAAGCTTTCATTAATTCAGTCAGATTTCTAGAATTGGCTTGAATGAAGTCACCTGCCCTCATCTTGCCTACCTGGGTAATTGGCTTTTTATGAGGGAACCTTAACCTCTAGCTTACCTGGTGTACTTCTCCCTGTTGCTTTCATCTTCACTCCTAGATTATTTTCAGTACCAGATTCTGCAGTCTTGGCTCTTGATCTTCTCCAGATGGCTACCAACAGCCCAGCCTGTCACCTAGAAGAAAAGCTGAGCGATTAACAAATCTCATCACTGTTCCTTTATTGTTCAAAAATTTGATTAGGCTCAAGCTGTATTTCTGCACTAGTGGAAACTTAGGCATTTGGCGAATTTCCAGTTAAAGTAATAGGTAGCTGCTTTGTACAATGTCCAACAGATGACAAACCTCATAACCTTGTTATTTTTACATTATTTAACTAGGTTGCCTTCTAAGACCTATCTAATGTCAGCAAGGATTGAAAATGAAGCTTTAAAAAAAACCCTGAGGAAAGTATTTCTATTGTTGTACAAGAGCTCTTCCTCTGTTTTGAAGTCCTATTTGTTTACATTTTTAGTGTTATATATATTCAAAGCTTCTTGCACTGACCCTTGAGTTATTGATTAGCATGTTGACTTCATCACATGCTGTTTGCCTCTATGCTATGATCACCTGCCACCAGATTCAATTACACAGGCTCATTGATCATTCCAGTGTAATTATGCAAACTCATTGATCATACTTTTGTGAAATGAAGCCGATATAATTTATAGCTTCCCTGATATTGCTGAATATTGAAACTGCTTGACTTACTCAATATGGTCTTTGCTTGCCAACATTTCCATTTAAGAACAGACCAATCTGTCTGGCATACTTGACAGCAGAATCATCCTGATAAATATTGAAAAGTTACAGCTTTGGACATTTTCTTTAGATTCCAAGAAAGAGTCCAATAGAGGTGATGATAATTGCTCAAATCTGCTTATGAAGAGTTGGCTGATGGATGACATTAGCTGGCCAGAACCTGGTTCCACTGGATAGGTAGCCCAAAAGAATAGCAAGTGACTAATAATGGGTGACAAATCATGACAGCTAAAAGGTTTGGCTGTCTGGAATATGATTATTGAGATAAATTAATTACTTGACTAACTTTTTTTTAAAGTACATAAAATTCATCTTCCATTGAACAGTATGTCGTCTGGGTACAAACATCTTGTGCAATAACAGTTAAAATTTACATCCATGTTCATTAATTTGGTATAAATTCTCTATTCTTTTCTTTTTCTTATTGTATTCATATACGTAATATCTCTATTACTATAACACTCCTCTTCTTGGCGTGCTTAATTCTATTAAAATATTTTCTATATTTCACTAATCTATTAGCTATTTCTAGCTTTCATTTTTTTTTCTCCAGCCATCGATAAAATAGTTCCCATATCTTATAATATTCAGTTTGCTCCTTCTCTTTAATTGCAAGCATTAATCTATTCATTTCTGCATGTTCCAATATTTTTCTGATCACATTTTCATGGAGCACCCACAACTTCTGAAGGCAATCCATTCTACTGATTCATTGCTCTCACAGTCAGAAAAATTCTGCTTTCTTCTAGGTTGGATCTCTCTTTTACAAGCTTCCATCCATTCATTTTATTTTCCTGCCCTGGGGTGCCCTAGAGAATGATATCTCTTCTCTGTGACAGCCCCTCAAGTATTGGAAGACAGCTATCATGTCCATCCTAATTCTTCTCTTCTATATACCTAAAGTATAGCTGAGATCAGATTTTTTTTCCCCCAGTAATTTATGGGAGACACCACAAATATTTTTTTTTTTTTTTTAAAAAGAAACCAGCAAATGTGGTCAGTTGAAAACCTACCTTCCTTTTCTACTCCATTTGAATGAGAAAGTTTTACTTGGTGTAGAAGGATATATATCTAAAACAAATTGTCAGTGTTCCAAGTAATGTACCCATTGAAAGCAGAACTCTGAGGAAGGTAGATTCCTCCAAGAACATGTTTATTGGATATATCATATAGGCATGGTGTTGTGGTTCACCGGCAGCCAGTGCAGACAGCAGTGGAATAGGACAGTGGGGAAAAACAGGGACCAGTCAGGGAGTCTGGAGAGGACTGGAACGAGGGACCCGTATCCAATGCATAGATGGGGCCAGGACCATTTGGGAGTTGGGTGCTGCCTGTGGAGCCTTCAGAGTCTGGCAGCAGCAAGGCAGAGGACCCAGGGGAACCTGTTTCCAGTGTGCATGTGCACAGAGCTGCTAGAAGGCGAGAGCAGCTGAAAAAAAGGGGGGCAACTCAGGAGTAAGGCTGGGAGGTGATTGCCCCTCCCATAAGGGATAAAAGTCAGGCCTAAATGATGAAACCCTTGCAGGAAGCAAAGTAGGTCAATTGGTTCAGAGTCATCCTTGAAGTTCTTTGTACTTTGGTTGTTTCTTTTCTAGTTAATTTGATACTTCTGTTTTTGGCAGCACTTCACAGAACTGAAAGGTGTGTGCTTATCTTGGGGAAGTGTTTGAGATTAATTCCGGCTGGGAATGAAAACAATCCCCAGCGTTGCAATAAAATAGGCCTTGTTTTTAAAATAAGTTTGTGCATAATTACGATTTAGGAAGCCTGGGTCAGAACACATGGCCAACTCTAAAAGTTCCTGCAGTTTTTTTCCTAATTAAAAGAGCAAAAAAATTTCCCCCCCTCCCAGATGTCACCGGTTACATTGTCCAGTGAAAGTGCTGGCAAGCAGCTCGATCACTCCTCTCCTCCTTTCACAGCCACTTGTTAAGATGACCTTCAGTGGTGGGATGCCACCTTTTCTTCCTACCCATTCTATCTTTACTCAAGAGTGCACGCAGCACTGAAAAACCAGTCCTTGTATCAGCGCTAGTGAGCTGAGCTATTTTTTTAGCTCAGCTGAGGCATGGCAATCCACTCTGCTGTGTGAATCAGCCGAGCTAAAAACTAGGGAATATAGGGCAGGACAGGGCAGGTGTGTGTAGGCGGGGCCAACCAGAGGTAATATTTGCCGGTTCTCTGGTCAAAATTTCTGCTACCGGTTATGCCAGAACCAGTCTAAACCAGCTGAATGCCACCTCCAATGACCTTGGTTTCCACAGTAAAACTTTTTGTTTTGATGGATCAGCCAGTCTGTCTACTTCCCCCCTCCCTTCCCTCTCTCAGGGCTTATGGCAACTGTGAGGCAGCAAAAGATGGCGTCAGCCAGGTTCACCTCAGAGTTGACACAAATATTAAGCATCCAGTTTATGCAGTACCAGCAGGTTATTTCAATACTCTGCTGTGTATGGTGAGGAGAAAACATCAATGATTGGGAATGTATCATTAGTATTAATGTAATAGCTCAGTGTCAACTTCTTCCTGCCAAATAGCTTGTGTTTAATACCTAGCCCAGACTAAGATGGTTATCAACCGTGACTTGATCATAGACCAAAGGGCCATCTGGACTCATCATGTAAGAGGGTAGCCATGCTGGATTGAGCCAAAGCTCATCTTAATCTGTTTGACTCTGATCATGTTCTCTACCGCCAATATTTGGAGGCTGCTGCCTCAGTCCAATAGCCAAACTGAACCTTTGATACTAATTGCCTTTGTTACCCAGTTCTTTTTTTAAAGCCAATTAAAGTAGCACTTGTTATTCAATCTCATGGTAAAGGACTCCACATAGTAAATTATATTTAGTGGGTAGATGGTGGTCCTTTTGCTTTTTTAGGGGAAAATGGAATACTTGTTTTGGGGGAAAACAATGTATCTGGACCAAAATCATTTCGACAACTATGCCTGGCATATGAGGATGCTTTCAACGGGTCTATAGACTTCCCAAACATGCTCAGAAAGCTTCCAAAACATGTTATATCCTTAGCTGCATAAAGATACATCCTCCAGGAATGTGTGCGATAATAAATGTAATAGAACATTTTTTTTCCCCCAAAGCTTGCCCAAAGAGAAGTAAATTCACCTCCTGAAGTACAGATTCGGTGAGTTCAAAATAAATGAAGAGAAAAAAAGTCCAACCTCAAAGGAATTTGTAGAAGCTCAAGGAGATATTCTCTGCATATGTATATCTACACATGGTGCTTTATTATTGTATTTGATCAGGAATGAATGGCTGAAAAAAATGAAGGCGATAATAATTCAAAATGTTATTCTTTATTGATTGTTTATATCTGAGCTGAATTTGTGGTGAATTATATCAGAGCTCTTCCATTTCATCTGTTCCTGGGTATGTGTGTGAAGAACTCTTGGGAACTGCACAACTACTACATGGCAACAAACAGTTTGGGTTTCCCATATCTCTTTATTGTATTCTAGTAATAATCCAGAATGTTGAATGTCTGATGTGCACATTCTAACTGCCGTCTGCCATGTGTCTAAGCCAACATCCAGTCTCTCAAACCTGCTGGCTCTGTCTGAAACCTTTTTTTGTTTTCAATGGTAATGCTCAGCTTGAATCAGCATATTGCTATTGACTGGCCCTTTACAAATTGAAGGGGAGATTGGAACTTGATTTACAACTTAAGGAGCAATTACAGTCGTGAGTGCCTCTGAGATTTATAACCAGTGTGTTTAAATTCTGTTGGCACCAAGTTACTCTGCAAAACTGTTTTTTATTCCCCCACAGAGAGCTGATATGGGCTTGTCTTCATCTTTATTTCCTACCCAACTTGAATTTGATGGTTCTTCCATGATGGTTAACTCTCTCTGTCTGTCTGTCTGTCTGTCTGTCTGTCTGTCTGTCTGTCTGTCTGTCTATCTATCTATCTATCTATCTATCTATCTATCTATCTATCTATCT
>NW_020769335.1:12157036-12174085 GCF_900518735.1 Pseudonaja textilis
AGACAGACAGACAGAAAGACAGATAGAGACAGATACAGATACAGATATAGATACAGGCCATTAAGAAGTTATTGCACACATAAAAAGTAATGTTTTAAAATGCCTGATTAAACTGTTTTGCATTTTCACTTAATTTATTAAGCTTCCAGCTCCCCACAGGAAATGAACTGAAGTTAAAAATTAATCTGCTAGAGAACCTTAAAACCCGGGCTGATCAAATTTGCAAATCAGAATGCAGTTCAAACAGAACCGAAATTGAGGTTTATCTCCCTGGTACAAATACTGATAAGTAGAAGGTCAAAACTATTGTTATTTGTGGCTTTGTAAATACTGGGGAATCTAGAAGGAGGTGCTGCCTCTGTAAACAAACACCAAATCTAATTGATAGCAAAGGTTTAATTCATTTTCATAAAAAAAAAAAAATCAATAGGTTGCTTGTGAGAAAGAAAGCAATTCATTTATCTAGACCTTTAAAACTTGTATAGTAAGTGTGGAACTTCCCATAGAGGTTAAAGCTTACTTGTGAAGCATGGTAATTAGTGTCAATTTTTGAGTTGTTTTGATTTTTTAGTATAATAGGATCACTCATGTAGAAGTATTGCAGTCTATCAAGTTCTTTTGGTGGTTGGTGTGTTTTAGAGGCCTCCATTTTCCAAGTATTGTTTCAATGCCAAATTTAACTCATTCATTCTTGAATGCTCAGCTATATGCTTGATGCTCCTTGCTTCAGCCATATTCTTAAGGAAGAAAGAATGTCAGAAGAAGACAACTAGGTCTTTCCTCCCTCATGGATGATCATTCAGAGCATCTATTCTGGTTGGCCCTTAACTTTGTTCAACTAGACCATCAACATATATGCTTTCGTAAAATTCTTTCTCTCGAGTAATCTCAACAATTCGTTGTTCTGCTACAACACTTTGAACATTTGGCTTGGAAAAGAACTTCCAAAAACAGATTTAAGAATTGTTAACCTTATTTTGTGAAGCTTTCTTCTCCAGCAACATTGAATTGCTAACTAGGGAATGCAAAACCTTTGCCAGACCAACTCTCGAATACAGCTTGTCTGCCTGGAACCCACATTGTATATCGGACATTAACACAATTGAACAGGTTCAGCGGTATTTCTCAAGAAGAGTACACCACTCCTCCACTCACAATAGAATTCCCTATGTCTCCAGGCTCCAAATTTTAGGCCTGGACAATCTGGAACTATGCCGCCTGCAGTCTGATCTAAGCATACTTCACAAAATTGTCTGCTATAACATCCTGCCTGTGAATGACTTCTTCAGATTCAATCACAGTAATAGGCAGGCAAACAACTGACACAAACTAAAGGTAAACTACTCCAGACTCGATTGCAAAAAAATACGACTTCAGCAACAGAACGGTCAACGCCTAGAACGCCCTACCCAACTCTGTTGTAACGGCCTCAACCCCTCGCAGCTTCAACCTCAAACTGTCTACCGTGGACCTCACCCCATTCCTAAGATGTCCTTAAAGGGGCCGTGCATAAGTGCACTAGCGTGCCTACCGTCCCTGTCCTACAGTCCCCATTTATCTGTATTTACTCCCTTTGTACTTGTTTACGTTCACACTTACACTTGTTATCTTGTACATGTTTGACAAACAAAATAAATATAAAATAAATAAATGAACTCATATTATGGAAAGAAACATTGCTCCCAACATCCCTACACTCCATCAGGGTGTAAGGAAGTAATTTTTTTTTTCCCCTAATGCTGGGGCAATAGGAAGAAACAGGCAAAAAGGAACCGAAATGGTTAGAACTCGTTCTAAGATTTTCAAATGATTTGAGGTTATGGATGATTCCCATCACTTCTTGCCCTCCAACCATTATTTTCATCCAGTGTGTTTATTTAATTGCAAGAGTCAACCTCTTATATTTGAGCGTTGTGCTGACACAGTCGTTAGAATGCAGTATTGCAAGTTAATTCTGCTGACTGCCGGCTACCAGCAGTTCGGTAGTTCAACTCTCACTGGCTCAAGGTTGATTCTGACTTCCCTCTTTTGATCATTTGTCTGAAATGGTCTAGGGCAGGGGCAGGGAAACTTGGCTCTTTTATCACTTATAGACTTCAACTCCCAGAATTCCTGAGTGACATTTGTATATTAAACAGTCCCTTTCAAATCAAAAATTGATTTTCCCCACAACTGAAAAACCAGTAGGCCAGGGATGGGGAACCTTTTATGGCTCACTCAGGAATTCTGGGAGTTGAAGTCCATAAGTGATAAAAGAGCCAAGCTTCCCTACCCCTCATGTAGGATTTCCTGCCTAAGCAGGGGTTGGACTAGAAGACCTCCAAGGTCCCTTCCAACTCTGTTATTCTATTCTATTCTATTCTATTCTATTCTATTCTATTCCATTCCATTCCATTCCAATTAAAGTAAATAACTTTAACTCATGCTAATTAATAAAGGAGAGGGTTGGTGCAATCTATCTGAGAAGATAGAAAGCCAGTCAGAAAATAGAGATGTTGAATAAGATTATTTCTTTGTTGCCTTTCTTATTTTTCTTTGCTCTTATCAAAACTCAGTTGCAAACAGTGAAGATTAAATCCATGCTTTGATTCTTGATATCCAATTTTTGATTTCTTTGGGTTTTTTTTTTCCCTTAATTTTTCCCCTTAGTGCTCTTTGCTCTGTACAATTTGCTATTGTTGGCTGGACTGTTGAAGAAATATAGTGTTCTTTTGACCCTTAGCAGGATATATTGCATCTGAATTGTGCAGTAGTTTGTAAGACGTCATCCACTATTTCATAAAACTGTGCAAAGAAATGTGTATATCTTAATAGTCAGAAAATAAGAACCTTCCTTTTGTTTGGAAAAGAGCTGAAACAACAACTGAGAATCATGATTTGTTTGCTCTGTGCTAGAAAGTTTCCTTCAGACTACTCTACAAATCTTTCTCTTGGTGTTTCATTTCTTCTAAAAGCTAGTGTGGTATTTGGCTTTGTTTCATAATTTGTACAACTGAAGTCCAGTTTGTATGCAATCGTGCAGCAGAACGGCATCATATTCAAACCATTGCTTCTTGATTATTGCTATAAATTATCTCAAAAATAACCGAATAACAGAGTTGGAAGAGAACTTGCAGGGTCTTCTGGCCAGCCCCCTGATCAAACAAGGAACCCTATATATTTTCAGATAAATGGCTGTCCAGTCTCTTTTTAAACATTTCCAGTGTTGGAGCACCCATGACTTCTGCAGGCAAGTTGTTCCACTGGGTAATTGTTCTCATCTTTAGGAAGGTTCTCCTTAATTCCAGGTTGCTTCTCTCCTGGATTAGCTTCCATCCATTGCTTCTTGTCCCGCCTTCAGATGCCTTGGAGAAAAGGTCCATCTTGTCCCTATAACTCTACTGCATTACTTCATTTTTTTAAACTCTGTCATGTCTCCCTTGGATGCAGGGGTGGGATATGACAGGGTTAACTACCGGTTCAGGATTTACAAGCTTCCCTGCATGCTGCGAGCCGCGCACCTGTAAATCGTCATCAGCATGCTGCGTGCACAGAAGCAGCCTTTGAAACAGCCCTCTTTTCCTGCTTTTTTAACTGCAGCTGTGCCTCGTTTGGCAGCTGAAGTTGAAAAATCAGGAAATAAAGATCAGGTAAGAGCCCAGGTGGGCAGGTGGGCAAAAACATCAGCAGACATAGAACCGGTTCTATGTCTGCTGCTCTTCAGAGCTACCGGTTCTACAGAGGTGGACAGAACCAGTAGAAACCCACCCCTGCTTGGATGACTCCTTCAACTCTTCCTCCGAGGCCAGCTCGAGGGAGAATGAGCCCATTCCTGGTACATCAGGAAGGGACTTAATTACTGATCCTGAATGGTCAGCAGAAAGAGAATTGCAGTCTTTGTAATTATGATTTGAAGGCCAGTGAAGAGGAGGGAGATGAACTGTGATCTATGGTGGATCTTGGACCACATCGGTCAGAGAAACAGAGGTCTGCCAGATTGCTCGGCAGAAGGCCCTGTCCCTCTTGATGAGCTGCACCGGGAAGTTATTTAGCAAAGCAGTCAGTCAGATGTTGCTACAAACAATGTGTGTGGGAGTTAATGGTTGTGTGTTTGTTGTGTGTTTGTTCATGATTCCTGCTTGACTTCTGAGACTTTGAACTTCTGTAACCAGTGAGCTAAAGTGGATGGGCTTTCAGGTTTTGTATGGAGGCTTTGTATTTGTTTATTTGACTTACTTGTTGAGCAACTCACTATTTGTTTTATAGACTAATTGACCATTGCTTGGGGGGATTAATCTGGGCTTGCTCATACCACTACGTTGTCCATTTATTTCTTGGCCAGAGGAAGGATTCCATGTGCAAATACTTCAAGGTGGGAAGTGGGCAGGGGTGGGAATCTACCTGGTTGGACCAGTTCTATAGAATCGGTTGTTATGATTCTGCACAGTTTGGAGAACCAGCAAATTGCTCCACTGGCTAGCTCCACCTCTCCCCTCCACGCTCACTCACTCCTTACCTGGCCTGTGCAGCATCCAACTTGCCTGCGTTGTGCCTTCATCTAATTTTTGGCAAGTTGCTATTTTTCCTTTTTTTTTCCCCCTGACCATCAGCTGTTCTGATTATCATCTGTGCTGGGAGATTTAGATTAGCTACAAAGCAGGAAATTGTTGGATTTCTTGCTTTCTAGCTAATCCAAAAGCAGAGATGAACCTTCCTTAAGACGGAAGCTTCTATTTTTCAGTGCAGACTCAGGTAGCAGATTACAGAAAGGTAGATCTCTGAGTGAATCTGTGATTTGGGGAGCAACTCAATCTGCCTGCCTGCTTTGCCTGATTTTGGGTAAAAGTTGCTCTTTTTTATATTAAAAAACAATATTTATATACATGGTGTGTTGTGAGTTAATTTTGTGAGTTTGCTTGCAAGCAAATTTGATGTGACAGACTCAGGCAGCAGATTGCAGAATGGTAGATCTCTGAGTGAATCTGTGATTCTGGGAACAACTTAACCTGCCTGCCTACTTGCCTGATTTTGGGTAAAAGTTGCTCTTTTTATATATAAAAAATCAATATTTAGATAAATATTTACAATATTTACATACAAGCCATGTCCAGCCAGTCACATGACCACCAAGCCACACCCACAAATTAGGCCATGCCCACAGAACTGGTTGTTAAGAAATTTCAATCCCACCCCTGGAGGTGGGGCATTGTGATCCAAGCCCTGCCTCTTTTGCACCTGTAAACCACTGCCATATACAGACCTGAATGTTTCTGATCATTCAGAAGTAATCAGCAGCAGAAATGTCTACAGAATCAATCAAGTTACTGCTGCTGTTGCTCTGATATGTTGGATATGTTCATTTTCAGCGTCTTGTACCACAATGTTTGTCATGCTCCAGCATATAACTGTCAACTAATAAGATACTCCTTTGGTCTTTTTAGCTGCCAGGAAAAGGAAGTGGGGGAAAACAAGGCATTCTTGAAATGCCTAGATAATCATCTCGGCAGCCCAAAGTTGTCGGAGAATAGGAAGGTTACTGGAGAGAATGATGGATGACTCTTGGAGACTGATGTGTCCTTTTGGAGAAGTCACATCCGTGGAGTGGGGGAAAGACCTGGGTCAAGGGGGAAATGTATGATGTGATTTAGAATCGGCTGCACCCAGCCACACACCAACATGGCAACTTCTAATAAACCAATTTACTTTTCTCTGAGATGTGGCTAGAGACTTTTGATTTGAATGAGGGTGGGTTTATTGGAGCCCTGACAATAACTTTATATACTGTTGTTGCTCTCTAGCCCCAATAGTCCAACTATATTCTTTGAAGCTGATCCAACCCATTTACCCATCAGCCCACATTCTCAAACCAAGTGCATGCTGGAAAGTCAGACTCCATTTCCTTTAGCATTTGGAGAAGGCAGAAGCGCAAAGAAGAATCCATCTGTGGCATATGGTCATCCAAGGACAAACCCCATCCCACACACAGAGCATCGCTGGTGAGATTTAAATTATTTGTATTAAATTGTTATGTTCAGCAGTAACTCAATACTGCCTACCTTGCATTTGGTTCTCATTGTATGTATCCCTATTTTCCCGAGTTTCACCATATCCTGTTCTTTCAATAAAGCATTCAGAACTACACACACAGTCTGTTTTATTGAAGGATAGGTGGGTTTAGCTGCACATATCCTAATGTGCAGTGAGGACAGAACCATGTTTGTTTAAATAATATAAAATTCAAAGTAAAGTTTCCTTGGTTCTTTAGAGATTAATTTAGGTTGGATCCAAAGAAGCTATAGACCAATTAAAGAATTTTAAAAGAAATGAACAAGAAAAGTGCAGAAGTGGATATTATATTGTGGAATCAATGACACCACCCAACTGAATCTGCCTACCTCTTCCAATTGTTCATGGCTGGGTTTTTTTTCCCCCATTGATTGTATTCTGAAATGTACAACTTGTTCAGAATGCATAGTATGGAGCTACACTTGTAATACATTGAGTGTGTTCAACGCTTGTCATTTACAGCAAATGAAATGTACATTTGCAGAAATACAGGGACATTTATTATAGCTCACATTTCATGGATCACCGTCCACTTCCTCAGTTGTTGGGGAGCTGGGAAATGAACAGGAAAAGAAATGATAAATAGAGAAAGGGTAGAGAGTGAGAATTGTGTATCGGCCCTCTAAATGAAAAAACGGTTAATGCCGGGCAGGTATTCTTGCCTAGAGTAGCTTGCTTATAGAATAACTAACTCATCTACTACAACATCTATACACCGCTCTAATCCATAGAGACTCAAAGTGATTTACAAAGCCCCCTCCACTAAGAAGATTAAAACCAGGAGAACACAATAACACACTAAATAGCAAATCAGAACAAACAGGCCTAGTTGCAATAAAATTATTTTGTGCCAAGAAAGGAATACATCTCAATACATTCAATAGCAAAACAGACCCTACTCTAATCTCCTGTTACCTTAAACACTGGAACAACTTGCCTCCAGAAGTTGTGAATGCTCCAGCACTGGAGGTTTTTAAGAAGAACTTGGACAACCATTTGTCTGAAATGATAAAGGGTTTCCTGCCTGAGCATGGGGTTGGACTAGAAGACCTCCAAGGTCCCTTCCAACTCAGTTATTCTATTCTGTTCTGTTCTGTTCCATTCCATCACACCCTATCCCACCCCTACCATGTCCCATCCCATCCTATCCTATCCAGGGGGGGGTTCCGCTGGTTTCTGGCAAAACGGATGTTAAGTCTGGTTTGGTGAACTGGTAGTTCTGATGATCAGATGACCCCACCCCAGGCTGCCCTACCCCTCCCAGGAGTCCCCATGTGGCTCATTTTGGATCCCAGGTAAGTGCAGGGGGGAAGTGGAGCCCAGGGAGGTGAAAAATGGACTTCTCAGAGGCTTGTGGAGGGCAAAAATGGGCCTATTTCTGGCTTCCAGAGAGCTTCCGGAGCCCGAGGAAGTAGAAAATGGGCCCATGTAGGGCAAAAACAGCCCTATTTCTGGCCTTCAAACAACCTCCACAGTCTGTTTTTGCTCCCAGGATGTTTCAGGAGGCCAACTAGGTCACACCTACCAAGGCAATGCCCACCCAGCAATCGGGAAGAAAACTGGTTGTTAAATTATTTGAAGCCCACCGCTGATCCTATCTATCTTATTCCTGTTACTCAAGGTATTATCTGATTCCCAAGTGTTGTTTTGAAAGGTAACTGGACTTTATATTTTCTTCCTTGTAGATGTTCCACTCCTCCAAAAAGCTTCTTCAATTCTGCCTGAATGGTGAAGAATGGAAGGATTTATATATTCCGTCCTTTATATTCCTTTTCCAAAAAACACCGTTGAGACAACCATAACTTGGACGACTGAAAACCTTCATAGACTGCTACCAAGAAGTTTCATCAACTAAGTAAGTAAGACACCTCTTCTCCAGATAATCTTGTACTGACATCCTCATACTCAAGAAGAATTAGGTCTCTTTTTCTGAATTACCAGGCAGGCATTGCAATATGTTGCTAAGGACAGATTGCTCCGGTGAAGCGAATGAAAGCTCTGTTTGTCTGCAGGTTTCTAATTTCCTTGAGCCATTGTAAAGGCCATTAGGAAAGTTTTGCACTTTCTAAAACAGAAACTAGGCTGTCATGTTTGATTTGATTTGCACCCTGATTGCTGTCCATTAGATAGTCCTCCCTCTCTCTCTCTCTCGGTGTGTCTCTTTTCAGGTATTGTTAGGAAAAGCTGGAAATGACAGAGTAAGCAACCAAGTGGAAAAAAAGAAAGGGTGGCCATTGTGGGGTACCTCTTCTGCACATTTCTCTTATGGATTCATGATGTTTTGGCCCAACGTTAGGTACATTTCTAAAAAATGGTTTAGTTTGAATATGTTAAGGACATGGAAGAACCTTCACTTTGTTATTGTGATGTCTTCCTTGGACAATTCATCAGATTCCTCCTCAGATGTCAGCTCAGCGAGGAATAATCCCATTCCTGGCACATCAGGAACTGAGTCTATTGATGGTTCTGAACGGCCATCCACAAGAAATTTGGAGGAGGCTTCATCTGGGGAAAACTTGCAGTGGCAGACAGCCAGCGAAGAGGAGGAGGAACTGCACTCTGTTGCTGATCCAAAACAGCTTCTGCTGTTCTAGGCTACAGCTGCCTCCCCACTAGAAAGCTAGAACTGTTTGGAGTAATGCATTTTGTTAGAGTTTGCAGCAAACATTCCAATCCAGAAAGCGCACACAGATGACCGATTCAGCAGGATTCATTCACTTCTTAAAATACATAATAACACATGGAGTAAAGTTTACAGGACCAATAGTAGATTCTTCCAACCAGTGGTGCTATTCTATTGGTTCGGCCCAGTTCTGGCATACCAGTAGTGCCGAAAATCAGCTGAAACCGAACCGGTTCTCTTTGAGGAGCTGCTGTTGGGCTCACTCGCCTGCCCAGGCTCCAATACTGGCCTTTATTCCCTGCTTTTGAAGGGCAGTTGCTTTGCATAGCACAGCAGATTGCTGCACGTCAGCTGTGGAAGCTACAGGGATTGCAGGAGGCGAGTAGGAAAGCCTCCGTGCATGCACAAAGTGTGCATTTGGTGTACACGTGCATGCAAAGCATGCCCACCAAGCCATGCCCACCAAACTGGTGGTAAACCTCTTGAAACCCACCACTGCTTCCAACATAACGCAAGCAGTGTGTCAGCATTCCAGCAAAACTCCATTCCAATCAGTAACTCCGAGACAAGCGTAATCTCAAAAGTACCTTTATTGCAATAGCACCTGGCACATCTATGGAATCTCGAAACTAAAAGTGTCCCTGACTTCCCACAATGTCCCAAACTACAATCCATCCCATTTTCTCCCATCATCATATCACATGGACCTGTTCTGACCCAACCGGGTTCCCAAAGAGCAAACAGAGACAGATGCAGCGGCCGCCACCTTTTAAGGTTTAATAACAAACTCTTTTTCTGAAGGCTGCTTTCCACTAATTAGCTCTGACAAGAAAGAGCCTCACCAAGTTGTTTGTCAAGGCTGCCAAAAACCCAGAGATAAGAATTAATTTCCAAAATTCTCCAAACACGAACTAAGATGTCCACCAGTTAAGCTTCAGAGCTTCTTTGCTGTCTGCAAAGAACGTTTTTCCAAACCTGGTTTTTATCCTCTTGAGGGAGGGGCCATTACCTTGCAGCCTTACTCCTGAGTCGCCTGTGCTGCTGTAATTGTTCTTTCCTCTGAGTAATCCTTCATGCACTTGGCACAGGCTCCTCAGGAACCTCCTCATCGCTGCTGCCAGCCCCCACAATCTCTGAAGGCAGCAGTCCACTCCCTGATGGTCCTGGCCCCTCATCTGAGTCCTCGCTCTCCTCAGCCGTCTGCACCTGCTGCTGGCTAACCACAATAGGACCAATCATGATCTGTCCCAGTGTGAGATCTTTTTTCTCTGCTGCGCCAAACTTAATAACCTCGAACTAAGAAAAAAAAATATATTGTCTACTTAGAGCTACTAAATTGAAATCCCCCCCCCCCCCGTCCCACTTTCTCAGGCTATGTGGCAGTGTGGAATATGGCTTCCAAAGCTGACACAGTGAAGAGAATAATTTCACTTTCAACAGACAAACAGGAACAGACTTGTTTTCAGCTTCAGAGCTCAGGGCACAGACTAGGGATAAACCATGCGCAGACTCTCTCTTTAAGTTTCAGTTTTTAGCTCAGCTGTCATTAGCTGAACCTGTTACCATGTCTCTGATAGTTCAGGAGTGTTCTGCACTTTTTTTAATATGTGGCCTGCTTTTTTGAGTTTTGAAAACCCCTTCAAAACTGGCAAATATGGAATTAAATGTATCACACGGCTCTCCTGCTTACACAGAGACTTGTGCAGAATGTCCAAATTGAGTAAATGTGCATTAAGCTGAAAACTTTTCAATTCCACTTTAGTGACTTTTTCAAAGTTCTTTTAATCCAAACTGGAGCTCAGCATGCTGCTCATGTTGCCATTGAAATATGAATTTAGCTGTGAGAAGATCTCTCAGCCTGCTTTTTAGGGATGTTTAAGTGAATCGGCATTTTTTAGGAAAACATGTATACGTACAACTGTATTTTCTCGCCTTGATTGCAGTGTCACTCTCTCCTTCTAATGTCTTGATTTTAAGGAATGCCTAATGATTTTGCTTTATATAGCTGAAGAAAACAGATGCAAAGCTTCAAAAATATGCCATCGAATTGCGGAGCAAACAGGTTTAAGAATGAAAAAACAACAACAAAAATACAGGTTAGGTTACCCCTTAGGCAGAACTAATTTGTCTGAATGATACTTATGCAGCAGATAATCTAAACTGACAATAAACTTGCCAGGGACACAGCAATAACATTTTCTCAGCACTAAACTTTTCTTGAAGGATAATTTCAATGCATATTTGCGTTTTCCAAAACGAAAGGAAAAAGAGAGAGAAAAACAGGTTTTGCCTCTTGTCTACATCTAAATAACAATATAAAATATCTTTTTTTTTTCTCCTTGCTGTTATTTTCAGGGTCCTTTCCTTCTTAAATAGCAAAGGATCCACGCCATGGCATTTGGTTCTTTTGATCTATACCTCTTGTGAAGATTCATGGTAAGTAGAAATTTTGGGTAGGAAGCAGAGGTAGGACTGCTGGGGGTTCGCAGGGGTTCAAGAGAGCCCCTAGCTAAGATTCTGTGCAGTTTGGAGAACCCCCAAATACCACTCCTGGCTGGCCCCACCCTCTCCACCACACCCCTCCCAAAAATATCCTGTTTTAAATGCAGGTAAGTACAGGGCGCGGGCAGAGGCTCGGGAAGGGCAAAAAATGGGCCTTCCAGAAGGAAGGAAAACAAGCCTGTTCCGGCTTCTAGAGAGCCTCCGGAGTCCAGGGAGGCCATTTTTGCCCTCCTGGAGGCTCAAGGAAAGCCTCCAGAGCCCCGGGAGGGCAAAACACTCCCCCTGCCATGAGGCAGGAGCAGAAGTGATATTCAGCAGGTGCTGACCAGTTCCGGAGAACCAATAGCAGAAATTTTGAGTAGTTCGGAGAACCAGCAAATGCCCCCTCTGACTGGCCCCTGCTAATCCATCTATTCTCTGCCTCCCATCGAGTCCCAGCTGATCAGCTAGGTCTTCTTTGGTTGTCCTGCACAAGAGAACACAGCTGGAAAGCAGGTTAGTGGGGTGGGAAGAGAATGGGGATTTTGCAGTATTTTTTTTCCTGCTACGCCCATCAAGCCACACCCACAGAACCAGTAGTAAAAAATTTTTGAATCCCACCATTGTGCAGGAGGCCGACTAGGCCACGCCAACCATGGCCACACCCACAGGCAGAGAACCCATTGCTAAAAATCTTTGAAGCCCACCCCTGGTAGGAAGTATATATTTGCCATTAGAAGAGGATATTTGCAAGTGAAGTTTGAACAGTGGGATCCTTTGTGCTCGCTGAGCTTGCTTGTTTTCTTGCAGATATTTCATGACGCAACTATGGAACATCATCAGTGCAAGAAAGGAATGAGGTTTGTGAAGAAAAAGAGGAGGAGGAGGAGGAGGAGGAGGAGGAGGAGGAGGAGATGATTATTAATTCTACACTCTTGGTAAAATAAGAGCAAGGAAGTACCCTTGAGCTCACCAAGAACTCAACTTGACTGGAAAGGAGGAGGAGGAGGAGGAGGACTGTGGGTCCTCTCTGAGCTTGGTTTTTTCTTGCAGATGTTTCACAACCCAACTATGAAACACCATCATTGCTGGAAGGAGTGGAGTTTGTGGAGAAGAGGGGCGGGGGAGGAGGAGGAGAGGGAGGAGAGGATGAAGAAGATGAGGAGGAGGAGGACTGTGGGTCCTTGATGCTTTCTGAGCTTGGTGGTTTTCATTATCCAACTAGATAACATCGTCCATGCAACCTTTGCAAGAAAGCCACCTTTAGATAGCACAAAGGACTCCATATATATGTAGCATTGCCTATATCACTCTTGCATAACTAGACCTGGAACCATTTATCATACAAATTCCTTCCTGGACTTGAGCAGATTTTTTGAACTTTTTTTTTAAGCAGGACATGCCGGGATTAGATCTTACCCGAGCAAATAGTGTGTTCAGCTATTAAATAAAAGGATGATTATATTATGTTCTTGGAGACACCCAATTTGCTACCTCTTGTAGCATGAAATAAGTGTATTGAAATCCTTTATAACTTTGGGAAGGATATAGAAATGTCATGATAAGGAAACTCTGATTTATACATATCTGCACTTAATTTTATACAGTGCTTTCAGTTTTATTACAAAAAAATTGCAAGTTCAGAGTAAAATGTGAAGAGTCAGCATTTTCATACCTGGCTATCCTTTTCAATATTTACTAAGGGTATAGGCTATTCTTTAAATATTACCTATAATGATGCCCCTTTGTCTTACTTTCTCTCCCAAAAACCTTTTCATGTTCCAATTCTCATCATTCATCAAAGACGATGTAGGTCTCCCAGTAATCATTGAGGTGGTTTAACATCTTATGAAGAAGTCATATAAAAATTGACCATTAAAGAATAAAAACACCCTGTAGATATTCAAGAAATCAACTCTTATTTCTGTCTGTTTAATGGTTTGTGGGACTTTGCTTCCTACTTTTATCCTATGGAACTCTGGTGATAGCACCTTAAACAATTGAAGTGTTGGCATGTGTTTCCTTTAAAAAAAATGATTTGGGGAAAAAAATGTGATTGATAGAAAACTTTTACTTTTATTTCGCCTGCTCTCTCTGAAAGTTTTCTATCAATCAGATTTTGAGAGAGAGAAAGAGAGAGAGAGAAATAGAAGTGAAAGTTTTCTATCAATCAGATTTCTATCAATCAGATTTTCAGAGAGAGAGAGAGAGAGAGAGAGAGAGAGAGAGAGAATCCCTAAAATGTTTTTTTTTTCCAAAAGTCAGCTGCACTTCCTTGATTTTTTTTTCCTTTGAAAACATTTTAATTCTCATCCAAGAAGCTTCTTCAGCTTTTGTATTGGATAAGTAGCAAAATGAGTTTTTTTTTAAAGAAAGCCCAGTTGCCTTTTGGAAAAAGCACTACCTTTGGGACTGTCTATACCAGCGGTAGGATTCATTTTTTTTTACTACGGGTTCTGTGGGTGTGGCTTGGTGGGCGTGGCTTAGTGGATGTAGTGTGGCTTCGTGGGTGTGGCGTGGCTAGTGGCCATGACTTGGTGGGTGTAACAAAGGAAGGATACTGTAAAATCTCCATTCCCTCCCCACCCCACTAACCTGCTTTCCAGCTCCGTTCTCCTGTGCAAGGCAACCAAAGAAGACCCAGCCAATCAGCTGGGACTCAATGGGAGGCAGAGAATAGATGGGGCCAATCAGAGGTTGGTGGTATTTTCCGGTTCTTCGAACTACTCAACATTTCTGCTACCGGTTGTCCAGAACAGGTCAGAACCTACTAAATCCCACTTCTGGTCTAGACTCTTCTTAAAAATCTCCAGTGATAGAGCAACCATGATTTCTGGAGGCAAGTAGTTCCACTGGTGAATTGTCCTCGCTATTAGGAAATTTCTCCTTAAATTCCTGGTTGCTTTTCTCTTCGATTTGTTTCCAACCATTGTTTCTTGTCCTGCCCTCTGGTGCTTTGGGGAATATTTTGACCCCGTCTTCTTTGTGGCAGCCCGTGAGATATTGGAAGACTGCTATCATGGCACCCCTAGTCCTTCTTTTCTCTAGGCCAAATCCTAAACCAAACCCAAATCCTGCAGCCGTTCTTCAGTCTTTTAATCTCCAGGCCTTTGATCTTCTTAGTTGCTCTTCTCTGACAAGCATGTCCTGGATGACACACATATATTTTTGTCAACTCAAGATGTAATCCCTTTCCATTTCTTGGCAAAACATTCCTTTGTCCCTATTTCCTTTCCTTTTGCTAGTACACATTTCCACTGAAGTCAACATTAACAAGACAATCTTACTTATCATGCTCTTCAGAGAACAAGGATAACTTTATTCCCATGCTGCTTTTTGAGAAGGGAGCAAGGACTTTCTACCCCACCTCCATTTAAAGAGCAACCACTGTTGGAATTGGCCTTTTGGTACCCCAGCCAAAGTGTTAAGTGGTGGTAGATAAAGGGCTCCCATTCCCAATTCTGTGTGACATACAAAATAAGACAAGGTCTTCTTTAGGTCCTAGCACTTTGTTTATTTGTTAAAGTGTTTGTAGCCCCTCCTGAAAGCTGCTAAGAAAGTACCTCAAAGCAAACATTTATTAAACATAAATAAACATTGACAAGACTCCATGAAAAGGCCAGTCGAAATTGGAGAACTGTTTTTCTTTTGCTTTTGTTGTTAAAAACCCCTCAATAATAGTAATTTGCCAGTGGGCCATTAAATATAAATCTTTATAAGAAGGAGTATGTTAGAGTTGAAAAGGTCTTCTCTTCCATAGTCTGTTTGCCACCAGATGTGGGAAAGGGCAGCTAGATAAGATTTTTAATGGGCAATAGTTTCAGATAGAGTGCATATTAATAAAGACTTTTAACTTTTAGGAATATATTACTATCCTATGGCATATAGCATCTGTAAATGTATTCTCTTTTTCCCCTTGTCGAATGAGCGCTACATTTGTTCTTGTTTAACAAATACCTCCTATTGTCAACAGAGTCCAGAATTCTATTGTTTAATGCTCATAACTCTACTTCTGCGAAGTAGATTTTTGTAATCTCAAGGATACATAACCATTTCAAATTTTTATTTCTTCATTACACTCTAGCAGTACAGTCTCAATTTGCTGTCCTCCCTTGGATGTATTACTCAAGCACTTGTGAACCACCTACCCACCCTCTCCCCTGAAGTTATTTCTATCCTGGAAGGGTTTATTTCTTAATTATGGAAAATTCTTTTTTTTATCTTTTACAACCCTGTAGTCCCTTGATTTGGGGTAAGGCAACGTTTACTGGCCGGATTCCCTTTCTGTCGCCTATGTGGAGTTTGCAGCAGATATTTTCTCTTTGCACCCTGAGAGGGAAATATCTGCAGTTACTTAGGATTGAACTCTCGACCTTCTGAGTGGGAGGTGAGTGACTTCACCAGTAGACCACCACACTGCTCTAATTATGGAAAGGTAATATTACATGGTCATAAAAAGAGAGTTATACATTAAATCTAAATATATATAAACGTGAAATGCCACTCACACATCATCAAGGAATCTCCAGAACTGTAAAGCCTACAAAATTGAAATTTGGCAAGTATGTTCCTCTTCTAAGTGCTCGCTAAAGAAAGGATTTTTCAAAATGACCATCACAGCATTAGTATTTTGTATATTATTATTACTAACACACTCTGATGCTTCTACTCCTCCTCCCTACCTGAAAAGAAATCTCTTCCAAATGCAAAACACAAGCAGAGGAGCGGAGTTTCACTGCACGAAGCAGCTTTAGTACAGAACAGTTGAGCTAAGCCAAGCCCAGGCTCCCTGCTGTCTTCTTCTTGCTCACACAGCAAATACTGTTTCAGTTTCCAAACAGCCCTCAACTCACTCACACCCTGACAGGACACTCGCCAAATGAATACCGATGGATACTGGTAGACATAGGCACATTTTTTCCCCTTATTTTCCTCCCCCAAAACTAAGCCCAATCACATAGTTTCCTAGCAAAACACAGGTATAGAGCTAGTACTAAAATATAAACTGATTAATAGGTATGGAATGTACAGTGCTAAGAATCCATTCAATTCCTTTTCAAATCACTAGAAAGAAGGCATATAGATAGATTAAAAATAAATTCATATGCTGCCTGCTTACGGACATATGATACAGGCATCATTTGATCTGTCGCCATATTTTATTATATACATTTTTTTTAAATAAAGGTATTAAAATCTACTTTATTTCCTGTAATCTGGTAACTTATCCAAGTCATTTTGATCCCTTTTATATAAAACTTTCTTTTCAGGTCAAATGGACTGTACATTTCTAGACATTGGTAAAATCTATTATGCTTCCAGCAAGATAAGTTGCAAGCTGACAAACCACAGAACCTTGAATAAATCTGAATAAGTATATATAAAGATAGATAGATTTTGTCTTCTCCTGTCTTTAGAAGCATAGCTTTATGACATTAAGCATTTAAGAAAAATAACACTTAACTTCATAGCTTCCGATACACATTTTATACTTGTAATGATAATGGCAATGATATTCTCCTTTTATCCTCTTCGCTTGTCTTCTACTGGACCTTCCTCTTTTACTTCCAAATAGATGGTTGCTTTTGTTTTTATTGCTTTTTGAACAACATAAACTTTGAGCTGAACTGAATGTTAGTCCAATTTAGTTATCTGCCACCGTGATCTTTGCTTTAGAAATTTTTTTTTAAAAAAGAATCTAATGCAATTTTATTGGCCAATGGTTTCAAAACTTGCTAAAATGCTACCTTCACAGACATTGGACAAGCTTTTATCTGAAATAGTATAGGGCTTGGTCTAGAAAACCTCCAAAGAAGACCTTCCAACTCTAACTCTGTTTATTCTATTCTATTCTATTCTATTCTATTCTATTCTATTCTATTCTATTCTATTCTATTCTA
>NW_020769335.1:12174095-12210099 GCF_900518735.1 Pseudonaja textilis
TATTCTATTCTATTCTATTCTATTCTATTCTATTCTATTCTATTCTACTCTACTCTACTCTACTCTACTCTACTCTACTCTATTCTTCATTCCAATATTCCACTCTACTCTACTCTACTGATTCTAATTCTAAGTTTAAGTCTTAGTCTAGTCTAGTTTAGTCTTGTCTATTTCATATCAGTCTTTTTTTAGAAATACAGACTCATGGGATTGAAGGTCCTTACAAGTTCATTTATCCTAAACTTCAAATCTTGTTAGCATACCATTTAGGTTCTTCAAATCCTAATTAGGCAACCACAATTTATACATCATGTCCTTGTGCAAGATGGCAGGTTGAAATCTACATGTTTGATTGCCAAAACATTAATGTGATAGGCACAAGATTGCAAATAGCTTTTCTTCCTTGTGAAAAGTGGGAACTGCTAATCCAACCTGAGGGTTTTTTTCCCCTTCTTTTCTGTCATTAAACCACAATCCAAATCAACGATGTAACACGAAACTGTAATATTCAAAATACTCAAATCAACATGCACTTTTGAAATCATCTCTCTAGCCAACATGAAAAATAAACATGCATTATATAACGAGATGTGCGTTCATAAGATGAAAAGTTCAAATAACATCTAGTTATGAAGATTTAGAGTTAAATACCCTCTTTGCCTCCCCCAAGAGTACGTAGATATGAGAGAGCCCAAAATAGCCTTACTGATAGTGTGTCAGTATTTGACTTAAGACCACAAGTGAGCTTGGAATTTCCATGGCTAAGCGAGACAGTTGCTAAGTAAGGTTTGTCCTGGTTTGTGACCTTTCTCGCCATCATAGTTAAGTGAACCACTGCAGTTGTTAAGTTAGTAACATGGTTGTTAAGTGAATTTGGCTTCCCCTTTCATTTTTCTTGTCAGAAGGTTGCCAAAGCGTATCACATGACCCTGGGATACTGAAACCATCATAGATGACCTAAGTGGAGTACTAAAATTATCCATTGGAATGTCCTACCCATCAATGAATACTTCAGCTTCAACCACAACAACACAAGAGCGCAGAATAAATACAAACTCAAGGTAAACCACTCCAAATTCGATTGCATTAAATACGACTTCATCAACAGAGTGGTCAACTCCTGGAATGCATTACCTCACTCTGTTTCTTCCCCAAACCCCAAAAACTTTAACCTTAGACTGTCTACTATTGACCTCACCCCTTTCCTAAGAGGTCTGTAAGGGGCGTGCATAAGCGCACCAACATGCCTATCGTCCCTGTCCTAATGTTCCTTTTTATTTGTATCTATTTAATGTATTCATAATAATGTTTATACTTATATCTTGACAAATAAATAGATAAGAGCCAGCTGCCATGGGCATGCTGCAATGGTCATAAGTGTGAAAAATGGTGATAATAGTGCTGTGGAAACTTTGAGCAGTCACTAAATGAATGCATGTAAGTTAAGGGATACCTCTATCTTCAGGTCAAAACAGTTCCATGTTCAATGCTTGGCAGGTAATTTAAAGGAATCAGAGACTGTGAAGAATGCTGCTTAACAAGGGAATGACTGGTTAATGGTCTTAGTTGGTTTAAGTCAGTAACTCTGTTTTATCTCTGGTTCTAAACATCTGTTAAGTTCTTTTTAAAGATCTCAATGTTTGTTTGATGCTGCAAGAAGAGAAATAACAGCAGTAATCTTTGCATTTCAACCCTTCCTTTGCTAGAACTGAAGCTCCATGACCTTATCACAAAGCAAAGCATGAATTTATCCACTTACCCACTGAAATGTGGGTTCAGCTCAGGTGTGGGATTCTACCAGTTCTGTCCACCTCTGTAGAATGGTAGTTCTGAAGGGCAGCAGACTGAGAGCATACATAGAACCGGTTCTATGTCTGCTGCTGCTTTGGCCCACCTGCCCGCCCAGATCTTACTTGACCTTTATTTCCTGTGTTTTCAAATGCAGCTGCTTTGCACGACACAGCTGCGGTTGAACAAGCAGGAAAAAAAGGGCTTTTCCAACCGCTGCGCACTTGCACACAGGGCAGCTCAAGGGGTCGTAAATTGCACCCGTGCAATGCAGAGCAACAGAACCGGGAGTTATACCGGTTGGATCCCATCCCTGGTTCAGCTAAAGTTAAGATCTTCAGCACGTTATTGAACAACTTTCTCTGAAAGTAAAAATAAAATAAAAAATAAAATAAAAAATCACAGCCTTCTGGAAATCAGGTCAAACTGGATGCCTTCGAAAGAACCTGGAGGTTCGTTATTCATTGTTTGATTGTTTGATTGTGATTGATTTGTTATTTATTGATATTGACATTTTCATTTTTTGTGAATGCTATTTGTATGTTACACTGTTAGGATTTGTTTGGGTGCGTGTATGTGTATGTGTGGGGTGTATGCTGTTGTTTGCTTCATTTCTCTGCATGTTCAAACGTCAGCTGCTATGGGACTGCTAGGAATGCAAATTTTGTTATGACGGTTAAATTCTTTTTTTTTTCCAAAGAAATCATACAACCTTTTAAGGAGAAAACTTTAATATCTGCTTCCTCAAAGATGACCCATTTTTTTTCAATAATTCAAATTCACTTCATACAGTAAAATGTCATAAACTCTGCTAATTACAATTCTAGCTTCTTAGTAGCATTTCTATTTCTATTTCAGGATAATTTATTTCTGCTTCTTCCTTCTTCAAGCAGATTAGGAAGGTACAATAAAGTATTTGAAAGTTCAGATATAATAGTAATGATAGTAGTTGCAAATCTTCCTTCTTCTCTCCCTCTTTTCCTTCCTTCCTTCCTTCCTTCCTTCCTTCCTTCCTTCCTTCCTTCCTTCCTTCCTTCCTTCCTTCCTTCCTTCCTTCTTTCTTTCTTTCTTCCTTCCTTCCTTCCTTCCTTCCTTCCTTCCTCTTTCCTTCCTTCCTTCCTTCTTTCTTTCTTCTCTCCTTCCTTCTCTCCTTCCTTCCTTCCTTCCTTTCTTCCTCTTTCCTTCCTTCCTTCTTTCTTTCTTCTCTCCTTCTTTCCTTCCTTCCTTCTTTCTTTCTTTCTTTCTTCTCTCCTTCCTTCCTTCCTTCCTTCCCCTCAGTTTTTCTTTCCCTCCCTCTCTCCCTCTTTTACTTTCTTCCTTCATTTTTGTGCTTTCAGGTATGTGGTAGTATTTGTAATAACATTGTGACAATAGTTGTCACACTAACTTTAAAGGATAATATGAAGCTGAAAAAGTACTGAATAAAGTTTTGTTCAGTAGCTTTTATAACAAACTCTATTAATACAAGAAAAACCATTTAGGTGAAAAAAATGAGAGAAATCATGAAAATGTAAATAGATCATAACTGGAATGAGCAGGAAAGGTACCTCTTCTCTTGTTAAAAAAAAAATAACACCTGATTAAGCTGTTCAGCCACAAATTCTGGATTATTATAACAATATCTGAACATAAGAAAGACTCTGTTAAGTATATCCTTTTTCTAAGAGAAGTTAGACAAAGAACAGCAGATATTGGATCAACATCCATTTAAAATGCAAAGTCAAGTACCAACTAATGTACAACATGGTGGCAGTTACAAGTGAATACCCTGGATACAAAATCAACAAAAAAGAGGGGGAAAGTGAAATAATCCGCCATCAAAAGATGAGATTGGAAAATAAGTTCAGCATGCTAAGATCAAACGCTAGCAAGTTTGCAGTGATGAAAGAAAAGAAGAAGCTGATGAACAAGAAGGTAGTTGCTAAAGAAAGATGACCTTGGAACAAGGAAGACGAAGGAAACACTGGGGCTAATAAGGAAGCAAATAACAGCTGTAGTCAGGAAGATCTGCAGAGACGAACCTTGAATTGCACACTGTAGGCCCAATCTCCAATTTCAGTCGGATCGGAAATGTTTTTTTTTTTGCAATCTATCGGTGGAGTCACTGTAGTGAACATTCAATCCCTGAAGAAATAGTGCAGTTGTGGGTGCAGATATGGACATCAATCTATCAGTGGAACAACTTTCCTTCAGAGGTTGTGGGTGCTCCATCGCTGGAGGCTTTTAAGAAGAGACTGGACAGCCATTTTGTCCGGAATGGTATAAGCAGGGGTGGGATTCAAAAATCCCACCAACAGGTTCATTGCCCGGTTGCTGGGTGGGCATGGCCATGGTGGGTATGTCTTTCACCTTCCCCAGAGTCCTGAGGCTTCCCTCGGGCCTCTGGGAGGGTGAAAATGGCCTCCCCCAAGGTCTGGAGGTGCTTCGGAAGCTGGAAATAGGTCCATTTCCAAACTCCCAGAAGCCCATTTTTCGCCCTCCCAGAGCCTCTGCACGGACCCTGCATTCAAAACAGGCCACATGGAGACTCTCAGGAGGGGAGGAGCGAGGTGCTCAGGGCCAGCCAGTCAGTTCAACTACTGGATCAGCGAACCAGATGTAAATTTAACATCCGGTTCACCCAAATCGGTCCAAGCCAGCTGAATCCCACCCCTGTGTTCTAGGGTTTCCTTCTTGGGCAGAAGGTTAGGCCTTCAAGTTCCCTGCAAACTCTGCTATTCTTTTCTTCTGTTCAATTCCTTCAGCCTTATACACCCCATTCTGATCCCCATGGAGCTGATAGCCCCCTTGGATGGCCTACCTACATTTAGCAAGTTAGCATTCGCTTTGTCCTGCTGTGATGCTTTGCACTTGGAATCTCTTTGGGGCTTCTACCACCTGACTTTATTTTTATTTTTTTCCCAGATTCTTTTAATTAAAAAATAAACAGATGGGAAGCTGGCATGCTAGACATTAAAGTGCCAACTTCTAGGCCCATCCAGATCTACAGGAATCCATCTGGGCCCCTAATCAGCCAAGATGCATTCCCGTAAATATCGAGGATGCTAAGAGTTGGCATTAATAGGCCCCATAAGCACTTTTTGAAAATGCAGACAGTATGTGGCTCCAGCCCAGCACATTTTCTCCTGAAAATGTGATCTATTTGTTCAGAAAAAAAGGAGAGAGAGAAAGGAAGGGGGTTAAGAGAAAGTAAAAGGGTAATTAAAGGGTGGACAGCGATAAGGGAGACCAGAGTTTTGGGTCCAGAAATGTGTCAAATTTGTCTTCTATAATGCTTGCAACTGATCATGGTACTTCGTTCTGCAGATAGTCTAGCACTTATCCTTAAAATTAAATGTGCCAGTGGCAGAACATTATTTTTCAAAGAATTTGCTTCCCTAAGGCTGCATTAAGGTGTTACTCTGGACATAGTTGGGAAATTATAAAGTTTCTCAGCCCTGGCAGGTAGGTTTTTTCCTTGTTTCTTTAGTAAAACTAAGAGTAGCTTCATGTGGCATAAGACAAATCTCAGGGCACCATTCTCCAAGTGAATTTTTTTCAAGGAAGGGAGGGAGGGAGGGAGGGAAAAGCAATAAGGAAGTAAGGAAGAAAAAGAGAGAGGGAGGGAGAGAGGAAAGGAAGGGAAGGGAGGAGGGAGGGGAGGAAGGGAGGAAAGAATGAAGAAAGGAAGGAAAAAGCAGTGAGGAAGGAGGGAAGGAAGAAAAGAAGGGAGGGAGGAACTAGGAAGGAAGTATGAGGAAGAGAAAAAAGGAAGGAGAGAGAGGGAGGGAGGAAAGGAGGAAGGGGGGAGGGAGGAAAGGAAGGGAGGAAAAGGAAGGAAGGTAGTGTGATGAAGGAAAAAGAAGGAAGTAAGAAAGGGAGGGAGGGAGGAAGGGAGGAAGGATGGAGGGAGGGATGGATGGAGTGAGGGGGGCAAGGAAGGAAGGAAGAAAAGGAAGGAAGGAAGTGTGATGAAGAAAAAAGAAGGAAAGAAGAGAGGGAGGGAGGGAGGGAGGGAGGAAGGAAGGAAGGAGGGAGGCAAGGAAGGAAGGAAGAAAAGGGAGGAAGGTAATGTGATGAAGGAAAAAGAATGAAGGAAGAGAGGGAGGGAGGGAGGAAGGAAGGAAGGAGGGAGGGAAGGAAGGAAAAAAAGGAAGGAAGGTACTATGAGGAAGGAAAAAGAAGGAAGGAAGAGAGGGAGGGAGGAAGGAAGGAGGGAGGGAGGGAAGTAAGAAAGGAAGGAAGAAAAGGAAGGAAGGTAGTGTGATGAAGAAAAAAGAAGGAAGGAAGAGAGGGAGGGTGGGAGGAAGGAAGGAAGGAAGGAAGGAAGGAAGGAAGGAAGGATGGAGGGAAGGAAGGAAGGAAGGAAGGAAGGAAGGAAGGAAGGAAGGAAGGGAAGGAAGGAAGGAAGGAAGGAAGGAAGAAAATGAAGGAAGGTAGTGTGATGAAGGAAAAAGAAGGAAGGAAGAGAGGGAGGAGGGAGGAAGGAAGGAAGGGTGGAGGGAGGGAAGGAAGAAGGAAGGAAACACACTTTGATAATATTGCCTTGGAAAAAATCAGGGCAAATGTTCTTTCATGTGTCTTTGTAGCTACATGTTATTTAATAAAGCTCTTTCTGAAGCTAGGAGCTCACCCTTTCCTCCGGTGTGCGTAAGCAAAAGCAAATGCAATTCCTGCTGGAGAATTGCTCTACATCCGTTGAAATGTGACAGTGATCATATGCTTTCTTGGCCTTCAATACACATAAATCATACTTCACTCTCCCATGACTTTTATTAATGTCTCTGCTGTTATCAGCCTGGTCATTTGAACAGTCTCCTCGTCTGGAACATCTGCTTTACTCTCACCTATATGATTTGGTTTTCTTTTCAATGTCTCTTAAAAAGATATTTCCTTGGCATTCTCTGAAGACAGGTATCACAAGCTTCCGCACGTCTCCACAAACACGTTTTGATTCCATTCTCTCTAAATCGTTATCAATGCTTCTGGCCGAAAAAAGAATATTTAAAATTCACACCTTTGATTCTTCCCATCGTACATCCGGTGCCATATAAAATAGAACAGAGCTGGAAGAGACCTAAGAACAGTGGTGGGATTCAAATCGCTTAACAACTGGTTTTCTGCCCTAATGGTTTCTTCCAACAACCAGCTCACCAAACTGCTCAGAAAGTTAACAACCGGTTCTCCCAAACTGGTGCGAACTGGCTGAATCCCACCACTGCCTAAGAGAACTTTTAACCCAACCTCCTTATACCCTATACTGGGGGTGTCAAACTCAAGGCCTATGGGCCAGATCCAGCCCACAGGATGCTTAAATCTGGAAATAGCAAAGGACTGGCCCACAGTGCATGTGGCAGCCAAAACAGGGCACCCGGGGGGCACATTTGCTCCTCAGTGCCCCATTTTGGTCAGCGGGGTCCTGCAGGAAGTGTCTGTCCGATCTCCTGGCTGGCCCACAAAGGGCTGATCCAGCCCTCAAAGAAATCCAGTTTGACACCCCTGCCCTATACCATATCAGACATGTGGCTGTCCAGTCTCTTCTTAAAAGCTTCCGGTGATGGAGCATCCACAACTTCTGGTGGCAAGTTGTTCCACTGGTTGATTGTCCTCACTGTTAGGAAGTTTCTCCTTAATTCCAGGTTGCTTCTCTCCTTGCTTAATTTCCACCTGTTGTTTCTTGCCTTGTCTTCTGGTGCTTTGGAAAATAAGTTGACCCCCTCTTTGTGGCAGTCCCTCAAATACTGGAACACTGCTATTATGGCACCCCTAGTTCTTCTTTTCTCTAGACTGGCCAAACGCAAATCCTGCAGCCGTTCTTCATATGTTCATCCTAGGGTGTGCAGGGAGGAACGGGGAAGGGAGCAATGTGAGTTAAATGGGTTACGGGGGAGAAAAGGGCCCTGATTCCCTTCGTTAGCTGCAGCTGGGAAAACAGGATTTAAAAAGGGGAGTTTGCGCACAGCACCTTGCTGGAAGCCAAGCGTGCATTATCTTTGTTTGTCAAGTCTTATCTGGATTCTGGCATCCTCCCAACTGTGTGTGTTTCGTTATCTTGTGAAAGTTTGCAATTCCTTATCCTGCTCTGTCTCATTAAATGCGGCAGCGTGGTTTGTGTCGTTTTTTATTTATAATTTAGATGGGTTCAGACTGAATTTCTTCCCTTTAAAAACTGTTCTTGGGAGAGTTTTTTCTCCAGCCGATGATAACTGGACATTAGGGGCCAAGTTGGAGGTATTAAAGGGACTTTACATACTTTTGTGACTTGGTTGCTTTTGTGCCACGCCCAAGGTCATTATACATAGGACCACAATACCCAGGATTTCTGTTGCAAAGAAAGACAGTAGTTAAGTCAGGTTTGCCCCATCTTATGATTTTTCTTGCCATAGTTCTTGCCACAGTTGTGAATAACACAGTTGTTAAGTAAATCCGTCTTCCCCATTGACTTCTGCTTCTCAAAAGGTTGCAAAAGGGGATAACATGAAAAGGGGACAATGCAGTCATTGTAAATACATGCCGGTTGCCAAGCAACCAAATTTTGATCACATGACCATGGAGATGCTCCGAACTACTCAACATTTCTGCTGCCGGTTCTCCAGAACTGGTCAGAACCTGCTGAATACCACCTCTGGTCACCAACAATTAGCAGAATAAAATCCTTTACCGTCTTCTTTACCGTCCCTTCCCTTTATAACTTTCTTATCGGTCATAGTTAATTCATAGCATTTGTGTTTTCTTCCATTGTTTCCATACATGGTGAGGATTGGGTTGCCTACAACCTTTAAATTATAGGTCCCAGTAGTCTGCCTATCAACTGTGGATATGCAACGTTTCTTTTAAATGACATTTGAAAAATGTCTACTGGGCGGTTAGAATTAATGAGATCTAAATTGATATTTATTGCTAAGGTTGGGAAAGCGCTCCTTGAAATAATTTCTGTGCTAAATCCAAAAGGGCTGGAAAAGTCCTCTCTTTTTTTTTGTCCTATCTCAGCCAAAGGATAGTGCGCCATGATTAATTGCGGGTTCTGAGAATAATTCAGAGAAATAAAACAGAGTCCTTTCAGAGAAGTTTCTCCTATGGTTTTCAGATGGGGAAAACAACCAGGAGATCATTTATCTCCTCCATTCTTTAATTAAGAAAGTGTTTAAAGTCCAGCTGGGATAGAATAGCTGATCTCCCTTAAATGTCCTCATTGCCAGGAGCACATTTGAAGAGGAAATGCCTAGAATATTTTTTAGAAGAGTCCTAAATAGGCAGGTTCAAGAAAAGAAACCAAATGCACAGGCATAGAATAGGTGGTACCTGGCTCAACTGTAGTGACTGTGAGAGTCATTACTTCACTATGTCCCGGTGAAGAAGGAAGGGAGGGAGGGAGGGAGGAGATGGAAGGAAGGAAGGAAAGATGGAAGGAAGAAGAGAGGGAGGAAGAGGGGGAAGGAAAGATTGGAGGAAAGATGGAAGGAGGGATCTATGTGTCCCAGTGAAGAAGGAAGGAAGGAAGGAAGGAAGGAAGGAAGGAAGGAAGGAAGGAAGGAAGGAAGGAAGGAAGGAAGGAAGGAAGGAAGGGCTGTCTTAACAGCATTATGGTCCCCAGGCAAAGCATTGTACTAGGGCCCCTATGACAACTACTCACAGGAATAAAAATGTAAATGGTCGATAAAATTAAACATATATTTGCATGTTAAAAATGCAGTAAAATGTAATAAATGTGTTGCTGTATTTATATGATACAAAGTGCATTGAAGGGTTAACATACACAGATTAGTATTGGGCCGCTATGCTTGTGGGGCCCACAGGCAAATGCCCGTCAGGCCCATGCGTTAAGACAGCCCTGGAGGGAGGGAAGGAGGAAAGGGAAGGAAGGAAGACTTGAAGAAAAAGAGGGAGGGAGGAGGGAGGGAAGGAAAGTTGGAAGGAAGGAAGGAAGGGAAGGAGGGATGGAAGGAGGAAGGGACTAACTAGGAGGAACTAGGAGGAGCTAACTTAACTATGAGTCAGCAGCTACCAAAAAGCCAATGCAGTTGTAGTTTGCATCAACAGATGGGTAGTATTAAAATAACGTGAAACGATAGTACCACTTTATACTTTATTACTAAAAAATTCAAGGGTGTGGCTACTTTCTATTACAGTCCCTAATTCATTCTTTTGCCTTTCTTTCTTCTTTTCAAACCGCCATATAACGTTTGACCTCAAATACCTGTACTGAGATAAGACACCACTACCCATGGACACCACTACCCTCTTAATTGAGTAAATTAACAATAAACTCAACTCTTTTGAACCTCATTACTTTACTGGTTGCATTTGGTTTCATCAAGAATCCAAGGTATTTCGAGAGGAAGAAGAAAAAAATAAAAACCTTATCCTCTACCTTAGGGTTATAAGAACTGCTATATCAGGTCAATGGCTAACTTGGTACAATGCTAAGAGTGGAGATACAGTATATTCATTTTCTCTCATGGTTCTCCTGAAAATAACTTTGAATTTCCTAACCCTTCTAAGACCTCCACTCCATGATCTTAATAAATGAAGCTTCTCGTTGCTATCCATGTTTGTTGCCATCCTAATTTTGTATCAGTCACATTAGTATCTGTGCAGTGTACATCTTGTCTGCATTTAATAGCATGTTTCTAATTCAAGAAGAGGAATTGGAAATTTCTACACCAGCCATATGTCTAACATGGCAGACAATATTCCTTTATCCACTAACACATCGGTGTAGGAATTGGATACCAACAGAACTTTACACACTGCTTCGCTTCTTGGCCATTAGACAGAAACTGGTTTCAACTCTACTTTTTCCAAGCTATATAGGGATGCCTTCATCTTAATTAATGCCAAGAGCTTCTGATCTCTGTTTGAGACTTCCAAAACTTGCCTTGGAAATGGAGATGAAAGTTGATTAAAAGCCCACAAAACCAACATGTATCTTCTGAGTTATTCACACGTATTTTTCTACTAAAAGTTGTAAGGTCAGACATTCATCAATGACATTTCTGTGCCCTAAAAGTACCTTGTTCTTCTACTGGTGTGTTTCTATATTCCAACCAATTTGACAATTGCCATCAAAGGTAGATAGTACAGGTTGAATCATTTATTTTGAACATTTTAAAAAAATGACCTTTAAAATGATAAGAATATATTTTCAACCGTGTGTTCTCTAGAAGGAAATATTTTATATCTAAAGACAGAAGGGAAAGAGAACGAGAGACAGATTTTTGAATGCAGGTCTCCTACAGAAATGTCAAAGTTGCTTCCCTGTGGCTTAAATATATTTTTGCAGAAATAAATTCAAGAGTTCTTTTTGCTTTATAAACTTGAAGCTTTTAGAATATGTTACCATAATTTGAAAGTCTATAGGAAATAGCGCCAAAATTTTTTGATCAGGATTATGAGTCAAGAGAAAAACTGGGGCAAGACCAAAATGAAGACTCGATTAGCCCAATTATAATGTATGATGATATAATAATGATCATAGATGCTATGATGAAAGGAACTAAATACATGAATAATCACTTGGGGTATTTATTAATTAGATTACCACATAGAAGGAAGAGGAAGAGGTGGAGCTCTCACCTTATAACTAGGAGTCTGTGAGTTCAATCCTAAGTAGAGGCAGATATTTCTCTCTCTGGGCACAATGTGAAAATATCTGCTGCAAACTCTGCATTGGTGACAGGAAGGGCAACTGGCCAGTAAACACTCAGTTGTCTCGACTTCACCCCAATGCAAGGGATTACAGGGTCATTAAAAGACCAAAAAAAAAAAAAAAGGAAGAGAAAGACAATCTGACTCATCAAGACTTGGCAATAAATAGACTATTATGAGAAGAAGCTGCTTCTTTTGCAGACAACCTAGAATATCATAGCATAGAAGACACTAAATCTGTTGTATTTAGGAGCCTCTGTGGCACAGTGGTTAGAGTGCAGTACTGCAAACTACTTCTTCTGTAGCCAGCTGCCTACAATTTGGCAATTCAAATCCCACCAGGCTCAAAGTTGACTCAGCCTTCCATCCTTCCGAGGTGAGTCAACAACAACAACAACAACATCTTCTTCTTCTTCTTCTTCTTCTTCTTCTTCTTCTTCTTCTTCTCCTCCTTCTCCTTCTCCTCCTCTTTTTCCTTCATCACACTACCTTCCTTTCTTTTCTTCCTTTCTTTTCTTCCTTCCTTCCTTGCCTCCCTCCCTCCCTCCGTGCATCCTGTTCCTATGATCAGTTGTGCCAAGATTCCCCTCGCTTACTCACTGCTTCTCCCAAGAAGCTTTTCTGAGGCCCAGGAAGGCAAAAAGAAACCAAACCCTCTGCCCCCTCCATTTTGTGCCTTCCTGGGCCGCAGGGAGGCTCCAAAATGAAGCATTGGGGGAGCTGTGCCCCCCCATGCTCCATTTTTTTGCCTTCCTGAACACTAGGGAAGCCTTCTGGGAGTAAAAACTCTACCCCAGGAGGCTTCCCTGAGGCCCAGAAGGCCCCAAAAATGGGGGAGGGATGCAAAAAGCAAAAAAACAACAACAACCACTAGGTGGCCACTAGCAACCACTAGGTGGTCTCACCCACCTTGTCACATGGCCATATCCCCTAGCCATGCCCACAGAACTGGTAGTAAAAAAAATTTGAATTCCACCACTGGACCTCATCATTATAAGACATACTGACCACACAAAGACCTTATAAACAGAAGAACACTGACATTCCCTAAACTTTGCTGAAGATGTTACCTAGGCTGGTAACAAAACATTCAGAAACAAATCCACAAACTCAGAAAATGAACCTTCACCCACATCTGATATCCGCGAGCTGCCAATATTCGCCACTATTACAGGTAACAATGCCGGCCAATAGAGAAAGAGCAAAAGTGTTTTGGGCCAATAGGAGGCTGTTGGAGTTTGGCTCAGCTTCTCTGGATCAATGCTTACCACACATGGCTTCCCAAAGCTTTAAAGAACCATTCTGCCTTGGGAAAGCCTTTGGAAAACGTTGAGGTCTTCTGAACGTTTTTCAAAAGATTCCTGAAGACAACACAGCTTCTCAAAGGGTCAGGGAACCACAGGTTCGTCAGAGAAACTAGAGCACCTGAGATGGCAGGATGGCTGTGGGTTCAAGAAGGAGACAGTAATAAGAAAGGTACTTCTGATTTGGCTGCAGCAGCTGGGTGCAAAAAAACCAAAGTTGGATGCAGGAAACTGAGAGAAAATTTGTTGGGGATTTCTGGGTGCTGTAGCACATTCACACTTGCTAGGGTAGGTTTTAAGTAGTGTGCTAAGTAGTGTGACTTGCCTCCTATGAGCTACGATGGTGCAGTGGTTGGAGTGCAGTACTGCAGGCTGCTTCTGCTGACTGTCAGCTGCCTGTGATTTGGCAGTTAGAATCTCACCAGGCTCATGTTTGACTTGGCTTTCTATCTTTCTGAGGTGGGTAAAATGAGGACCCTGATTGTTGGGGGCAAGATGCTGTCTCTGTAAACTGCTTAGAAAGGGCTGTATAGCACTGTAAAGTGGTATATAAGTCTAGGTGCTATTACTATTGCTATCAACATACTGTTAAAGAAGTTGAAAGGCTGAAATGTGATAATTGTTACTTCTTTATCGCCACAGGATGCTATAACATTGAAAACCTGGTTTGCATCAGACTGCCCTGTACTGTGGAAGAGAAAAAAAACCCTTACATTCTTTTATGGTGGAAATATAAGATTATCAATCATGCAGAGTGAAGAACAAGCCAAGAAGCAAGCAAGCAAACAAACAAACAGCAAAATAGAAGCCCATTTCTTGTGAATTCCAGTCCAGTTTGCAGGCTGGCAAAATGCTGCAGTATTGTCCTTTCTTCTGATGTTCTCCAGAAATTTGGCATTTCAGGTTGGAGGCTAAGATACAGGGAAAAATAAAGCAACATAAAGTAGAAGTTCATCCTTGTCTTCTTTATCCCTTCTACCCTTGCTACCTCTTCTTGAAATCCCCCATTAATCAGCTATAGGTGCTCAAATCAACTGAAACTCTTACTGGTAAAAGTTCCTTCTCCTCATTTACTGATGGAGATTGCATGATGTCTTCTAATTCCCTAGCTTTTTTTAAAAAAAAAAAGTTCCTCACCTGGCTTTAAAGACCTTGTTGAGGCACCAATTTCAGAAGAGGTACATTTAAATAAATTAAATACATAATCAATCAACTGGGGGGGGGGGGACAACAGGAGAAAGAACTCCAATTCTATATTTGAACTTCTTGATTTCTGCTCCTCTTCAAATCCATCCCTTGATTAGCAACAGAGATTTTAAAAGGAGAGAAAGAGAGAGAGAGAGAGAAATCACCAAACAAGATGGATTACTACTGAGTTATACCTAAGAGTAATGGCGACATCAATAACAGGCTTATGGTCTCTTTGCCACTTCATACTTGCAGGAATCAATTGTCTCCATTCCCTCGCCAGTCCTTTCTATAAGCACGCAACTTTTTTCACTTCAGTTGTTTACTCAAGGAGAACCCTTGAAATGACAAAGAAGAATGAACTACACCGTGGCTTAGTTCTGAAAGTTTAGCTTTTTATTTGGCAACAAAAAATACAAAAATACCATGCACTTATCAGTCAGTTTAATGTGATATTAAATAAGGTCGGCATCTCTCTCTCTCCCCAGCACTTGCAACAAAATAAATCTTGGAAGTTCTGAGTTCTGAGCTTTTATCACCAGAATTCTTGGAGTTATTTTAAGGCAGGAGAGAGGATGGATGCTCTTTTCAAATGTTCCTCTGCCTCATCCCCTTGGTATCCCAGATGATAGGTTATGTTGTCTGATACTGTTGGAAAATAAAATTCAACCAGATGAGTTATGGGTAGAATTCTGTATAATAGCCATAATTCTGAAACAGCAAAAGAACCTGCCTTTTTTTAAAAGGTTATTTCATAGAATCCTTATTCATATCCTAGGAGCTGATGTAAGATCTACTGGATATGCTCATTCCTTGACACCTGACACAAGAGAGAGGTGGCTTAAGTAGTAGGGACACTGGGCAGGAGGTTAGCAAACATAGTTGGACTAGATCACCTACAAGGTCCCTTCCAACTCTGTTAAACTGTAAACCTGTGTCCGAGACCCAAGATCTGCTGTGTGGTGGGATTGAGCACTTGTCCTTCAGTCCAGCTCTTGCCAGGGACTTAAAGGGGGCCTCCAATTAGCATCCTTGGGAAGTGGTGGGATTCAATTTTGGTGGGTGTGGCTTGGTGGGCGTGGCTTTTTGGTTGTGGCTTGATGGGTGTGGCAGGGGAAGGATACTGCAAAATCTCCATTCCCACCAGACTCCAGGGAAGGATACTGCAAAATCCCATTCCCTCCTCACCCCATCAACCTGCTTTCTAGCTCCATTCTCCTGTGAGGGCCACAAAAGAAGACGCAGACGATTAGTTGGGACTTGGGAGGCAGAGAAGAGATGGGATTGGCGGGGACAGTCACAGGTGGGATTTGCTGGTTCTCTGAACTATTCAAAATGTCCGCTATTGGATCTCCAGAACTGGTCAGAACCTGCTGAATACCCACCTCTGTCCTTGGGGCAACGTTGACATCACTAGCTAATCCTTTCAATCCAGAAGTTCCTCGGTGCTTCTGTCATAAATGCAAAAACATCTGGCAATGTTGTATAGTTGTGCCCCCAAATATGACCTATCCTAATTAGATTAGATTGGGTTTTTTGAATCCCTCCTTTGTTTTTATAAATAACTCAAAGTGGCAAACATACTTAATTCTCCTTCCTCCTTCTATTTTCCCCAAACAGCCCAATGAGGTGAGTTGGGCTGGGAGAGATTGATGGGCCCAACACCATCCAGCCAAGGCAACTTTTCTGCTCAAGGCAGGACTAGAACTCTCTGTTTCCTGGTGATTGGCCCAAAGTCACCCAGTTGGCTTTCCGTTCTGACTTCACAAAATCATGAACAGACTCCTTGTCCCGACAAAACCCCTTTTATTTAGGCTAATGTGAATTCCTCTCATTCACATCCACATCCGGCAAATAGTTTTTCAAGGGTGATTTACAACCACAGCCTTCTCAGACTCTGAGAGTTTCCAGGCCGATAGTTTCCAAGCACAATGCTGCACCAGAAAATACTTGGCAAGGAGTCACAAACAAATCTTCACCTAATTAAATGAACTAATTGTCTCCTGCAAACACCACTCCCCTTTCACTCCTCTTTATTCCCTATGGGAGGGCCCATTCACCGTCCTCCTGTGCATTTACTCCCGAGTCATGCCTTGTTCCTTTAACTGTTCCCTTCTCCTGGCAGCTCTGCGCATGCGCATACTGGGAACAGGCTCCAGCTATTCTTCTGCCCCACTGATCTCCGACTCCGAAGGCAGCTGATAACTGTTGGATGGCCCTGGCCCCATCTCTGCCTCCAATTCTGAGCACTCATCGGAGCCTTCCCCAGATTCCAGGACTGGCCCATGTTCCACCCCAACCTCCTCACTGTCCAAATATATATATATATTCTTGGTAGGACTAGACTTCCTGTCTCAGGAACTTCCCTAGAGTTTTTTCCCCTTCTTTGCTTGTGTGGAGGGACCATTCAAAGTTACAATGGCACTGAAAAAAGTGACTTATGACCATTTTTCACACTTACGACTGTTGCAGCATCCCCCACAGTCATGAGAGGCCAGGCGAGGAGATGCGTGCCTCAATCAATGTGAGTGATATTGAGTTGGCCACGCTCAGCCAATAACATGACCACCAACCCAGTCACATGACCAGCAAGCCACGCCCACCACCTAAGCCACGCCCACAGAACCTGTTGTTAAAAATTTTGAATCCCACCCCCGATAAGGGGACTGGAGGCTAGAACATATAAAGAACAGTTGCTGGAACTGGGTATTTCTAGTTTAATGAAGAGAATAAGGGTGACATAAGAGCAGTGTTCCAACAACTATGGGGCTGCCAAGGCACGCCCACCAACTAAGCCACTCTCACAGAACCGGTTGTTAAAAAATTTGAATCCCACCCCTTCAAGCAAGGGAATATTTGATTTTCTGAGACATCGCTTTGCATGGTTCAACCTACAGTTATCATGTTCTGAATGTCTCTTCAAGACTTCAGAGTTCCTTGCAGCGTGCAGAATTATATGCACATTTATCTAAATATGAAACAATTTCCTCTAGACCAGCCAGAATATTTTTTTTTTTGGGGGGGGGAACCTTGGTTGATCTATATATTTTGTTTTTGCCATATTCAATGACTCCACTGAGAACTGCCTATCCAGTAAAGATCTGCTTCTTTTTTTGTCATCTGGGTTACATTTACATCATATATTTTTATTCCTATCATTTAGTGCTCAGCCTTTTTTTTTTTTTTTTTCATCTTTGGCACTTGATACTCCTGAATCCCTTCCGTTCAAAACCTATTACCATTCTCCTTCTTTCCAACCAGGTTAGCCGCATGCACCGTAAGCAAAGCTTTTGGACTGAAGGGTATACATTTATTACATCTACGCGAAAGGAGAAGCTGACCGTTGACCTAATGGTTATGAGCTTTCCTCAGCTTCTTTGCCTCTGTGAAGTTCTGTGGTCAGAACAGAAAAAAACACACATCAATCATCATCCGTCTGGCAACAGAATTCTATCAGGGTCATAACCTGGAGGCTCACCTGCGAGCAAATGCGCCATCATAAACTTCCTAGTATCAGGCGGCATTTCCTGCTACCCATTATTTTCATTCAAATTCTAGAGGATCCTTCGCAGAAACTTTGATGCATTTCAGAGTGGTTCTACGAGGTAGGCTTCAGATATGCTTCCACCCACTAGATCAAAGCAAACCCCCTAATGAGGAGAACTGAACAGTAACTGAAGGGGATATCACCAGGGAGATAACAGAAGTTCTGTGTTTCCTTACTTACTGATTTAGAAACGGGGCCATATGAAAAAAAAAAACACGTCACCATTCTGCACATAATCAAAAATAAAGACAAATTCATGATAGATTTCTAAGGCTACTGGGTGTAACCTCTCTGCTAAACATAGAAACCATAGGGTTGAAAGAGACCTTGGAGGTCATCAAGTCCAACCCCCTCCTTGACCAGGAGACCTATACCATTCAAGACAAACTGTGAAGTCTTTTCTTGCAAACCTCCAGTGATGGGGCACTCACAACTCCTGAAGGCAAGCTGTCCCATTGATTAATTGTTCTCCTCTGTCAGGAAATTTGTCCTTATTTTTAGGCTGGATCTGTATTCAATGACCTTCAGTCAATCAGAATAGAGCTGGAAGGGACCATGGAGGTCTTCTAGTCTAGGCCACTGCTCAAGTAGGAGACCCTATGTCATTTCAGACAAGTGACTGTCCAGACTCTTCATGAAAACCACCAGTGTTGGAACACAAGCAACTTTTGAAGGAAAGCCACTGTCCTCACTTTTAGGCAGTTTCTCCTTAATTGCAGGTTGCCTCTCTCCTTGATTAGCTTCCATCCATTGCTTCTTGTCTTGCTTTCAGGTGTTCTGGAGAAGAGCTTGACTCCCTCTTCTTTGTGGCAGCCTCTCAAAGACTGGAAGACTGCAATCATGTCATCCCTAGTCCTTTCCTCTCGACTAGCCAAATTCAAATCCTGCAACTGTTCACCTTCCACCTGTTACTTTTTGGTGACTCCTTTTCACCTCTGAGATTGTTAGGATTGTTTTCCAATTTGAAAACATGACAAAGCTGCTGGCTGTGATCTGATTCTTGTAGAAGTTTTTTTTCTCCCCCAAATCACACAGTTGGCCACCTGTACTGGTTTTACTCTTCACTTGCAAAGTTCAATCCATTAAGATGCCGAAAGAGTGAAAATGCCCACACTTTTAAAAGGGCAACAACTGCAGTTCAGCTAATATCAGGAAATTGCTAAGTAGAAAAGCAGATCATGCACTAGGATCCTTCTGAGAAACAGATAGGATAGGATAGAGAATAGAGTAGAGTAGGGTAGGGTAGGGTAGGATAGAGTAGAGTAGAGTAGAGTAGAGTAGAGTAGAGTAGAGTAGAATAGAATAGAATAGAATAGAATAGAATAGAATAGAATAGAATAATCAAGTTGGAAGGGACCTTGGAGGTCTTCTAGTCCAACTCCTTGCTTAGGCAGGAAGCCCTATACCATTTCAGACAAATGCCTATCCAATCTCTTAAAAACTTCCACTGATGGAGCACACACAACTTTTGGTGATGAGCAGTTCCACTGTTAGGGATTTTCTCCTTAGTTCTAGGTAAAATCTGCCCTCGATTAGTTTCCACCCATTGCTTCTTGTCTAGCCTTCAGGTGCTTTGGAGAATAGTTTGACTCCATCTTCTTTGTGGCAGCCTCTGAGATATTGGGACACTGCTATCGTGTCACCCCTAGATGAATTAGATGACTCAAGAAAAGGTATTTGCTGTGAAAGCTGTCCACTTTGGGTCAAGGCATTATTTTTCTTCTTCCTCCTCCTCTTCTTCATCTTTTTCTTCTTCTTCCTTCTCCTCCTCCTCCTTCCTCTTCCTCCTCCTCCAAAAAAAAAAGAAAGAAAGAAAATGAAAATCTGGTATCACCATATATATTTGGAAAAAGTACTTAGCAACAAATGTAAAGTTAGTTGTGCTACTTATGTTCTGGCATTAAATTACACCTAAAAATAAATAAATGGAGTATCCTGCATCAGTCATGAGTGCCATTTAATCTTGGTTTAGAAGATCGGTTAGTCATCTAGAAGTGCTTATCAGATAAAAATTTAGCTTACCTACTGCAAACCACATTCCTACCCAGGAGGAACATTGCAAATTTAGAGTGAAATCCAAATTGTGCAGGTGCGCGGTTTGCTGTGTAAGTAGCTCTTGTGTACTGTAAAAGTAAATATTTGCAGGTGTAAGAATGAAATGTGTCTCCAAATATAGTTCATAAAACAAACAAATCCCAAATTGAGGTTTAATTCTGAGATTTTTTGCAAAATGACACTCTACTATGAGAAGAAATCTTCAAAAATCCAAGTGGGTCCTACATAATATCATTTAGCATTAATATTAGATATTGGGAGACAGTGAACCTTTTTCTATAGGTGTGCAAGTATTATTTTTTGCTATTACACCACATTAATTAACAAGCAGGGGTGGGCATCTACCGGTTTACACTGGTGTGGGTGAACTGGTTGTTAATTTTATGGCCGGTTCAGCCAACCTGTAAATCCTGCCCTACCCCTCCAAGGACTCCCCACATGGCCCATTTTGGATTGCAGGGCCCCTGTGGAGGCTTGGGGAGGGCAAAAAATGAGCCTCCAACAATTCCCCCATGGCCTGTTTTTGCTCCCGGGGATAATGCAGGAGGCCAACTAGGCCACACCCACCATGGCCATGCCCACCCAGCAACTGGTTGGTTGTTAAATTTTTTTGAAGCCCACTCCTGTTAATAAGCCATAGCATTTGCACACGTACGTGCATTCCCCCATCTTCCTAAACACCGCTACAAAATTCAAGCAAAGATTTTTAAGGAATCGAAACGCATACAAGCATTTTCTATTTCTATTTTCCGGGGAATAAAATAAAATAAAATAGAATTGACATGAGCCAACAAAAATAAAATTACCATGCAAGATCAGGAAGCATGGCTTTAATTAAACTTTTCCCTATAGATTTATTTGTACCCAGACCTTACCATGATCATGCAAAAGTTCCAAATGCGATAAACATGTTAGTTTAAGACATAATGTCTGAAAAACAGAACCCCTTTGTGGGAAAAAAAAAACTACATCACTTAGTCTGCGGCTTCAATTTTTTCCTTGCCCTGTGGTCATTTTTAGTATTCAGGCAAACTGTGCTATGGAGTTGTGTCTATTTAGAAACCATTACTGAAAGGTCATTGGTTCCTTTTTATTTTCTTGTTTTTCTATCTTTGTAAAAAAAAAGGTGGGGGGAGCAAAGTGAAGAAACACCCATCAACTCTAAAGAACACAACTATATAGTGCTTTTCTCAGCTTGCAATATTTCTGCAGTGCTAAAAAATATTTTTTTATATATATAAAAAAATGACTAATTTTTCCAATAATTCTTTCACAAACTTTTGAAGGAAGACCCAGTTAACACCCCTGTAGCCAAGAAAGTTGATCTCATTTCAATTCATTTTCACCTGTGCTGTCCCGCTCACACGCATGTAGCAATAGCAAGAGTATTTAGACTAACCCAAGTGTGAAAATACATCCCTTCCCCGACTCTCTCTAGGGAGAGTCTCTTTTCAGCCACAATAGAAACAGTGCTTGGACTTACATACTGCTTCATAGTGCTTTACAGCCTTCTCTAAGTAGTTTACAGAGTCAGCCTCTTTCCCCCAACAATCTGGTTCTTCATTTTATTTTATTTTATTTTTATTTTTTTAAAAATTAATTTTTATTAAACATATACAACAAAGAAAGAAAAAGACATTTAAAAACAATGAACACGGTGCAATCATCCTAACCCACATAAATGTCTTACATCGCTATGTCATATAATAATAGTACATATTTACATTCTATATACATAGTATATAATATATACATAAACCTGAATCATTTCATATTTTCTTGATCTTTCATCTTTTCCAACCAATGATAAAACTTATCCCATATTTTGTAATAATCCGATTCGTCCTTATTTTTAAATTCTTTTGTCAATTTGTCCATTTCTGCACACATCCAAATTTTCCTAATTATTTCTATTTCATTTGGAGTTTCCTTACATTTCCACTGCTGGGCATAGGCTAATCTTGCAGCTGTGATTACATGAATTATTAGATATATAATATCTTTGTCATATTTTCCCATATTAATTCCTAACAAGAAAAATTTGGGTCTATATTCTATTTTAATTTTACATTAATTTCTAACCATTTCTGGATTTTCTGCCAAAACATTTGGGCTTCTTTGCAATTCCACCATAAATGATAATACATTCCATTTTTTTTTATTACACTTCCAACATATAGGGGAAGGCTTCTCATTTTATTGACCTCGGACGGATGAAAGTCAACCTTGAGCTGGTCAGGATCAAACAGCTGACAGTGGGCAGAGTCTGCCTGCAATACTGCATGCTAACCACTGTGCCATCACAGCTCTTGTAACATGTAACTGTGTTTTAGTGGGTTTATAAATATTCCCCCACAACTCCCTTCACCGAAAACCCAGAACTGTCCCAATTAAGTCCAGCTACAAGCAAACCAACAAAGCAATGACTAATGACTCCACAAGTACTTGAAAGTTTCCCAATCAAAATAAGCTCACCAGGCAAAATGAAATCCACAATACACGACGGTTCATGGGACAGGATCCAAGTCAAGGCATAGTGTGAACCCAAAGCAAGAATCACAATGGTCAGAAATTACACAGCTACGAAATGAACATGTTGTACCCAGCATTGCTTCCTTCACTATTCTTCTTGTGCCATATCTGTCATCGTCAGACATTGGCAATCGTGTTGACGATCCTATTTTTATGAACAGCAACACGAAAAAGTATTGTTGAATTTTGTCCAAACCAACCCCTTAGATTTGAAAGCCATGATGTTCTTCTTCTGCCTGGACCTCATTTGTCTTCAATCTTTCCTTGGAGGATTAAGTGAAGTATGCCGTATTTTTCTGGGTGTCGCATCACAGGTCTGAAATATTCGAACGTTCACTTTTTTGTGGTTTTGATGATTTCCCTTGGCTTTCCCAGGTGGCTTATCATCTCATTTCTGATTTTGTCAATCCACCTTATACATAACAGCTGCCTGTAAATCCACATTTCAAATGCTTCTGGTCTCTTCAAGTGGCTTTTTGTCAGAGACCATAGAGAAGGATAAAAAGGATGTAGCATCTGACAAGCCTGATTTTCAATCTTAGGCTTATGTCATGACTGCAGAAGACCTTTTTTATTTTGAAAAAATGCTGTTGAAACTTTCTATATCCTTGTTTTTACTTCAGTGGTCATGTTTCCCAGAGGTGATATTCAGCAGGTTCTGACCAGTTCCGGAGAACCAGTCGTGGAAATTTTGAGTAGTTCAGAGAACTGGCAAAAACCACCTCTGACTGGCCCTGCCCCCATCTATTCTCTGCCTCCCAGCTGACTGACTGGGTCTTCTTTTGTTGCCCTACACAGGAGAACAGAGCTGGGAAACAGGTTACTGGGGTAAGAGGAGAATAGGATTTTGCAGTAACCTTACCCCAGGAGCAGGGTGGAAATTGAGATTTTACAATATCCTTCCCCTGCCATGCCCATCAAGCCATGCTACGCCCACCAAGCCAGGCCCACAGAATCAGTAGTAATTTTTTTTGAATCTCACCACTGATGTTCCCTCTCTCTGCTGTGCTAAATAGCCAGTTTCTGGGGCAGCCCACCAAGAAGGTCAAGGCTTTCTCCTCACAAGTAATCTTGTTTGTGCCTGCCTTTTCTCTGCCCTTTGTGTTCTGGGATCAGGTGCAAAAGGCAGTTCCTCTTCCTTATCACTGGCTGACTGCAGCTGCGTGCTTTCTCCACCCGTAGCCTCAGGGCTGTCCTACTACAATTGTGCTTCAGACAAATTCCTTCAGATGGCTGCTTGGAGCCATTAACCAACTTCCTTTCAGATGTGCCTGGAACTGGTTCATCTTCCTGCAAGCTGACATCTAGAGAGATAACAGGATAAGCATCCGGGGGAGTCATCACACTACCCTACCATCAAAAGATTCAATATGGCATAAAAAACTTGTTCCATTAGAGCTTCTTGCATTGTTCTACTCTTAGTTATGCTATCAAATGTCAAAATTAAAGGCTTAATTTACACATTTTCTATATATGGTCATGTGGTGAAGCGACTTCATCTACTTGCCCGAAAATAGTTACTTTACTTGTAGTTAAAATTCTACTTTATTTTGTTCATATCCACCCTCATTTTTTTGACCTACATCAGATAAGTCATCTAAAGCTGTTAGCTCACAATCCTCGTGTTGAAATGAAATTGTCGATTGCAGAATTTGATTTGATATATTGAAAAGGGGGGCAGGAAATGCTGTCATTCTCCAAAAAAATCAGATAGACTGGTGATCTTAAGGTGGGGAGAAGATGTTTTGTGTTTGGACTATTAAAAGCTCCCTGGAAATCTTGGCAAAGATTTGGAAATTTGAGATGTCTGCTTTTTTTGCAAGCACACAAAACTTTATCTAGATTCTCAAAGTTTGAAGATTTGCATAGTGTTAAATGCCATTACTAATATGGACAGAACAATAGGAAAAAGAAGTTCTTTATTTAAACAAATAATCCCTCCCTCCCATATAACTAAAAGAAATTCGTACTGAGAACAGATTGCATGTCACTAAATAGGAGCACTGTAGGTTACCCTGTGAAAAATACTGTATTGTTCAAAATGATTCTTTCTACTTTGATATCTAGCAGATCAGAAAGAAACTAAGTTGAGAATATCTACCCAAGAATAACTAAAATTTACTTTAATTAGAAAGATGATATTTATTCCTGAAACAGCCTGAACCTGATGTTTAAAATGGTAATTGGCCAGGTATAGTCTTACTAATCAGTAAATAGTAGGAAAACATTGCATTAGTTTCTGTTTTATGGAGAGACTTCTGCCACTTCAGGTACTGTGTGGTGCTTTTGAATTAACATTTTCTTCTAAGTTTTGAAACAAAATGGGGAAGTTCAAAATCCTACAGTACTCAGTTGTCAAAGTCACTGCATCAATCGTTGCTTGAACCAATTGGTATTTCTTAGCTGGATGAGATAAAACAGGTGTTTTGTGGGAATAAAAAATAGTTTCAAAAACTTACAGAGCAAAGGGACCTATACTGGATTGCCACAGTAATTGCTATATGGGATAATTGGCAAGGATGTATAGAGATAACCTCATTTAAGCCAGGGGCTGATCATGAACTCCAGAAAGAGCTTAGGCTAGCCCAAGCCGCTCAAAAAGATTGCACACCTTAATTTGATGTCCACACCCAGGATAGGATTTAGAGGCGGGAGGACAGAGCTTACATTTTGTTTTTCAGCAAATTACAATTAAATTCACAACTGTACTAGAAGGCAAGGAAATTGGATTTTGCCTGACCTCATCCAAGTAAATGGAGGATGCTTTGAGTTAAATAAGATCAGATTCAAGAAAAGAATACTTTGAAAATAATTGTGCTGTTTTCATAAAAAAAAGTTGTAGCAATACTAAACTCTTTGGAGGTAAGCAAAGATTTCTGATACTGAGGATGTATAAATTTGATACAGGAACAACCTAAGTGTGATCGAGTTGACCGGGTTTCAGAAGTATCCAAATAACTTATGTGGACTGTTCTACAAAATAGGTCAGTTGAATATTAAATTATTATCATCCACAATGTGATGACCTGGGGCATGGCACGAGGCAACACAGTCAGATAATCAATAAGAGTCCCTTTATTAGCTCCACCTTTTCCCCAATGTCCTGGTTACCTTCTGGCTATAGAAAACTCTCCCAGGGACAGCCTTTGACTGCAAGCCTTTGTTTTGGTCAACAAAAGCTGTACCTATAAATCTAATCAAGGCAAAATGAGGTAATTAGTTTGGCAGGGCAGGAGCAAGAATGTCAGATGTGAAGTCATGGCAATAACTTGACACTGTTGGGAAGATACCAGGAACACAGATATGCAAAGTCAACACAAGAGAAATTCATGTTTGCTCCCAGCACCTGCTGCACTCAGCATACATTTCTTTTAAACTTTCTTCCCAGCTGCGGCTAATGAAAGGAATCAGGGCCCTTTCCTCCCCCATAAGCCACACAACCCATGTTGCTCTCTTCTCCATTCCTCCCTGCCTGCCCTAGGATGAAGAGGGTGGCGGGACTGGGACTTCCTCTGAAACTCCTTCTCCCTTGTTCTCCCTCTTTCCTGCTCTGCCCAGCTGGACTTTGCCCTTCCCCAGTTTCCTCCACAGCCAACAGAGCCACACTCCCACTCCCTCTCAGCTGTTCATCTTCCTCAGATTGAGACTCTGACAGAGGCATGACACACTGGTTAAGGTGAGAGTCGAGATGTTTGTGATTAAATTAGGGATCCATCTCATCCTATATTGAACTTATTGCCTCCCTGGGTGTTATGATTGGAGCAATGAATGATGGCTTGATTACATGGGTATCTCTGGAAAAAACCTCTCTAACTCTGAATGTGACACAGGTTATCCACCTCTTCCTTTCATGATACATCATCTACATCAAGGGTCTTCAAACTTGGCAAGTTTAAGACTTGTGAACTTCAACTCCCAGAATTCCTGAGCTAACATGACTGGAGGAGGAATTCTGGGAGTTGAGGTCCACAAGTCTTAAAGCTCTCAAGTTTGAAGACCCCTGATCTACATATTGAAAGATGTCACTCCCATTTTGGGTCCGATATCCATGCTTCCAGCCTTTGAAACAAGATCGCCATGGAAAGAGATCAACAAGAGCTTCGTGGAAGTTAGATCTGCCTGTATATCTAGAAAGTACAAATCTGATTCAATTTAGAGCCCTGGTGGCACAGTGGTTAGAATGCAGTATTGCAGGATGACTCACTACTCACTGCCAGAAGTTCAGTTCTGACCATCTCAAGGTTGACTCAGCCTTCCACCCTTCCCAGATCAGTAAAAGGAGGATTCAGGTTGTTAGGCTGACTCTGTAGGAAGGGCTGTAAAGCAGTGCATAAGCGTTATTGCTATTTAACTTGGATTTCAGACAAATCTAATGTACATTTGAATAAGCAGTCTGGGTAAAGGATTCAAAAAATTAATGTCACAACAATACAATACAATTTGCTCATGGAGATAAACCACATTTACATACCATTCAAAGGAGACAATTAAAAAAAAGACAACCTAGGATGTTTCCTGGTTGGTTTAGTCTGTAAGTTAAAAACCCAAGCTCAGAGACAAGAAAAAATCCCACAGTTCAGCCCTGAGGTACAAATATTTTCTTCTATCAGTATAATTAAAAATGCTAAGAAGGAAAAAAAAAAAAGACCAGAACACATCATTTCCAGGCACCAGCACCTAGATAAATGTGGATTAACACCAGACAAAGTGTCAGGCAGAAAACAATGCACTTATCCAGGAACTACAAGGAGAAAAAACAGAAGGACATTTGCACTTTAAAAGATGACTCTGAATATGAGAAAGATAATGAAAAGAGTGATGTTGGAGTTAAGAGCAGTTTTGTATACCAAAGCAAAACAAAACAAAACATCCCACCTTTGATTATAGAGGGCTAATCCATGAATCTATGTAAAGCAATGTTTCTTGAGCTTGGCATTTCTAAGACGGATGGACTTCAACTCCCAGAATTCACCAGACAGCCTTACTGAAAAAAAAGGCATGAAGAATTGCTGCCTGAGGAATTCTGGGAGTTAAAATCCATCCACCTTTAAGCTGCCAAGCTTGAGAAATGCTGATCTAAGACATATGGCATTGTGGAACATATTGATGCTTTGCGGTCCACGCCACATCATCTCACAAAAGATCACACAAAAAGATCCACTTGGCCTTATGTTTGCCACTGCAGAGTCTCAAAACCAGACTCTCGGCAACTTTATTGTTTTTTTCTTCTTCTGTCTCCAAGTGTACACACAGAAATTGTCAAAGTTGAATCGACACCAATCTCGCACAGGTTAATTTATATCTGGGAGGAAAGAGCGACAAAGCAGGCCCTTAATTTCCAAGGGAAGTAATGACTTGCTGCTATGGAAACCTGTGATATCCTCCTTGATGGGTAGAAAATGAACCCATGTCACCAAAGGAAATGTCACAACAATAAGAGAAATCCTATGATAATTTCAAATAACACAGAAGAAGGTGGAGATGAAGTCATGAGTTATTTAAATATAACGATGAAAAATGAGGGTAATTAAAAAGCTCTGAGAACAGGTAGTAAGGTGCATCAAAAAACAGGCTGCAGAGAGCAACTCTGCCTATATTCACCCAGGTGGATAATGATAGCAGCTACTCATTACTTATCCGTGCAAAAGACAAGTGGTACTTTAAGTGTCAGGGAACTGTTCCTCAAATGTGTGTGTGTATGTGTGTGTGCATGTGTGTGTGGGGGGGGTATATATGTGTGTGTGTGTGTGTGTATCTCCCTAAAGAGTGAATTTGACAGATTTCACATATATGACTGCAGGAAAACATGTTTGGATACATTGGGTTGACATTTGCTCAGAAGGCATATATATATATAAGGCATATATATATATATAGCATCTACTTACTACGGAGATTCCGGTAATTTTATGACATCAACAAATTAGCAGTGCCATTTCCTCAAAGCAGGTGTCACCTCGTGCCAGGTAAAATGTTAAGCTTCAAATGACATCTTCCTTCGAGGAGAAGTCACCAACCAAAAAACAACCAAAAAAAAAAGCCTTTAGATTTTATTGTGATTTTGTTTATTTTTGCTAATTTTTTTTCCTGCAGACTCTCAATTTCTATTTGACTCCCAACTTTTTCTACCTCCAAAAGATATCATCAATTATTTCAATATAGGTTGGTTTTTTGTGTGTGCCTTTCAGGTAGCATATTTTCTGTTTCAAAAGCACTGGGGGGATAAACAGAACTACTGCAGTCCTAAGCTAATTAAAGGCCAACGAACGATGAACTGAGATGCTAACAAATTCTGTGGCCAAATAAATTGTCCACCTGAACAAAATGCTCTGGTTCACTCTATAAAGAGAACAGCTTCGGGCGGTCTAGTTCAGAAAAGTAATATTTTACTCTTGGGGGTATTAAAAACAAATGAAAAAGTCAGTTCTTCACTCCTGACAACCGATTTTACAGTTTATCTTCGTAGTTTTTGTTACAGTTGGGATTAAAATTGGATTATGTGAAATCAACATAAAGTCAATTAACAACATATCAATGATGACAAGATCTCCCCACCCCCCCAAGTGAATAAGGCAAGATATTAATGCAATTATGACTTCTAGGTGAAAATATTTCAGAGCTGGCATCTCTTACAAATTAGGGATATCCAGTGTTATTTTTTAAGACAGGAAACAATAAACAAAACAAACAATGGTATTTTATCCCAGGCCTTTGAATATTAACTTCGGAAGCTATATTATCAGTCTGTGTGCTTCAGTTATAAGGTAGTGGTATATTTTATTATTCAGTGTGACTTGAGTTTCTAAAGTTAACGATATCCATCTTATTTGAACAAATAATTCCCTCAACACTGCTCAACTATTACAAAGTCTGCACTACTATTACTATTAATCTTCTCATCACTCCTTATTACCCATCCCCTCCCACTTGTGACTGTATGACGGTAACTTTGTCGTTTGTATCTTTACGATTTATATTGACTGTTTCCATATGATTTGATTGCTTATTGTACCCTATGACTATTATTAAGTGTTGTACCTGATGATTCTTGATGAATGTATCATTTCTTTTATGTACACTGAGAGTATTTGCACCAAGACAAATTCCTTGTGTGTCCAACCACACTTGGCCAATAAAAAGTTCTATTCTATTCTATTCTATTCTATTCTATTCTATTCTATTCTGTTCTGTTCTGTTCTATTCTATTCTATTCTATTCTGTTCTGTTCTGTTCTGTTCTGTTCTGTTCTTCCTTTTTAAGTAGCCTTTGTATTACAAGGCTTTTCTAGGCCAGGAATGCTGGCCTTTCTAAAAAAGTATTATATTGGTATAATGCTGTTATTTTACCAGTACCTCATTTTTTTTTTCTCTACGTAATATTCAGTTTGTTGCTGTTGTGCCGGACAGTTAAATATACAGTAGTTGGATTCATACTCCTGAATTAGTTCAATCAAAACCTCTGTGTTCTTTTTTTTCTCCATCCAATTTCCTTTTCTTTTTTTCCTAACCAAGAGTGCTAGAAATTTCCTATTGTTTCATCATTTATTAAATTGCTATTTTTACAGAGGGAACAGATACTTGTTTAAAATAAAAAAGGATTTTTTTAAAAAAAAACGTGAGCAATAAATAAAACCTCATACTTTAACTTTACATATGCATTCTCTATATAAAGGAGCACTAGAGGTTACATGATAGCACTGTTCCAATATTTGAAAGGCTCCTAACAAAGATAAGGGAGTCAAACTATTTTCCACAGCAGCAAAAGGCAAGACATGAAGCAATGGATGGAAGGAGAGAAACAAGGAGAGGAGCAACCTAGAACTAAGGAGAAATTTCCTAACCATGACAGCAATCAACCTATAAGAACAGCTCGCCACGGTGGCGCAGTGGTTGGAGTGCGGTACTGCAGGCTACTTCTGGTGAATGCCAGCTGCCTGCAATTTAGCAGTTCGAATCTCACCAGGCTCAAGGTTGCCTCAGCCTTCCATCCTTCTGAGGTGGGTAAAATGAGGATGCAGATTGTTCGGGGCAAGTGGCTGACTCTGTAACCTGCTTAGAGAGGACTATAAAAGCACTGTGAAGTGGTATATAAGTCTAAGTGCTAATGCTTTTGCTATTGCCTTCAGAAGTTGTGGGTGCTCCATCAATGAGAGCTTTCAAAAAGACATATGAAATGATATGGAGTCTTTTGCTTGAGTAGTGGGTTAGACTAGAAGATCTCCGAGGCCCCTTCTAACTCTATTATTCTATGTTCTCTATTCTTCCCCAAACAGGAAAAAAGTAGTTTTAGTAATGCTGTATTGAGGCCAGCAAATAAACACTGTAACAAGAACGAAGCTGTTATGATATTGATGATTAATTAGGGCCCATGCTTCTCCCACCATTACGAAAATGTTATGAGCACCTACGAGTGTAGGATGCGAATGACATTTGAGCTACAGCACCTATTGGAATGTAATATAACATGAAATGTAATAATTTTCTTCAAATAACGTATCTGTGGAAAGTGTTACCCTTTGCCCTCTTCACCATTAATCCATCTTTGACAGTGAGACGAACCTTTCAACATACTGGCTAAGAGAGCTTAAGAATGTAGGGCAAGCAAAACATCTACATTTACCATGATGCTTCTGATCCAATACATTCTTAACTAGATGTTAGCTTAGAGGATGGATAAGAGGTAAGATTTTTTACCATTTGTCATCTTATTATTATTCTACTAATGAATTCATAAGGATGGGGAAGAGAAGGAAATGGTGAAATTAGATTATTATTATTTATTTTTTTGGTTTTGTTGTTGTTTCCAGGGAAGGGTGGCTGAAATAGTTGAAATCACTGCAGTTTGTCTAAAAAAAAAAAACACAAGCCACATATTCTCTGCAATTGTTATTTTAGACAATTTCCAAATTAATCCAAATCAACTCCCAGAAAGTTGGTCTTTTACTGCTTCTTAGCAAATAGATCAATAAAACAAATGGATGGAAGCAAAATATGAACCCCTGCTGATAAAATGTTGGTCTGCAGGCCAAAAGCTCTGAATTCAATACTTGGTAACATTAACACATTCCTAGACCGAAATCAGTCATGAATGAGTTCATGGATTCCTGCTGTGCCTTTATAAAATCCCACATTTTTACATTATTCTTCTCTCCTGCCCTAAAAGAATACAAAACCTGAGATACCCAAGTCAGTTTTAATTCACCACATGTCCTTATCAAATTCCCTCTCATTTACACGACAAAGGCCTTAATAGAGTATAGAATAAAAGAGTTGGAAGGGATGTTGAAGGTCTTCTAGTCCAGCTCAGGTATGAGACCCTATATAGCAGGCTTCCAGCATTTGAGGGGCTGCCACAAAGAAGAGAGGGTCAAATTATTCTCCAAAGCTCCAGAAGGCAGGACAAGAAGCAATGGATGGAAACTAATCGAGGAGAGAAGCAACCTAGAACTAAGGAGAAATTAACCAATGTGGTTGCCTTCAGAAGTTATGGGTGTCCATCACTAGAAGTTTTCAAGAATAGACTGGACAACTGCTTGTCTGAAATGGTATAGGGTCTCCTGCTGGAGCAAGGGAGTGGACCAGAAGACCACTAAGGTCCCTTCCAACTTCTGTTATTCCTCACCATATTTTAATCAGAGTTATGCCAACAGTTTGGGTTCTGCAAACAAGTTTTCTTTTTCCTGCCAAATTGTATAAACTTTTATATTGCTCCTTCAATTCATTTTGGAAAGATGCATGTTCACATTCCCTTCAACAATCATGACAAGATTCCTGGTGAAGATGGGTGGATTTTAGAAAAGATATAAGAAATACATGTCGTTGAATGTTCCTCAGTGACATGATGTCCTCAAAACAGGTTTTCCCCTAATTATTATTTTTAAAAAAGAGAGATGACATGCAATAATGGATCTGCAATGACCCGGGTGTGGCATAAAGGTAACACAGTCAACAAGCAATAAGAATCCCTTTATTAGCTCCAACTTTGCCCCCAATGTCCAGGTTACCTTCTGGCTGGAGAAAAACTCTCCCAGTAACAGCCTTTGACTGTACAAAATTCAGTCCCAAACAAGGTATACACAAACTGTAACTTAAAATCCAAACAAGCCAAACTGAAGTAATTAGCTTTACAGGGCAGGAGCAGGAATTTCAAACCTGAAAGCAAGGCAAAATTCACACAGTTGGGAAGACGGCAGGAATACAGATAAGCCATAATGATACAAGATAAAGTCACATTTACTCCCAACAGCTTGCTACACGCAGCTTGCTTTTTTTATACAATGTGTTCCCAGCTGCAGCTAATGAAGGGAATCAGGGCCCTTTCTTCCCCCGTAAGCCATGCAACCCACATTGCTCCCTTTTCCATTCCTCCCTGAGTGCCCTAGGATGAAGAGGGGGTGGGCCTGGGTCTTCCTCTGAATTTTCTCTCCCTTGTTCTACCTCTCGCCTGCTCTGCCCAGCCAGACTTTGCCCTTCCCCAGTTTCTTCCACAGCCAATAGAGCCACACTCCCATTCCCTGTAAACTGTTTCGCTTCCTCCTTTGAGTCAGATTCTGACAGGGGCACGACAGGATCCACCAACCAACCGGAAGCCACAATCAACCAGGCACCACATAAATATGTGGCATAGAGTAGCTCAGAGCACACATTATGTGAGAGAAGTTCCCTGAGGGTGGGAATTTTACATCTCATTTGCTGAACCGGGAGTTGCAATGACTGGCTGGCCCCGCCCACCCCACCTCACTGCTCCCAGGAGTCTCCATGTGGCCTCCATGTGGGCCTCTTGGAGGCTCTGGGAGGCTGGAAATGGGCCTGTTTCTGGCCCCAAGAGGGCCTCTGGAGCCCGGGAAGGGCAGAAGTCCCCCTCCCGCCATGGTGCAGGAGGCCGACTAGGCCACGCCCATCATGTCCACACCCACCCAGCAACCGGGCAGAGAATCGGTTGCTCAATTTTTTGAAGCCCACCCCTGACTACCTGTACATTTCCCTCACTTATGAGTCATGACAGTATATTTATGAATGAGCAAGGTGTTAAGTTCTTTTTGCAAGAACTGAATTATGCAAAAATCTTTTGTGAGAAACATTTTATGAAAAGGCAAGCTAAAAGAACAAACTTTTCCCTCTAGCCAAAATGAAATCCACCAACATTTATATTGGCATTTGTATTGTATTGTTCCATTTCTATCAGCAACCTGCTCTTTCTGGGACTTTCTCCCACATCTTCTCCTTTTTAGGAGATTCTTCTTTCCATGAATGTTCTCTGCTTTGTTGGCTCAAAATCTTGGTGGACAGAAGTCCCAAAGGAGAACTTCAGAAGCACCCCAAGAAAACAGAGAGCAGGTTCCGTTCATATCATTTCCAGAGTTTCTCAGCCTATCTTTAGTCACCCCAGCTGCCAATGAACAAGGAAAGAGGATGACTTAAATGTCCTATTCTATTCAATTACAGAAGGAAAGAAGCCACAGGCATGTCATAAAGTTCTCTATCCCAATCAAAAAATAACAAACTCAGATCTTTCTTGACCTTGTGACATGACCCTTCATTATACAATTAAAAAAAGGTTTCTATTCTCGTCTGTATTTTGTCAAGGCTGCACATGATCTTTTTAAGAAAGCCTGGCTGAGAAAAAGAATTAGGTATATCTGGTCGAGTTTTTAGATCCTAGCTGCCGGAGGGCCCTGTCATGTGCAATGCAAATTGAAGGCAAGAGAAGATGCCAATGTGTTATGTCTTTGACAATAGCTTCTTTAAAAATGAATGCGTTCTTTTGTGCCCTTGTCGGTCCCAAAGCACCCATCCTTGTCATCCCTGGCCTAGCCTAACCTACATTCCTCAAAACTTTTGACTTTTTTTCAAGTTTCTCACAGAGTGAAGAGAAAAGAAAGACACCTGAGAAACAGACTAGTGCAAACAACCACCTACCTAGGCTCTGTTGAATGAAACTAATTTCACCGAACGCATCAAAAGCCAACACAAATGTATATTTAAATATGGAGCTGTGTACTCCATCTTTAATAAGTCGTGAAATTCTTTACAGCTTTATTCCATCTCTTCAAACTCTTTCTACGTACCTTTCCATCTTCCTTTCTTTTCTTTTTTTTTAAAAAAAGTGCAATATGCATAGAAAGTTCCATTTCTTCAATATGCACAGAAGCTCAAATTTTCCCTTTGTAGCTTTTAAATATGCAGCTTGCTGAAAAGTTTGATAATAGCACACTATGAAATATCAACCAAACAATGTCAAATCCTTTCATAGGGCCTGTGCCAAGGAATAGATTTGTGTGACTAACACACACAGCTTGTATTGGAGTGCTTCATGACTGAATGTTCAGAAAAATCACAGGTAACAATTACTCAACCAAAACTGAGGGTTGATAAAAGAAATAATAAACTATACACTGGTACCATTTTGAGTAGATCAGAGACAGCAACAGAAACGACATACTCTAGAAAGAAGAATGGAATTAATCACAGCAATAAAGTTAACATTAATTAAAAGGACATGAATGTTGCCTTAAGACAAAAATGAACAGCTAAACTAGAAACTACATCAACTTTGTCCAATAGTAGGCAACCTATAAAGATAGAGAGAGGGCTGACACAGCAAGTGAAACTATGATACCACATAAAATCCACAGCCTTAATAGACAAATTATTGGGGAGGCCAGATAAATTCTAAACATGAATCTTCTCCTTCAGGATCTAAAACCATTGAATGAGGGTGCAGTAGATGATTTTTTGAGTTGCTGCAATGAAAGCAAGAAAATAGTTGCTCAAGATGTATTCATCTTCGTTTTACAATACTGCATTTTAACCATTAAATGTAGGGGCTATATAATATACGCCATGTGCAGAATTCCTCTCGTGAGGAAGATGGGGGATTTTAAAACATGATCAGTATTATTTTTTAAATATATATATATATGCTTATTAATTTACTTATTAATGTTTTAGATTTAAATCACAGTATTAAAATAGTTAAGTAGGAACAAATGTTCTACTCTGATGCTATCCTGGAAGTACAGCTTAGGTAAACCAAAGTTTTAAAAATTTATAAACATCATGGAAAAATGAGGCAAAAAGATCATATTGTGAACCACTACAATTGTTATTTCTTCTTCTTACAGTCGTCAACACTCCAGACTGTTATAACGGCCGATCGATCACAAAGAGACGCGAGGCAGTGACTGGTTTTAAGCTCTTTTTATTTCAGGTTTTGAATCTGCCGCCGGCTGAGTATGCGGCGGCTTATATTGAGCTGGTGCCGGGCGCCGCAGCCAATGACAGCCGTTCGAATCACCCGCGATCGGCTCGGCCAATCGCGGTTGCTTCGTAACAGCCAATCAGTGCCACGCACTCGACCAATCCGGTCGCTGTGCGTTTAGCCAATCAGGAGTGCAGGTTTCCAAGAATGCAAATGTCCATACATAAGACAGACCCTTATTGTTAACCTTTTTCCCCCCTCCTTACATAAATGCATATGCAAACCAGTTTTGTTCAACAATTGTCATCCACTGAGGCTCATGTTCTTTTATTTTATATAACTTCAGGTGTAGGGCTTCCTTGCAGCAGGAAGTCCCTTTGTTTTATTTTGCAGCATAGAAATGGCCGTGCCAGTTCCAAGGGGGGAATCTATCTCAGATTTATTTTCCCTGTTTTGGATGCATCTCAGTTTCTTTTGATTAAGAAGAAAGGTGTAGACTTTGCTGTTTCATTCGAACTAAACCTCGCTGTAATAATCAAAGGGTGTAATCCTTCCCAGCGCAGAGAAGGTTACACTGTATCTGCCTAATATGTAAAAGAGAGAGTGGGAAAGAGAAGAAGAAGGAAGGAGGAAGGGAGGGAGGAGAGAGGGAAGGAAGGAAGGGAAGGGAAGGGAAGGGAAGGGAAGGGAAGGGAGGGAGGAAGGAAGGAAGGAAGGAAGGAAGGAAGGAAGGAAGGAAGGAAGGAAGGAAGGAAGGAAGGAA